>CM028379.1:156714219-156837224 GCA_013146195.2 Codonopsis lanceolata
CCTACTAGAGTAACGACAAGCTCTTGGCTTCGGTTGTTGTGGCTTTGACTTTGTTTGCGGGGGCGGGGAACTCCTGCTCGATATAGTCTTTGTAATCATCGATCCGAACACGGTTCTTTGGCTCGATGTCGTTATCTTGGGTACGTCAGCCATTTGGGGTTTCCATGTGCTCGATCATCGAGGGATTTAATAATGCGGATTGTCCTCGGCGATCTTGGACAAGTAGTCTGCTTTCGCATGTTATTACGCTCGATCAATCTGATTATTTCCCAAAACTTGAAATTTTTCAAGATTTCCTTGACTAGCTTCATGATGCTTAACCGAGGTGGGTTGGGTGCGCCATATATTCTCGGGACTTGTTCACTGACTAGTTGTGAATCCGAGTACATCTTGTGACCACTTCGCCCGTATGCATGCGAGCTCGAGGCGCCGCCGATCATTGCTTCATACTCGGCTACGTTATTGGAGGCGGGAAATTTGAGCAGAAGAGCTAGCTCGAACTCGTGATTTCGTCGGGAGCTATGAGGAGGATGCCGACTCCGCTCTGACTTTGCTCATTGCCCCATCCATGTAAAGATCCTAACAATGAGGGTGGTCGAGGTTGTGGCAAGCTTTTACCTTTCGAGGCTCTACCGGCCGCTTCGGGATCTTTGTGTTTGAGGTGAAGCTTGTTTCGACCAAGAAATGCGCCAATGCTTGAGCTTTGATCGCTCGTGCAGGGCAAGTAATCTATATGGAACTCTGTGAGCTCGATTGACCCGGTTGAGCAATGCACGATGTATCGAGGTTTGTGTAAGACCTCGCTTGTGGTGCATCGTGTATACTTATGATGACATGTGCGAGAAAAATAAGCCCTTAATTTTCGCAACTATGACAAGCGAGTAGGCTAATTTTTCAACATTAAAATAACGACCCTCAGCAGATCGAGGACCTTGGATACATAGTACAATGTGCTTTTGAATATCTAGTTCCTCCCCCAACACAGCGGCCACGGTCCGGTCGCTAGATACACAAATAAAGGCTCACCTGGCATGGGGTCAGCTGAGGAGAGGTGGTTTGCCGAGATATTCCTGTAGGCTGCTCGAGGGCCTTGGTACAATCGACATTCCACTCCAAAACCCTTGTTGCGCGAACCTTGAAGAAAGGGAGGCATTTCTCGGTGACCGAACGAGAGATGAAGCGGCCTAAGGCAATGACTCGGGCCGCTTAACTCTTGGATGTGCTTGATGCGGTAAAGGTCGCTTCATGTCGGCGTGGCTTGTATCTTCTCGGGTTGGCCTCTATGCCGTTGGTTGACCATGAATCCCGAACTTCCACCGCTTCTGACCCGGCGCATTTACTCGGGGTTCGGCTTCATGTTATGTTTGCGCGGTTGGCAAATGTCTCGGCCAAGTCAAGAGTATGGTCGCGGCCCTTTGTTTTGATGACCATGTCATCTATGTAAGCCTCCATGTTTCTCGCCGATTGAGAGCCAAAACCTTGTTGACCATGGTAAGTGGCTCTGCTCATTTTTCGGAAGGGCATCATTTCAGCAATAGAATTCGCCACCGCCTGCAGGTTTGCCTTGTCTGCTGCTCATTTTGACACAGGTGGTAACCTCGAGTACGCCCAGAAACTGAGCATTTCGAACCCGGCTATAGAGTCGACAAGCACATCTATGCGGGGTAATGTGTAATAGTCTTTCGGGCAGGCTTTGTTTAAGCTGGTGAAGTCCACGCACATTCGCCACTTATCGTTTGCCTTTTTGACCATCACCACATTAGCTAGCCGTGCCTGCATCGAATCTCCTCAATGATGTCGGCCTTTAGGGAGTTTCTCGACCTCGCTTTGATCGCGACATTCTTCTCAGCGAATCGTCTTGGCCGCCATTGTTGACGGCCAAGGCGGATCAACATTGAGGTCGTGGCGGGCAATGTTCTCACTGATGCCCCTCATGTCTTCAACCGTCCAGGCGAACACGTCCAGGCTGTTTTTCAATAGTTCAATCAATCCTGCCCGAGCTTCGGGAGGCATGGCCTTCCCGATTTTGATTTTTTGCTCGGGGTAGGCTAGATTGATGATGACCTCTTCCAGCTCACCCTCTGGCTGAATATCGGGCTCGTCCCGGACTTGCAAGGTGTCCATCTCAATGTCTTGTGACTTGGGGCGTTTCTCCTCAAGGCCTGGGGGCCCTGGCCGGAGCTTGCTCGGAAGGCTCTACTGGAGCTTGCTCGGGAGGCTCTATTTCCATGGGCTCGGCCGCTTCATGAGTTTCCCCGAGCTCAACATTGTTGATGGAAGTGGACGCTGGGGTAGGCTCAGCGGAAACTGTTGCAGTCTGATCGGGAAGATCCACAATCGGTTTAGGGATCGTGATCTGCGATCGGGAATGTCCACATCGGTTTACTTTTTTTCCTCCGAAGTTTCCGGACATACTCCCACATTGCTCGAGGCTTGCCGCTTGAGGATCCCCACTCCATTTTCGCATAAAACTTGGCTTTCGGTGGGGAATGGAGGTGACCATCCGGAATTTGGCCATTCTTGGGAGCACCTAAAATGCAGTTGTATGCAGATTTTAGGTCGATCACCAAGAATGTGATCATCTCAATCCGTGTTTGGGCCCCATCACCCATGAACACTTCCAGCTCGATCGTGCCTTTAACGCTCACCTGGTGATTGGTGAACCCTTCAAGCTTTCCCAAATATGGCTTGAGCATGGTGTCTGGAAACTCCAATCCCTTGAAGCAGGAATAGTACATGATGTCCCTGCATGCTCCCGTATCTAGCAAAACTCGTGAACACCGCCAGGTTGTTGACGAGGCAGAAATAACTGTGGGCCGCTCGGATGCCAATGGAGTGCTCGCCCGCCGCGAGAAAAACATATGCTCGCCTCCCCGCTCAGATCGCTGAGCGTTGATCGCCTCTAGATAAGGAATATATATGTTTCCCGAGCCGTGTGTTGACGGGAGCTCCTCTGAATCATATTTATCACCCCGAATCCGAGGGCCCGCCACCTCTTCCTCTTGGGGGTCTTCCTTGATCATTGTTGGCGTTGTTTCCTTCGCCTTGGTCTTTTTTGAAGCGATCTAACTTGCCCGCATTGATCAGCTTTTGAATTTCCCTCTTCAACACCTTACACTTCTCAGTGGTGTGGCTGTGTGGTGGTATTCACAAGATTTCGTGTTGTCCCGAGTATAATCGAGCTCGGGGTCAAGAGGATAGGGGATAGGCAGAGCATCTCCCACCTGGAGCATGATCTCTTCCCGCGTAGTGTTTAACGGGGTAAACTGAGCTTCTCTGAACAGCCTTTGCCCGGGAGTGGATGATTTCTTCCTGTCTTTGCTCGAGCGGCGGTGGCCCTCCGGGCTCTGGTCAGCTGGCGAGGCCGAGCTGCCATGAGCCTTGTCTTTGTTTTTGGCTTTATCCGCCTTGACGCCTTTGGCCGAGCAAAGAGATGAGAGTTTGCAAGCAACTCGCCTTGAAGCCCCGGGTTCATTGCTAGCATAGTCTTCGAGGGTCCCGCCTCATGTTGTTGAGATAGCAAAAGGTGATCTCCGGTCACCGGTCGCGGTCACTGCTCGAGCATCTCCTCGAACCTTTTCGTAATCGCTTCGTAGGATTCGTTATCTCCCTGCTTAATCTTAGCAAGGTCGAAGCGGTTCTTTGGGGTTGGGCCTGCATTGCCGAACTCCTCCAAGAACTTCTCCCGGAGCATTGCCCAACTCCCAATGGATCCCCGTGGAATTCTGCCCAACCAGGCTTGCGCCTTTCCCTGGAGGGCTCCCTCGAATGCCCGCATTTTCAAGGCTTCGATATCTGTTACCATCCGAATTTGTGCTTCGAATGATCGAAGCCAATCGCTTGCCCGCCTTCCCGAAATATTTGTCGAATCATGGAAGATGACCCGCTGGTGGCGCATTCTCGATCTACGAGTAAAAGTGGCGCCTCCAGGTGGCTTAGTGGCCCCATAGCCGGACTTGGCCACGGCTAGACTTGCCATTTGTTTAGCCATGTCCCTTTTCATGGCCTCCATCTTCTCAGATAGTCGTTTCTCCACATCTTCTGTCAATCTTGAAGAATGGGCAGGGTCTGAGTGGTCACCACGCACATGCGGGCACAAAGTGGGCGCGCATGAGGATCCGGCTTCTTGCGTGATGCGGGCTTTGTACTTTGGCCGCTGTGCTTCTACCTCGCCGCATTCACGACCTCTACGGCGGCCATGACTTTCCTCTCGGGAATAGTGCTCATGATGATGATGGCGTCGGTGTGAATGATGCTGACGGTAGACTCGCTTCGTCGTCGGCCGCTTTTATCGCCTCCACTCGCTCAGACGGTATGTGGATGATAGAGGGCATGCGTCTACTTGGCGCGGGCAACTGTTGGGAGGCAGGGCCATCTCCAACAAAGCCGGATTGCAGGGCATTGCCATATCTCGCAATCGGACCGGCATGGCCCAAGGCGAGCAGTTGTTGATTGAGTGCATACATCTTACTATAATACTCCGCCTGAACTTGCAGAGCAGCAGCTTGTTGCTCAGGGTTTTGTCCGGGCAGATTTATGTGGCCGCCTGGTTCGCCGGTTAAGCGCATCCCGAGATCCCGAGCATCGCGCCTCTCATTGATAACCAGTCTGGCATCGCGTTGGCTTGCGCGGCTTTGGCTGGCATGCTGGGAGACTTGCCCCTCCACAAGTGGCACCTCATTGCCTTGGATTGCCTGCCCTGCAACCACCTTTTGGTTTCTGGTTTGCACCCCGTGCGGTGCCCTTGGGGGAGGGTTGTTTCCAACTTGGTGGCTGCCGGCCTGTTGATTGCTTGCGGTAGTATAGTGCTTGCTACCCTTTCCAGCCATTGTAATAGAGAGAAATTAAGAGTTTTTACCGGAAAAATTCAGAAGGAAGTGGTGAAACTTCGCTTCCCGGCAACGGAACCAAACTGATGTGACAAAAACACAGCTTGGGCCGTCCTTGAGATGGGTAGGATATCTGGGCTTGTAATCGTCCTCCTTGAGCCTGTTAAGATCACAAGAACACCTGAGTGGAAGTGCAAGGCAAGGCCTCGCGAAACCCCTCCGGCGTGAGAGTAAGTATCGAATGATTGTCAAAAGATGAATTGACAGAGTAACGAGGCTCCAGAAAGTGTGCGTACCTTGTTGCCAATTGTGGAGAGGTATTTATAGGCCTTCAAGGTGATTGAATCCGTCTAGGATTCAATTTCCATAGCTGGCGAGATAATCAATGAGGAAATCCCTTGATTATAGGCGAAACAGGCAGTTGACCGCATAGTTATAGGAGTTGATAAGGCAAGTATTCTGCCTAAACATGGAAACCTTTGACTTGCCTTGGAAAGCAAGCTACCAGCGTCTCATGCTCGATGTGTGCTCGGGCGAGCAAGGCTCTGCCCGGCTATTCTGTTTGTGTTGATCCCTGAACTTATTGTAGGTCTGAAGATCGGCCCCTGGTCGGGCAGGCAAGGCCGGTGCTCGACCAGGCAAGGTAAGTCTGATTCTTTTGCTAAGCATGTATGATTCCCAGTCATGGCCCCTGGTCGGACAGGCAAGGCCTTTGTCCGCCTAGGTTTGAGTGAGGGTTATGCTGCTCGGTGCTCACTGGCTCTCTCATCCTGCTCGCTGGGCTGTGGGCCTCGTAGGCATTGTGCTTGTGATTAGCACGTGATGCGAACTCGTGCATTGCTCGTGACCCGGCTTGGGCCGGGTATATCAAATAGTAAAAATAATATTTTAAAAAAGGAAAGATATGACTTCTAGTACTTTTTGCTGATAAAAAATGTAAGAAAATAGTGGTGAAATAAAGGTATACTCCATGGACTTCTTTTGGCCAGTGACGTAAAATGACATTTGGACATGTCAAAGAGGGCTAATTTTAAAATATCTACATTGAGGGGTGGTACTTGGGTGATTTCAAAATTTAAGGGTGGTATCTGAGGTTTAACAGTATCATAGTGGGCTGCGTTGCGCTAGAGTTTAGCCAATACAGCTGTCACCGTTACAGTTACGGCTTAGCATTCCCGTAATTTCCCCTATAACTAGGGCTAGTATTCGACAGCGTTACAGTTATAGTGGAGTATCTATTTTTCATCTGCAAGAAGAAAGAAATTGAAAACCCATTGCCGCAGCCGTACATAATTCAGGCCTTTTTCTTACATTACACATAAGCAAAGGCTTTAAAAATAAAAAAAATAAAAAACCAGACTTTTTTTAAGCATATCGAGGCGAACCTAATAATTAACAGCATACGCAGCACAGCGAATTGTCGGCAACAATGGTGATGTTGTGTTGATTCATCTTCGAATCCCGTGGAATTTTTCGATTCAATCGGTTGCGCGATTCTGAAATTGAAACCGTTTGATATCGGAATAGTTGTGGGGGAAAGGGGTTAGGGTTTGTGGATCGGTAGTCGGAGGGGGGAAGCGGTGGAGGTGAAGATGACGGAAGTGTTGTTACATATATATGATGTAACGAATAGTGGTTCAGATAAGACTAACAACACTATTGTTCAGATCAACAAAATCTTCAAAGATGGTATCGGCCTCGGCGGCATCTTCCACAGCGCCGTTCAGGTCTCTTTCTCTCTGTGTGTGTGTGCGTGTTCTCACCTAGCTTCGTTATTTGTAGTTTTACCTGGTGGATTCTAGAGCTTTTCAATTATTGACGAGATCTAGGGCTTCGGTCGTTGACGTACTATATTTTCTGTTTTATTTATTTATGTCGATCAAGAGTTCACTGTGAATGTCATATGCTGATAGTTGTTATTTGTGGTGGAAATCTGGTGTATAATTGTTTCACTGTCGAATTGATAAATGGAGTGTTTTTGCTGCATGTGTTTTCAGTGAAGTTAAGTAAGAAGTTCAATTTTGTTTAGGAAATCTGGTGTATAATTGTTTCACTGTCAAATTGATAAATGGAGTGTTTTTACTGCATGTGTTTTCAATGAAGTTAAGTAAGAAGTTCAATTTTGTTTAGGAACTGTAGCAAGGTTGAATTATAGTACTTTGAAAAACTTTGAAGAGGAATTTAGGACGGAGTTATGAAATTCAATTATATTCAACCATATTTTTGGAGAAATGGCTTGGAGGCTGGCTTGTTATTTGATCAATTATACTTTTTGTACATTATTCTTATAGATAGTATTGACTGCAGTTAGTAGATGTAATTGGCAAAATATCATACACAATGAAAATATGTGATAGGTTTTAGCTGTTACGTATTGCCATATTAATGATCATAATGCAGCTTTAGGTTGGGGTTCATGTTTAAGAAGTATTGTGTTTGAGGTAGATGTTCTCATAGTCAACTCACAAGAGATGCAGGAAATTAGTATACTGGCTGTTACAAGTGGAAGAAAATTTGTTTGAACTGAAGATCTTTCCCCTAAGTATTAATTTTCCTGATAGGTAGATTAAATTCCTTTAGACAATATTGTTGTAGAGCAGCAACGGGATTGTTCGGGAAGGAAATAACAAATGTTAATGGATTGAAAATATCAAGAAACATTCAATATCCTATTATGGCTGTCTACCAAGAGAGTACCCCTTTTGGTTAAATCAGTAGTCATTTATGAAAAATGGATTTTGCAAAATGATTGAAATACTGTGACTTGGAACTGTCATCAATTTTAAGTTTTTAATTGGAAATAACAAAACAGACGTTATTCATACAATGGCGGATCTAGATAACAAATTCATTCGGGGCGCAAATGAACAATATTTTATTACAAAACAAAGCTTATAAATCATAATTCTTATAAAAAAATTATAATTGTGTTGGAAAATTGTAATAAATGTGAAGAAAATCATGCACCTTTCGGCACAAATTTCTTAATGACTCGTTTGTATAATTGCAAAGTTACTAATGAATTTGTGTTCAACCCCTTGAGAACATTGAAATCGTATATTTATTTGTCCAAATTGTTGGATGAAGGAGAAATTAAGGCTTAAAGTAAAGCGTTTGATTTGGTGAGAAAAGACCAAACTTATGTTTGTCCCACAATGAAAAATTAATAAAACTTTGGTTAATATAAATACAAATTCGTTTCTATTTAAGAGGAAGATAGTATAGCATAGAGGCTATCTCCACGCGTACCCTAGTCTTAACTTTTTTCTTTTAGCGGGGACACATGATTGATAATTTACTTAATTTTGGTGTCGACGCCGTTTTGATAGCATTTTTTTACTTTTTTAAGTGGGACGCCGTGACTCCACTCCAATACATGTAGATCTGCCCCTGAATACATCTGTCCCAGGTATCCAATAACGTGAATTCACATTTGTTTCAAACTATTTGGTTTGGACCAAGGTAAAATTTTGAAGTGCTCTATTTACTGGTATCACTGTTGTATTTTTGCATTTGCTTCCACCTTTTGAATGTCAAGTGCACTTTACATATAATTTTCCGGTAGGACCTTTACCTTTACTTATTATTATTATACTTATCAAAAAAAATGTCAAGTGCGACTCCAGTTCAAAAACATATGCTAAAGGATGTATCCTTCTAAGATCCTCCTTTATACTTACGAAAGGGAAGCTGAAAAGGTTTATTCTGCTTAAGTTAAGTAGTAAGCTTAGAGGATTCATTTCTGTCGGTCATGATACACTTGGAGCAGTAACGATACTTGATATCTTTTTTACTTGCAAGTTGTGCCCATTTATCCAAGTAAAGATATTGTTGTTCTATTAACTGGTCATGGAACATTCTATCAAAAAAGAGATGATAATATAAAAAAATAATAGTTAACAAGTTATGGAACTGAAGCTAGTTTCTCAAATTGCTTTCTTAACTAATTTGTGGATCTTGCTATTGCTTTTAATCTTAATTTTTCCTAATACATGTTTCAGCATTTTTATGTAGGTTGCTCAAACTTTTAGACCTAGAAATCCCCTTATCTAACAGATCATTTGGTAACTTGAGCTTGTGAAAACAGCTTTTAATAACATTTCTGATGTACATTAAATTCATCATGGTTTGCAATAAGCACATACTATGTCAATCCTTGCACAAACTGCTTCTGCCGACAGAGGAATAGAAATCATGATACTTTTTTTTTTCTTTTGCTTGTTCTGAAAACTTTAGTGAAACTTGTAGTTATAAAGCAATGGGATATATAGAGGCAAAGTTTGTATTTTGTACTATTCATATATTATGTCTTAAAGTTTTGTAGTGAAGCCATGCATGATACCCTCAAAGAAAAGCCCTCAGGTGTGTGCCAAGCATGCCGATTTGATGCTGTGCATGGCATCATGCATCGTACAGTCCTAGTAAATAAATCTGGTTGAGCATGTTGTTTTTTATGACGGGGAATATTTTTAAGGCTATATTTTTGTTTGTGATGTTGTGCTTTCAATGTTGATACTTGATAGGGAATCTGTGGCTGCAGGTATAAGTTAGTACCTCTTGTAAGCATTGCTCATGAAAACAATTGTGTTCCTGAAAGTCGTATTTGTTTTGTACCTGCTGTTTGTGCAAATCGAATGGAAAGTGAGTCAAGAATCTTCTTACTTGTGGTTTAGAGCTTGGCCTTGGGGCCTTTCATCCTTGTTAGATGTGTCTGGGTCCAGTCCAATGTGAAATTCATGTGATTTGGTGGGACATCTGTTAAGCATGCATCGCTGGTGAAAATGTGTTAAGAATGAGTTAAAACGTAACTCCTATTTTGATTTGACTTATGCCTGAAGAGATTGCAAGATCTTAAGAATCATCTCTCTTTTCATTTTGGAGCTGAGGGACAACTCTCATTTCTTTACCCGGTCTCCACGTTGCTAGTTCCTGTGCAAGTGAGCTAGCAAACTGTGGTATTTTTTAGCTGTGAGATTCGAAGGTTCTAATATGGCTGCCTCATAGCCTATGTTGCACGGATACGGGTACGGGGATACAAGATTTTTGAAAAATATAGGATACGAATATGGGAGGCAATATGTAAATATTCAAAATATAAGGACCAAAACTATAAATATAACAAACTATAAGCACAAAAGAAATACTTCCCACCTGGTCAGTCCTACTCATTGTAGGGTAAAAATTAGAGTATTGAAGACGGCAAAGTCGATCTGCCTTAATGAAGTCGCAAGAGTCGAGGATCAGGAAAGAATAATTTTTATTCTTTATTCATTCGAAGTCAAAGTGCCAGTAACGTCAAGGAGGCTATGCAACGTTCATCAAAAGACTCGAAGGCAAAGCCCTAGGTCGCATCTGTCGAGCGAGTCGATTTGCGAAGAAAACCCCAACCCTAGGTCGCGTCGCTGTCTGATTGTGAAGGAACTGAAGTTGGAATGTCAATTTGTCTCTGTTGAACTCGATTTGTGAAGGAAACTCCAAGCCCTAGGTCGCATCTCTGTCGATTTGGGAAGGAATGGATGTCGGAATGTCAATTAATGTATGCCCCCACGAATCCCTGATACGTGCGTGTCCATGTCAGAATTTGGAAAAATGAAAATTCGGTCCCTGTAGGAATCCAAAAACAAGTCATAAACAACCAAACTATCCCCAAAAAGCCAAGCAACTGTTGAATAAATAAACTCAATTCCAAGTTCTGAAAAGAACACGGAAAAAAGAAAAATAGTGACTAGATGTTTTGAAAGCTTGAAGTTAACCCAAAAATTACGAGAAAAAGAAAACAGAGCAAAACAGAGTTATTGAGCAAAACAAATAAATGACATAAATAAGTAAACCTTAAAGTTGGAAAAAGTAGTAGAACTATTAATGCAAAGAAAATTCCAAGATGTTAGCATTTTCCTCTGATTTTTATTTTCATTCTACATGGACTCCATTATTACCAGTTTTTTTTTTCTTGATTGGAGAATTGTGGAACTGGATGATGGGTTTACAAGGGGAGGTACCAGACTTATGACTAACAGTGGAGAAACCCTTGAATAATCTTAAAGGGAGGCTTTTTCCAGGAGATATTTTTTTGAGAAAAGGAGAGCCCATACTCGGTAATATGCGCTGACCTTTCGATTACTCGAATATTATATTATTATATAAAAAGAAAAATGTTACAGACACCCAATTGAAGAAATAGAAGAAAAAAAATCATAGTATACACCAAATGTGTCATATGCTGAAGTATCGCACGATACGGAGTCCATTGGGATACAGTCATGCGATACGTATCTAAATTGGTGATTTTCTATATGTATCATACGATACCTATCGCATATCGCACAATACTAACAACTATGCTCATAGCTATAATGCTCTTGCCACATGTATTGTGTTTTACATTGCTTGTAGTAGATGGCATATGGTTACCTATTGGAATGTGAGGTGGCCCAAGGACTGAACCCAAGGGGTTACCGCATTGCTAGGGTTTAGAGCTAGAGGGTAATGACTTCGGGATGAGACCCCTACTCAACGGGGGGAAAGGAAAGAAAGAGAGCACATTGAGAATATCCAAGCTACTGCAGAGTAGGCTTGTATGGGGCTTAACTGCTTATAATCTTTATGTTATCTCCTATCAAAGGTTATTTTTCTTATATTAATTCAACCAAATTCCATTATATATACTATCTGCTTCCTATGAAAGGAGTCCTAGTTTCCATTTTTAGTTTGTCCCAGAATAAGAGTAACAGTTCTAAATGTAAGCTTTAAATTTCCATCGGTTTTCCAAAAAAATATTATTAAATTTTTTCAAAAACATAATGTGAATCGTATGTTCCGTACAACAGGTAAATTTTTTGAAAGTAAAGATACATAATAAGTTTAGCTTTCAGAGTAGGATGCTTCTTCTTACTTTTGGGATGGAGGGAGTGGTGGTTTATTATGACTTAAATTCAATTACATGTTTAACAATATGTAAAAGAGGCAAGAAGCTGGGACTGATGTGGCCTACGCCATAAAATTGAGCACTCTATTGCCCTGCAATTATGTGACTAGGGATTTGTCCTTAATTTTACTGTCCATTTTGAAGTTGCAGGATTATGGTGAAGTGAGTGACAGGAATGCCTAACACTAGAACAAAATAAGAGGTGGACCGCAATGTTCTAAAAATCAGCCTAGGCACTAGGCGTCTCTACAACGCCACGCCTTTCTTCAAATCATCCAAAAAAATTGGCCGGAGAAAAATCGCCATCTAGTCGTGCTAGGCACTGCTCGCCGCCTACACCGCTTCCTTCATCCTTCAAGACCGTATAACAAGACCTCAGAAAGAAAAGGGGCGAGAGACAGAGAAGGAAAGATAAGAAGAAACGGAGGACATACGGCAATGGCGACGACGGCAATGGAGACTATGGTACTGCGATGATGGAGAACGGGATCTAAGTATCTAACCGAGAGAGAAATAATGGCTGCTTCGTCTTCTGTTCTGAGGGAAAAAAATCGATGTCTTCGTGTTCTGTGCAAAGGTGCTTCGTCTTCTGCTATAAGGAACAAAAATGGATGTCTTTCGTCTTCTGCGCAAGGAAACATAACCCCCAAAAAATTGTGTGGTTGGGAATAGGCAGGAAGGAGATGAGGGGGCTGGGGTAGTGGGGACAGCTGGAAAAGAAAACCCTATTTCTGACTTCTAAAGTAGACTAGCCGTCTCTCACATTGGTCTCACATTGGGCTGCACATTTTAGACTTTTTAGTAAATTGGGCCAGCACTATTTTATTATAAGTGATGGCCTAGCCAAGTAATGGAGGGAAAGTGGGGAAAATTGTGTACAATTTACCATGTGGGCTTTTACTGGCTACGATTTCATTGTGATGGTCCTTAAAGGTCAAAAACTTACAAATAACCCCTAAATTTAGAATTCTTATTTGTTTGTTTGTATATTTTTTAATTTTAGTCAATTTTATAAATTTATAAAGCTTAGTCAATGTGTTTGATGAAATGACAAAAATAAATTTTTTGAGGAATTTCTAATTTTTAGTTTATGTATTTTGAAATTCACATTAAAAACTGAGGACTACTGTAATTATGCCTTATTTCTAGGCCCCGCCTAGTCCCCTAAGCGCTAGGCCCTCATCTGCCGCCTAGCGACTTTTAGAACCTTGGGTGGAGGTAACTTTGGGTTGTAATAACCCCTTGGTGCTTCATTTGGACATAATGGATTTTGAAATGGGCTAGATCATGGTGCCTTTAAGTCAGCTTTGCGTTTTTCCCCAGTGCCTCCACTTGTCTGGTTTAAGGCGACTAGTCTGGGCCTGTGGTTCCCTTTTGTGGAGTTTCTTGGGGAGTCTTGCTGAGTTCTCAACTTTAGATGTGTTTTGCTGATTTCAAGTTTGTGTAGGCTTTGTATTTTCGGGAGTGTTCAAAAGCTGTCTATTTTATTACAAGAACAATTATAACAATAGTAAACGATGATTTTGTGCAAATGAAAATGATATTTAAAATTTGTTTATGATTTGAAAATAATTATTCTGTAAACTATATGTTAGGGCTCCATTTCAGCGTTTTCTGAGAGTGTTTATCTATTAACTTTAGATGTGTTTTACTGATTTCAAGTTTGTGTAGGCTTTGTGTTTTCGGGAGTGTTCAAAAGCTGTCTATTTTATTACAAGAACAATTATAACAATAGTAAACGATGATTTTGTGCAAATGAAAATGATATTTAAAATTTGTTTATGATTTGAAAATAATTATTCTGTAAACTATATGTTAGGGCTCCATTTCAGCGTTTTCTGAGTGTTTATCTATTGAATGCTGGAGCATTTAGATAATTCCATTGAACCTCAGTATGACGAGTGAATAGAGGTTTTCATTCCACCATCCACGGTGCTTGCACAGGTTGCAACTTCTTATTAGTTGGTGTTATCTTGTCAAGGAGTCTCACATTTTTTTATATTTGTTGCTAGATAAAATATGCTGTTCTTTATTATACTATCCTCATCATAAAATTATCTTGGGTTACTTTACACTTTTAAATGGTAATTCTCTTCTGTTTGCTCCTTAATTTTCTAATAAATGTTCTTGTGTGATCTCACAAGGGATTTGTGAGAAGAAGTAAAAACAAACTAATGTCTTGAGATTGTAATTGCGATGTCTGACAGGTTTATGGAGCGGATGAATGGTCATTTGGATTCTGTGAGCAAGGCACGGGAGTTTTTAGTTGCCCTTCTGGGAAGAACCCTATGTACACGTATCGAGAGTGTATTGTCCTTGGAAAAACAAACTTTTCGATCTCCAAGGTCAATCAGATCATGAGGGAGCTTAGTAGAGAGTGGCCTGGATCCTCCTATGACTTGCTATCAAAGAACTGCAATCACTTCTGTGATGAGTTGTGTGAAAGACTAGGTGTGCCTAAACTACCTGGTAACCTGCTCTCTCTCTCTCTCTCACACACACACACACACATTTCTTGGTTTACTCGTGTTTTGTTCCATTTTGTTCTCCTTTAAATTGATATAGCATTATTAAGGGAAGATCATGTTTAACTCTTGGAGTCCTTGTATCACTTGCTTTCTGATTCATTGAGTTCTACATTTTTTATTAGTCTTTTGGGTAAGCAGTAACTTAGGCTGTGTTTGGCGGCACAATTTCAAGTTTTAGAATTGGAATTGGAAGAACAATTTGAGCTAGAATCGAGCATCCAAACATAGCCTTAATTGTCCCTCAATGAATGTCTATTTTGACTAAAATCTATTCGGCTTTTGTCGGAAGACTTATAAACTTCAGTATTGATATGTGCATTTTGCGTATTTGAATGATGGGCCTACTATAATTTGAACATGTGTACTTCCATTTGTGCACACCGTTTGTTTCACAGAAAATGCATTGTGAAATGCTTTGGGGGAGTCATTTTCATGTAAAAATACTTCATTGGCTTACGTCTTATGTGAGTCATTTTAGTTGAAACAAATATGGGATAACAGCTCTTAGTAGAACCGCCGGTGGGGGGGGGGGTGGGGAGGGAATAGAGAGAGTAGCTTCAGTAGTTGGAAGCTGACTTGTCTAATTAAAATCTTTTATGATGTGATTCAGTGATTGTACTATTGCCTGGCTCCACAGTGCAGTAGGTGAACTGGACATGTTTATGGACAATTGTCAAAGTTTACTGATTGCTTTATTGGTTTAGAAAATTTCATGAAGAGGAGACGACATTGCTAATCTAATGTGATCATAATTTTAGGCAATAAGCTCTCACTTGAATGGACAAACTTTTGCAGATTTAACAAATGATTATTAGAAATTTGTAGTTGATGAAAGGAGAAACTTGATATTTGTTTTCGGTTTAGGTAAATGGACTAGAATTTTGAACTCGCAGTGACTTGTGGTAACTTCTGTGTTCATTTACCTGTGAGACTAGTACCTTGCCTAGAGGCAGTGTTCATGGCTTCTTCGTATAAATCATGTTAGTATTGCTTTTGTAACAGGTTGGGTTAACAGATTTGCGCACGCCGGTGATGCTGCTGTCGAAATTGCTGGAAACACAGCTTTCCGGGTGAGTTTTTAGCATGCTTCATTTGTAGGAAAAATGGGAAATCACACTTGTCATTTTCCGGCCAGAACTGGAGCGCGTAGTAGAATTGATACTCTCGGAATTCGACTTTCCATTGTTTGTTTGCTCACTTCATTTTTTTTTATTGATTCTAGTTGAGGCAAGCTAAAACAGAGATTGTAACCGCCAGCAAGGTGGCATATCGGTTTCTTTCAGGCATCACTGCGAACAGCTCCATGTCTCCAGAGTCCCAAGGCAATTCAAACAGAGGAAGTCCTAGATTCCAACCTGCTTGGTTTAAGAACCTTGTTTCTGCCGGAGCAAAACCATCAAGTAGTTCAGATCTCGAAAATCGGGATGAGGATGTTACTCACCACCCACAGCAACGACATGAAGCACTGCTGCGGCAGGGCTCCCAAGATAATTGAGCTTCCTGTCAGGTCATTGTGTACTGGCAAAAAAGGTGCAAAGAGAGACTACTCTGTTGTGAATGTGTAAAATGTTCTTTTTTCAAATTTCCAGTTGCTTTCTGGTGCTGCCAAAGTAAAGCCAAAGTAAGTTAGACTTTGACGTTGGGTACCGAGGTCTTGGTGTTGCTTCGACACTTGGTTACTGCCTTCTTTAGTCATTAGTTGTCAGTATTTTTTTAATTTTATTTTTCCGTTTGCCCTCCATTAGCCTTTAGTTGTATTGGCTTTTTAAATAGTTGTATTGGGTTTATTTTCTTCGCAATTCGCACGAAGAAAGTTGCAGTACGATACAATTCTTTTCATGCTGATCTGAGTGATCTCAATCAATTTTTCCAAGTATCTTCCAGAATAAAAGCACCGGTCATTCGGTTTTACAGATTGTAGATGTGTACATTAAAAGAGATTAGAAAGCATCTGTGACTGAGTATAAATCACACCCTAGTTACGAATTCGGTGTTTGTTATTTACTTGGTACTAGCAAAAATTCTAATTTGGGAATTAACCGGAGTTGAATCCACAAAAGAATACGGCGGATACACATCGAAGTTTGCTTTTTAAAGGGATAGTTAGTTGAAAATTTGGGAAAACTGTAATTAGATCTTAATCATTTAAACAAATTAACCATAATATATGTAGAAAAACAAAATAAAGATCTCCATTCATTTTAGAATACTGCTGGTAGTAGGGGTTGCAAGTAGTAGAGGTGAAGCTCCTAAGGGGGTGGCCCAGTGGTAGACATGGAGTTTTACAAAGTGTGAGGTCTCAGGTTTGATCCCTTTTTATGCCCCCCTTAGAGCGTTTACAATGGTTACACCCTAAAACACCCTTTATATAACCCCTAAACCTTTTTAGAGACCCTTTAAAAAAGTTTCAACTCCAATGAACACCCTCTATATAACTCTTTAAATTGGTGACATCTTAACTAACAAACCTAACTACCAATATATTTCTATTTTTTATTTTTTTATTTTCCTACCGCAATTGAAATAAAATATTTATACTTTTAAATTTTATATTTTATGAAAAATATATTATATATTTTGATTATATCAATTATTTTTATTTAAAAAAAGTCTTGTCACGCTTTTTAATATTATCAATATACCCATAATTTTTAAGTTATAAATAATTAAAAAAGAGGAAATGATAGTGCAAAAAATACACTAAATTAATTGAAAAAGAAAATGGAAAAAAATGGGAAAGCATATCATCATCAAAGTGATGATGTAAGTTGAGTTGTTTATTTAATTCATAGGCTCTCCACTCTAGAACATCAAAATTTTGGTAAAAAACTGAATGTTCTGATCAAGCCAAAAAAAATAATAAAAAAGTTTTTGTCGCCTTCTTTAAATTTTGGAACAAAATTTTTGAAAGGGAACGAATACTAGGAAGAAGACCAATAGAGAAGGATAGGTGGGGGAGAGAGAAGAAAGAAATGAATGGAGGCTGGCTAATACTCACCCAATAAGTTGGGGGAGAGTTAGCTTTTTTTAGGGATAGGGTGATTGATATGGTGTCCACTGTGGGCTTAAGTGTGGTAAAAAAACCCTAAAAAGAGTTTTAGGGTGTTAATAAATGAAACCACTGTGGATGCTCTTAGGAGAAAAAAAAGTAGTAGAGGTGAAAATTGAGTGTTACGTTTAAGTTTGGATAAAATCATTATCTATCCAATATCGATAGCTGGTAGTTTTGGATATTATCTAATAATACCTATTAAAATTAATGAATGTTATTAAATAATATTTAATTCTATCCATTAATAAATGGATATTATTCGTATAATACCCAATAAGTAACATAATTTATTATTTTGAGTATTACTATCTTACATACATATATATATATATATATATATATATATATATATATATATATATATATATATATATATATAAGTTGCCAAAATTTTATAATAGTCTTCATAGTTGTGAGATAGAAAATATGTGCTTATTGATTTGACACTAATAAATGATTATGTAAAAGTAATAAAAAAATAAAAAAATTCAAATACCTTATTTAAAAAAATTAAATACTTATATTCATTATAATTATAAATAACTACCATATTCTTAATCGAAAATAAAATAATAAATATGTTTATAATAATCAATAATTTTTATGACTACTTGAATATATTTATATTAAACTTTCAAATAAATTTTAATGAGTGGTCTAACTTAGTGGTAAGAAGCTTTGGTATAAAGCAAGTTGATCCAAGTTTGAATCTTGCTAATAGTAAGTTCTTATTTATTTATTATTATTTTTAAGTAAAAAAGCATAAATGGTGACAGTGATGGGCGGCAGACAGTGGCCACTAGCCAGAGGTGATGGGCGCAGATAGTGGTGGTGGTGGGCTGTGGGAGGGAGTGGCCGGAGGTTGGTGGTTCCGGCGGTGGGTGGAGGCGGGTGATGGTGGTGACATTAGTTGATAAACCCAAAGATGGTGGTGACATTAGTGGATAAATCAAATGGTTAACCGGTTAATATCCATAATTATTCATTTTGTTATTGGTCTCTAATGGGTGTTATTCATTAACACCCATTAACATAATTAGTTTTTTTAACTCGTGCTTTAAACGCACATCAACTAAATCGTACATAAACAAAATAAGGAGGATCGGTTTATTAACAATTACACATAAGTATATCACTAATCATTATAGATTCTTAAAAAATTTCTTATACACAACATTTGTTGTCTTATTAGTTGATTTTTCATCTTCACCGCATATCAATATCTTCAAATTAAAATAATTTGTTACTCTAAACACTACGACATATAACTGTACAGGACTAAATACTAGTTTTTTTAAGACCTACGTGCAATTATTGACTTTGGTACTTATTAATTGACATTGCAGACGATACCAACAATGAAAATTGTCTTCTCTGAAACTTGAAAGACAGTCTTACATCGGATAAAGTTAATGACAATCTTGGGATAAAAACATTTTCTCCAACATTACTCCCGTTCAAAAAATTTGTTTCAACAATGTGATCCCCAAGATTTATGATGATTAGTCTTGTTCTATTGCACAACCCTACAGCATGGTCAATCTTTCTCAACATTACTGGAACACTAATTTTAAGTGTCAATTCATGGCCTGACAATTCTAGACACTTTATACTATTCAAAAACTTTGTATAATAAATATCTTCGAACAAATTTGAATTTTTTTCGCCCTACAAATAGAATCTGAACTCAAATAAGTTATTCCTTTTGAATGATTACTTTTATTACATTATATTTGTATTTTTTGAATAAAGAAATTTCTGAGAAGAGAATAAGCTAAAATCAAAATAACGAAATTATTTTTACCATTAACTATTATTTTTGTTTTGTAAATTATTTTGATTTTAATAACTTCCATTATATTTTTTTTATTGACTTCATGACTTTTTTATTTTTTATTTTTAAGAATTAGTTTTATGGAAAACTTTTGTTCCGTATTTTTTATTATTATTTTGCTAACCTCAGTTTAAATTGTTTTATTTTATTGACTCTGTAACTATTATTTTTGTTCCATCAAATATTTTTATTTTACTAACGTATTTTTGTTTTACATAACTATTTTTAAGAATTTGTTTTAAACTTTTATTCCGTAAATTATTTTTGTAATTTTACTAACCGCAGTTTAAATTATTTTTGTTTTATTGACTCCGTAACTATTATTTTTGTTCCATCAAATACTTTTATTTAACTAGTGTATTTTTGTTTTACATAGATATTTTTAAGAATTTGTTTTAAAATTTTGTTCCGTAAATTATTTTTATTATTTTAGTAACCTCAGTTTAAATTATTTTTGTTTTTATTGACTTTGTAACTATTATTTTTGTTTTACATATATATTTTTTAAAATGTTTTAAACTTTTGTTCCATAAATTATTTTATTTTACTAACCTCCACATTAAATTATTTTTGTTTTGTTGATTATGTAACTTTTATTTTTATAGTGGATTGTTCCATAAATTATTTTTATTTTACTAACGTCTTATATTTTTGTTTTCCTCTGGAACTATTTTTTTTGTTTTAGTTACCATTTTTTATGTTTAAAAAGAGAAAAATATTTAAACATAATTAAAGGAGAGAAAATAGTGGTGATGAGAGAGAAAATAAGGAGTAGACGGGAGAGAGAAAGAGAAATACAACCTGAGAAGATAGGAGAGAGAGAGAGTGTGTGAAATGGTAACTTAAAAGTCAATAATTTAAAAGTGAGATTTTG
Organism: Codonopsis lanceolata; assembly: GCA_013146195.2. Taxonomy (NCBI): domain Eukaryota; kingdom Viridiplantae; phylum Streptophyta; class Magnoliopsida; order Asterales; family Campanulaceae; genus Codonopsis; species Codonopsis lanceolata. The sequence continues at coordinate 156,734,262 of CM028379.1, forward strand.
GAGGAGAAATTTACCCTTATTATTATATATATAAGGTGTTAATGGATAACACCCAATAAATCATATAAAATTGATATATTGGCTAACCCAATAATTGAATATAATTTTGTCACCCCTAGCCGGGAGGAATTTAAATTTTGAAGAAGATAGCTGCATATGAAATACTGTTTACTTAGGCTCCGTTTGTTTCAGGGAAAACGTTTTCCGGAAAATGATTTCCGGAAAATGAAATCATTCTATTTTCCGCTGTTTGGTAAGTCTTATGAAAATGTTGTGGAAAACATTTTCCGGTGTTTGGTAAACTTTGTGAAAATGTGTTGGAAATCATTTTTTTTACAATATCATTTGTATATAATACTCCAATAAGAACTAAACATAAATTTTCACACGAGTTATCAACTCTCCACGTATACTAGCTATTTTACAAACGCGATAATGACCATAAAATGGCAGCATACTTTGGATAATTTTTGAATGTACGTTGCACAAAGCATAAAATTTCACATTGCTCAAAAATACTTACCAAAAGTCTAATTAAGATGTGTACAAAACATTGTGTCCCATATGATGATCATGTTCAAATACTAACAAAATATTACCAAAACTCTAATAATTGTTTTAAAAATAAACCATCATCCAAAGCTTTCTTGTCCTTCAACAACAAAACATAAAACTAGTATCCATGCCACTCTTGGGTCATGAATTTTTCAATCCATTTCCTTCGAATGTTCTCACTTTTTACCATAAATCCTCTAGCCAAATCCTTGTTGATAATCAGATGATCAAACACCGAACCAAGAAACACTTCATCAAAGCCTTCAGTTTTCATAACCTCTTTGTAGAGATCTTCTGTGTTCACTTGCTCATCAGAAAGTTTCTTGATTGCTAACGCAACCTCTCCAAGTTGTTCAACTACTTTGTTATCATATGTAGAATCCCCATCCTCGCGACACCTTTTCCGATGGGGCCTTGACTTTGACGACGGTGCACTTGAAGCTTCTTTGCTTTTTGTGACCTCTTCAAACTCATTTCCATAAAATGATTTCTGAAAAATGATTTCCGGAAAATCAAAAGATTTCATTTTCAGGTATTTGGTAAATCTTTTAAAAGTATGTGAGAAAACATTTACGGGTGTTTGGCAAACACACGGAAAATATTACGGAAAACAATATATGAATAAATAAAAAAATAGAAAATAGAAAATGGACAATTTTTTATGATGTCCCTAGAAAATCAATAAGGACCATCTTTTTTAAATAAGGTTCATCTTTTTTTAATCTCACAATTACAAATAATTTTTTTGCTAATTGATATGAAAAAAACGTTCTAAAATCGAAAATAGACAATGTTTAGGATGTCCCTAGAAAATGTTACGGAAAACTATATATGAATAAATACAAAAAAACATATTCTAATATTAATGCATATATTGAATATAAAATAGTGTTGAGCTTTAAGTAATTTTTCTTTACTAATTCTCAATTTATCATTAATGGTGTCAAATCAATGTCTATTTTTTTCGATCTCACAATTACAAATAAAAAATTTGATAATTGATATGAAAAAAAAAACTTTTTAAAATAGAAAATTGATAATGGTTAGGATGTCCCTAAATAATATAGTTGACACTAATTTTAGAACGTAGTAAACATTTATTAAAATTATAATTTATAAAGAGTGTCCACAAACTTTATTTATATTTTTAAACCATTTATTTGTTGAGTAAAATGTTGTGTGTAAGTAAATATGTGCAATTGTGAAAGGGGGCAGAGGGTACCCGAACGTTTGGAAAATGACTTACGGAAAATGAATACGTAAGTCATTTTCCGGAAAAGAAGCCTTCATTTTCCGTTGACTCGGAAAACCTTTTACGTTGACTGTATTTTCCTAATGTTACCAAACACCGGAAAATGAGGAAAACGTTTTCCGGAAGTCATTTTCCGTGAAACAAACGGAGCCTTAATGAGCGGGTCTCCGGTTTTTTTCGTTACTTAATTGGTTAGAAATTCAAGATATATGCCGATATTATGAAAATAAAGGAGGATATATAAGTTAATAAAATAATAATAATAAATAAAATACATGTAAAAATAAGGAAAGATATACTATAATATATTATGATCTCAAAAAGCACTTCCATCTTTATTGTCTTTCCTAATTTTAATTGCCCAGATGAGTCCCTTATAATTATCTCATTATCAAACATACATAAATTTTGTACTTTGAATTTTCCTAATCCAAGCAAAGGATTTCATTTTTCACAAAATTAATCAAGAATCTCGTGAGATCCAAAAGGGAACAAAAAAAAAAAAAAAAAAAACCCGCAATAGAATACACTGCAATTAATTTTTTATTTTTTACTCTTCATGTGAAATTTGTGAATAATTGCATGATATTCGAATCTTTACCGAATCATGTTATTATGAGTCAGTACAGAGCACGAATGTGAGAGCATGAAAAGCGTCAAATATTAAAATTAGTTCAATACTGAAGTTTTTTTTAGAGCTTCGACAATATATAAATGTATGCGATGCATAAAAAAAATTTTCATTCACTTTACATAAGCGGTCTGGGTCATAATACCTATCGATCACAATCTTTTGTATTAATTTTTTTTAAAATTTTGCCATTTTAGCCACGTGTCGTGATGCAAAAATTGTTGTGTAAAAACATTCTAAATCGCAGTGGATGAAAATTTAATTCTACATGTAATACATCACACTAAAACTAAGTAGTGTAATAGTAATAATTAAGAATGGGTGTATCAAAGATAAAAGTAAAAAAAAAAAAAAGTATCTTAGGAAACACCATGCTTGTAATTGTAAATATATTGAGACTTTTGGGTGTCGCTTGATAGTCAGGATTAGGGCTAAATATGATTAATAAGTCAAATTGTCTCATGTTTGATATACAATAAGTGGTTGGGAGATTAAGGCTAAATATGATTAATAAGTCAAATTGTCTTATGTTTGATATACAATAAGTGGTTGAGACTAATAGCACGAGTTATCCGGATAAAGTCATCACTATTAATACCAGGGAAAGGGTTACCGCAACTCAATAGTCAATAGTCGTATATTTTGTTCTACTCGTATGGCCGTTCAGAGTCTTCAGACTTGAGAAGGGGTGAGTAACGGTAACGGCACCAGATCTCTCTACAGTCCAGTATTACTATGTCCTCCTTGAATCTTGATCCATTACATCAACTCTTACCGAACAAGATGAGCTAATTAAACTTGTGAAGAATGAAGATTGAAGATTACATCCGCCAAAACTTTCTTGAACGGTAAGAGCAAGAGCTGGGGCAATTAGCAAACTCTGCGTGTGGATTCAAAAACTTGAAATTGCAAATTTAGGACAGATTCGCTATGGATTGAATTCAAATACGGAAATTGAGCTAGTGTAGAGGGCCGACAATACATGTATGAAAAAGAAAAATAAAGAGAGGAAACCTCATTTGGATTCGACTTTCCAAGAAGAATGAAAAGAGAGAAATTGATAATTATAAGGCAGGGTACAGAAGTGTCGAAAGCTAGCTGTGTTAAAAAAGCATAGGTTGCATCAGTCTTGCCATACTTGAGAGCTGAAGCAGTAATTAGGGAGACCTCCAAGGTCATAAATGATAATGCAGCAGTGCTTGCTGAATATCAATCTAAAGTGAGCTTAAAACAACAATTCTCAATCCATGTTTCCAATAGCTGAACACCAATTTGATTGGAAGAAGGATTTAATCAAGATTACTACAGCTTCGAATAACCAATGTTTTTAAACGATACACAAACAGAATTCGGTTCAGTGAGACATATCTACACTAACATTATTATAACCATGGCCACAAACAATAAAACACACCAGTACCACCAAATAAGTAGCCAACATAATAATTATATTCCATCTTTAACCTCTTAGCATTTTGTTAAAAACAAAGGTGTCAACATGTTCATCCTCTGCAATCTGGAGCGATGAAACAGCCTGTGCAGCAATAAGCTCAGCTGAGATTTCTGTTGCCTCCCAACCCCCCTCGTTATAATATGGGTCATGATGAACACCAATTAGAGGGCCAGATGAGACTGTCCAGCCACTGTTTCCCCAGTCATTATACCCGTGTCCAGATAGGTGAGTATTGACCCACCCATTTTCTTCAGTTGGGCTTCCGGAAAGACTATGACAAGGAATCACAGCTTGTCCTCTTCTTCCAGCCATAAACAGGTCAAAACTGCCGGCACAGCAATCCCAAGGATTGAACTCCTCATCCTTCTTCAGCATTCCATTGCATGAATCATCCGAGTCTTCACCAAGTAGGACTTGCAGAGCAACCGCCTCAGCTATGGCAGCACCCTCCTCATCGAGCCTCTGCTGCTCTTCTTTCTTTTTTTGCTTCTTCTTCTCTAGCTCAGAACGTATGGCTGCAGAGGTTGCAAGGGCTTTCTCCAAACGCCTCTTTTTCTTTTCAGCCTGTTTGATACGATCCAATTCATCCTTCACTTGCTTTTTCTTCACCTTTCTAACGCCATTTGGTGCTTTTGCACACTCCATCATATCCTAAATAAACCAAACTTTCTAGTAACTCGGACAAGTCTGCTAAACTTTATCTCTCACCACTTTTATCTTCAAAAGTTCTTAAGCGTATACATCATCTCTCTATAACTATACTTATTTTTTTCTCCTCTTTCTCTTGTTATTTAAAACTACAAACTCCGAAACTAATATAAGTTAATATCCAACTCCCCTGCACCTACACCCACTCAGGTCTGAAGGAATACCTCATCTTACGAACAATACAATCCCAAACAGAAAGAAGAGGAGATTGAAGAAGAGAAAATTGATAAGCACTTGCCAAACCGTCCCTTGGCACCATTATTCCTAGTTTCCCACAACCCTTCTGTGTACACCAACAAAATCGATCGGTGGCTGGACGAAAGATGAAACTCTTACTCCAGTTCGAACAACTCACATGGCCGACTGCAGATAGATGATGAACCCAAATGTTAATAATAGGGATAGTTCGTCATAGCATTGTTCCAGGAAACACGAAAAAAAGGTGCAAAGACTACAAAAAAACCGACATATGATTAAAAGAATACAAGAACACAAATCTACATATCATAGTTTGGAAAAAGAATTAGAAGGTTTCTCAAAATCCCACTCAAGAAGCTAAAACTGAACTTACGCCATCAAACTGAAATTTAACTGTCCGCTAGCAAATTTTTAGTACCACTTAAAAAATTATCACTTCAAATCTTTCACTATCTCAAATGGCCTACATCCATAAGAACACACAGGTATACATACATGTATATATATACACACGTATATGTATAAATATATATGTTGATATATGTATGTGTGCATAAGTTACTGCAATAAATTTTGCAAAACTCGGTAATGATTCTAATGAAATTTTCTAAAATTTGTTCATGAGATGAAAAAGAAGGATTATGATGTTAAATTTAGGCCAACCATCCCAACTGACATTGAGATATGATACAAGGGACCAAGGCCAAGGGACATGAATTCAAAGCCCATATTGTAAGGTGGTTTCTTCGAACTAAATCAAACTTAACAAGGAAGAATGGTGGTATTCAACTGTGGTAAAAGAGAAGAAATGGAAAGCAAAATAAGCTGGATAAATGATATATTAGCTACAATTATATTATTAAACCATCCTTGAGAATTTATCAAATCTCCTTCACATGAAGAAAATAAAATATTGCATAAAAACATTAGTCCAAAACCACCACTCAATTTCCAACTTACTTTCCTCAATCCAAATGTCAAAAACTCCGACACTTATTGTTCAAAAACACCATCTTACTCGATCAGTGTTGGTACATGGATGAAACTCTTCTAACTGAGTACTCCAAATTTTTAATCGCTATATCAAGTGATAAGATCCAGATCCCCACCTCATTCCCAATAATCAACATATTAACCCAATAATTTTCTCTTGACTAACTAGTTTAATCAAGCTACAGTAGCATTTCAATCGGTAATCTAATCTAATCTAGCAAGCAAAAGACAAAAATTGAGCCCTTAATTCCAGATCGATGAAATCAAAGAGAAACGCTCAAAACCCACATCGAATCATCTAATCAAGGTCAATTCAGAAACTATGGAAAAGAAACCCAAACTCGATTCATACCCAAACTAACACATAGAACTCGAGTGATTCACATCAAACCACATACAAACGCATCGATTCAAAATTTTGATGACAGTTACACTAGATCAGAACATAAATCCAATCGAACTACAAGGAAAATTGAAATTCAATTAACAGGTTACAGAAAAATGAATCGAACCTGATGAATAACCGATGAGAATAAAAAAGGTCCCCCGGCTTTCTCCGTAAGGGTCTCCGTACAATATCAAAACAAGATAAACAGACAGAGATATAGCGAGTTGGGTGGTTGAGTTTGTAGTGTTTGGATCTGATGAAAAACCGAAGAGAGAGAGAGAGAGAGATAATTTAACTGATCACATGAGATTGCCGGTGAGAAGTGACGGGGACGAGTAGAAGAGGAAAGGGTAATATTGCCAATTGAGTTATCACACTCGGACACGTGGAGGATTGATTGATGTTCTTTGTTGGTGACAGGGTTTTGTGCTCGCGCCTACAGCGATGCGTGGTATAGGATTGAATCGATATAGACTCGTTGTATGAATATCCAGGGGTCAGGGTGTGTAACATTTTTTCAGAACCGAATCGAATCAATCGAATTAGACCGAATTAATTAAAATTGGATCAGACCAATATTTTGTTTTGGTCATGAATTTGAATTTTCACAAAATTGAATATTTGAGTTGGTCCTGATTCTCGAATTAAAAAACACGGAATCGGACCGAACCGACCAAATATGTTGTTTATTTATTTATTTTATTATACATACATACATACATATATATATTCCTAATACTTTCTTTGTTATACTTTTTAGTTAGTACTCTTTTATTTATTTTTGGTTTAAATCTCAATTTGATCACCCTACTTTCGGCCAAAGGTCATTAAGCTCACTCTACTTTTTTTCCCCTCAATTTAATCACTCTACTTGAACATAAATATCAAGTTCATCACTCCGTCCAATTATTTTGTTGGAAACCTAAAAAAATTCTGAAAATCCAAAAATACCCTTACTTACTAATATTTTTAATATAATATTCAACCTTTCTCCCTCACACCCAGCTGAAAACTCTCCCTTACAAGCTAGAATACAAGCACAAGCTATGAATCCCTTAAAAATTCCCATAAAATTTTAGGCAGCTGGAGGTGGAGCGACAGGATTGAGGATGAAGGCCGGAGGCCTTGGTGGGGCTTGTTGCTTAGCCGGGGCAAACATTGAAGAAATACTGGAAGGGGAACGAATTGGGTTGCAGGTGAATCTGAACTGGATGGCAGGTGATGATGGAGAGCGCGACTGGAGAAGACTTGCCGGAGAAAGAGGCAAACTGAGGAAGAGAGATTCGGTCCGGCTCTGGACTGCTTGGGGATGATTCGCCGGAGAAGATGAAGGTCACTGGGGTTTGGGTATTTGGAGAAAGAGCTAGATTGCGGGGATTCATAAAGGGGTCAGCAATGGAGATTTGCCGGGTCTGGGGGGGTGTGAGAACATGATGGAGCAGAGAGATGGAGATAGGTAAAGGGTGAGAGAAAGAGAGAGAGCTTGGGCAGCCCTTGGTTTTGTTTTTGGGCGTGAGAATGGAGATAAGGCTAACATTGTTTGGGGCTTGTTGCTGTCACAGTGAGACATGTGAGATAGATGAGAGAATCAATGTTACGGGTAAGTCTTTTGGAAATCTCTATTGCTGTCGTGACTACGATATTTTGGCGATAACGAGATGTACGGATTTCGACGGCAATTGGTTGCAGGTTCTTGAAAACATTAACCGGAAACCGGTGATTCCTGTGGGTCAACTGCCGACCACGGCGTATGATACCCTTTTTAGTTTTTATTTATAAGGTTTACTTTTTATTTTTTAGTTTGAACCCTCAACTTTTAACATTGAGAGTAAAACCCTTCAACTTAATGAGGGTATTTTGGTATTTTCAATGATTTCCATCCAACATAACGGACAAAAACGACTCAAGTGACCTTATTAAATGTCGAAGCCAAGTAGAGTGATTAAATTGAGGAAAAAAAAGTTGAGTGAGCTTAATGATTTTTGGCCGAAAGTAGTGTGACCAAATTGAGATTTAAACCTTTTATTTTTTCCACCGGTTTGTTATGCTATGAGTTTATGAGTTCGACATTTTTAATTGTTGAATATACTTTTATTGAAGGTTTTTAAAATTTGTATGAAGTTTCGGTCTTAAAATTTTTATTATGCATTTATATTAATTATTAAACAGTTACAAAGTAAAAAATCATAGTATTGGTTCGGTCCTGGTTCTCATACATCTTTGATTGGTTTTGGACCGGACCAATGTTTTGGTTCTCATAAATATTGGGTTGGTTCTGGTTCTAAATTTTTTGAGAACCAGACTATTGGTTTGGTTATGATTTTCTCTTTTTTTCCAAAAAACTGGACCGAACCGGACCAAGCTCACCCCTATGAATATCTATATTATAAAAAGAGGTCATAGGTTAACTGTCAGCTCAGATCGAAATCTGTTAAACATAACTGATGATCCAGATTGATTTGTAAATATGTGAGTTACATATAAACCATCAGTTATGATTTTTATTTGAATTACCCCCTCCATAACCAATACGTATGTAATAACCCCTCAGTTACGATTTTTTTGTTTTTTGAATTATCATCTCCACAACCAATTACACTTACATGAATTCTTTCATCTAACACATTTTTTAAACCACAATCTTCCGTTTGAATTGACGAGGTGGTTATTTATAATTTATCCCAAGCATCTATTGAGTTGATCACATACCAATACCGTGTCTATAACACAGACACAGATACTAGGTTTAATCACATATAAACCCCCACAGTTATAAGTTTTGTTTAAATTACTTCCCTCCACAATTACATATAAAACATTCAGTTGTGGATTTTGTTTGAACTGATCTCATACAAACACCATGCCTATGGCACGGGCACAAATACTAGTTTTAATTAAAATTTTGCATACTACTGGCTATAGTTTATGTAATAAGTAGGGGAAAAATAAGGATAATAAATTAATTATATCTAAGTCAATAATTAGTGTGAAACAAGCTGTATTGTACTAATACTAAATTGGTAAAACACACAAATGGGCCACCAAACTTTACCTTTTTTTGCAATTCGGCCACCGAAACTTTGAAATATCTATTTTAGCCATCCAACTTTAGTTTTGTTGCAAATGACCCCATTTTTTAACGGACGTTAGACCAGGACGTTAAGTTTGAGTCAAATCTCCTCACACACACACACTCTCTCTCTCTCTCTCTCTATAAAACCTCACACATGACTTTTTCTCTCTCTACAAAACACCCCAAATTCCACATTAAAACCCAACAACCCCTTTAATAGATCGGCGGTGGAAATGGAGAATTCGACCTACTGTTATTTGCTCCTACGCTGCGTGACGTCGGTGGAGGCGGAGGATGATGACGATAGTGGGGTTGATACTTGATGACGTATTGGGCAGAAACATGATTCGAAGGGTCTTGCATCGATGAGGGAAGCAGAGAATGAGAGTTTGGCTTGTTTGATGAGGGAAGTGGACGCTAATTGAGGGGGTTCGGGGTGCTCTAACTGGGGTTGGGGGTTTTAAAGAAGCTCCGTCATGTTGGCCATGGCAGGGGCGGTCTTGCATCGTTGAATCTTTTTCTTGTTGTTGTTGGTGAAAGCATCGTGAGATCTGACCACCATTTGAGAGGGTCCGACAGAATGGTGATGAGGTATGAAAAGGGAATGAGGGACTTCTTCTACGTCTTGTAAGAAAGAAAGCGGCAGACTGACAGTCTTGTAATTGGAAAGAGGATGATCAAATCTGGGAGATAGATCAGGCGGAGATGGTAGTTTCTTAGCCGAAATCCCTTTGCTGGATTTGAGGGAGGTGGATGAAGACCGGGTGTAGACACCCCAATTTCGTACCCCTGGTATGTAACATGACATGAAATATCAAGACCTATTAAAAATTAATAAATGTCAAGTTACAGGTTTTAAAAATGCAAAAGGAAAAGCAGGATGCGTAAAATAGTGAAATGTAGAGGCCAAAGTGTCAAAAAGCAGCAAATAAATGGAGCCAGGCGCCACCCACAACCATAGCTGGCGCGGCGCCCAGACCTCCTATGGGTGGCGCCCAATAGTGCTTTATGCACTGTAGCACTTTGCCTAAGATGTAACTCTCTCAACGAGCAGTACAAGCCGGTGAAGCACAGAAAAGAAAACTTAATGCCGAAGGAGTCCCCATCTCGGCCTATAAATAGAAGGCCCCGGCTTCAGAATTTGAGACGAATACATAGTTCACACACTCTCCGCACGCAGTTAAAACATCGCTGAAGAAGTCCGCAGCGAGTGATCGTCTTGAGAGATAGAGTGCCCCTCCTCTAAAAAGCCTTGAAACTCTTTCAAATCTCTTCCAAACTCAAAACTAATCGATCAAAGTGAACCTTAGCCTCCCAGCTAGGATTTCACCCTATTTCCCCGGTCCAAAAATCCAAAAAAAAAACAGTTACTCTGCCCCGAATCCAGAGGCCAAATTCGCTAGAAGCAAGCAGTTGCTCTGCCCGATTTCCGCCAGCAGCAAGCAAACAATAGCAAAAAAGCAAGCAGTTACTCTGCCCATTTCCCGGTGCTAGAAAGCAACTTTCGGAATCAGTTACTCTGCCCGAATCTCCACAATAACAAAAAACTCCCTCTCCCGGAAGAACAAAGTGAGCACACCCCACGCTCTTAAAGGTAAGCCCTTAAGATGTTTTATAAAAAAGTGTTATTTTCAGCCGGCCCGATGTAAAAAAAATATAAGCAGTTATGTTGTCTGAATTTCTATAGAAAATAGCACTAAAAGAGCCATTATTATGACCAAATATTTATAAATATATTTGTAATTACGAGAAGGAAGCGGCTGCAAGTTTATAATAATATAGATCGAAGTATATATGTTTAAATGCTTTATTTTAACTGCTAAATAAATATAATAAAAGTATATTTTAGCCAAAAAAATTTGTTTTGAGACCAAAAGGGCGAGTTGGGTGCCTAACACCTTTCCACCTCGTAACTTAGCCTCCGAACCATTTTTACAAACTCTGGTTATTTTTTGTTTTTCTCTATTTCTCCTTAAAATAAAGATGACGACTCTGTTACAACATTTTAGATTACAGTGAGGCCCGCAACATACTTTTTTTGCACTTTTCCGTTTTCCCCTAAATAATGGAAGATGAAATAAAAAAGGTGATGCATTTTCTGTATCTTGTTTTCCCCTAAACAAGAGAGGATGAAATACAGAAAAATCTAAAGCACTCATAGTGACCCAAAATGAACCCAATTCCACAGTGAGGCAGAGCGTGTTCTCATACGCCTTTGCAACATCATTTTTTTGCACTTTTTCGTTTTCCCATAAACAAAGGAAGATATAATGAAAAGTGTGATGCATTTGCTGTATCTTATTTTCCTCTAAACAAGGGAGGATGAGATATGGAAAAATCAAAAGCATACTTAATGACCAAGGTGTATTATTCAACGCGCTTTTAATAACACTCTTTTTGCACTTTTAATTTCATTTTCCCCTAAACAAGGGAAGATGGAATGAAAAGAGTGATGTCTTCCCCGAACTGCGTGTTCCCCTAAAAAAGGGACCACGCGATCCGGGGGAATTCTCTTCGGGGCACTCACAGTGGCGACTTCGCTGGGGACGTCGTTTTTATTTTAAATAAAAATGGAGGGCTAGACTCATTTTCATAAAAAAGAAAAAATCAGTTTTCTTTAGTTTCTGGCTAAAATATGATTATTATATTTCTTCAGCATTTTAAATATTGCATTTTTTATATATCTGTATATATATTTGTGCATAGCCGTTCACTTGCAGCAGTTTCGTTCCAGGTACCGTTACATGTATAAAAAATATAGATTTTCGGGCAATATAACAAAAGAGCTATGGCTTTATTATTACTTTATTCTGATTTATATTATTATTCTGCTTGTTTTATTTTTATCGCGCAAAAATATGTACATATTATTTCATTCTGTCATTTTATTTTAGGGATTAAGACCAATATGTAATTAATAGGAATAGATAGGTTCCTCATTTTTCTTTCTATTTCTTAATCTGAATGGTTGCTTGCTCATGCTCAAACTAAATAAGCCGAGAAAATCCACAAAGAATAACAAGACATGTCATATCTGTTTTATTTACTGCTTTATATTTGAAAAAAAAATATTTTACTGCTTTTTAGATACCGCACACACGTGCACGCATGTGGAAATATTTCGAACTGCTACCCCACACCATGGCCAGCCCACCCCCAGCATCAGCCAACGTTAAATTGTATATAGCTTCTTAGGAGACTTCATGGACTGATTGGTTTTTATATCTTTGAATTATTGACCAGTCCCTGTGCAAAAAAAAAAAGCAAAAAAAAAAAAAGATCAAAAAAAGAGGGAAATATATGAATAAAAATATGCACAAGGGCTGACCAATAATTTTCTGATGTTCGACCTAGACCATTTTGAATGGTGGATCCTGGAAAGAGTATAGGCCCTTCGCCTAAGATCAGTCCGATCTTGGGGAGTCGAAAGGCAGGTGGAATACGAGGTTCTTATACTCTGGAGAAAAAATCCACTATTCCAGGAATAGTCTTGAGACTATCAAAACAAAACGGATGCTTGTCCGATCAATTGTAGGGAAAATGAATAATAATAAAAAATTATTAATAAAGGTACACTGTACTCAATGCCTAAAAGCCTTCAGTCATACCCTTTCTGATACCTTCAAACCATTTTCCTCAGAAACATGGCCCGAGTTTGGAAAGACAAAGATAGTACTGGTCGTTTGATACGGGAAACAAGCATCGAGGACAGATCAGAAAATATCAGAATCGGTTTAGAAAATACAAATTTGGACAGAATGGCCGCCGAAAATGAACAGTCTACAGCGGGTACTGATACAGGGGCTCCCGGGTTCGCTCCTACTCTGGCCATGCAGCAATGGTTAGATCAATATTTGGGTGCACAGGCTAATAGCATAATAAGTCAGATGGTAAACCTCATGCAAAGTCCAAGGCCCAATGTTGAGGGAACCGCTTTCCCTGCAACCCCTCAAGAAGCATCCACTTCTCATACTCCTCTAAACCCAAACCCTCAGCCAAACACTAACCTTCCACCCATCAAAAATTTCTCACAAAATACTTATTACCAAAATTTTAACCCTTTCTCACCATACCCATCATATCCTTTCCCAAACACCCATATACCCCAAAATCCAAGTGGCCCTCCATTTCCCATTGCCAATCCACTCTAAAATAGCTCACATATGGATCCCAGAAGCTATACCCAACCAGGCCAAGTAACGACCTATTTACTCTTCAATGACCCTGGTCGTCAAACAGAAACCAACAATAAACCACCTTCTCAAAATCCTTCCAATGTATACCAAAACCAGTACCCGTGAATAACCTACCTCCTCAAAATCTTTACCGAAATCCTTACCAAATACCTCCTCAAAATCCTTATCAAATGCCACAACCTGAAATAAACTCAGTTACCCCCAATCCCTCCAATATATACCAAAACCCAGCACCTCCTCCCACCAAAATATAGGCAGAGATGGAGAACCTAAAAAGTATGATGCACAAGGTCTTGAACAAATGGGAATTTTCTACGCGGGCATTAACGCTGCAACCTTCAGCCATGCTACCTTCACATTTCAAAATGCCCAACATAGAAAAATTCGATGGGATTGGATGCCCTATCCCCCACCTAAAATCATATTCTACCGGCATGCAGTCAATAGGGGCTAGCTTTGAAGCTATGGCCCCCAATTTCCACCTTACCTTGGTAGGGGTTGCTAAGCAATGGTTAATGCTAGCAGATGATAGCACCACGGGCACTTGGGACGAAATAGCAGAAGAATTCCTAAAGAGATATAAAGACAATACCACCACTGAAAATAAAAGGGAACTTGAGGCATGCACCCAAAAAGAAAATGAAACCTTTGCAGAATTTGCAGCCAGGTGGAAGAGGAATGTTTCTCAGACTTTGGACAGACTTGATCCATCTGAATCAGCCCGGTTGTTTATAAAAAACCTCCAGCCAATTTATCTTGAATGCATGAGGTATCTTCCCTACGGTAATTTTAATGTCATCATGGAAATAGGAATCCGCATTGATGAAGAAATACATACAGAGTCCTTAGAAATTGATACACCTCCAAGTTCATTATATTATTTTGAATGAGAAAAAGAATGTACGGAAGAAATCAACGTTATTGAAAGAATTCCAACTGGTAAGTACAGTAATGTGCCATGGTCATATGGGATAGATAAATCTGCCATTTCCGTTGAGAGAAGCAATGATACTAACAGAAGCTTCATAGGACCTTACAAGGGAAACATAAGGCATTAAGATGAATTGTATGCCCCCAATGTCCCTAATATTACAAGGTTTAATGGCACAAGGGATCCTAAAACCAATGGAGAATTACAAACCTCCAAAATAGCTATCAGACACATGGAACCATTCTCAGTATTGCGAGTATCATCGTAGCAGCGACCACCCCACCGACTAGTGTTATATGCTCGAAAGTGCCATCCAAGATCTTATTGATGGTCAGGTCATTGAGAAGCCACATCTCTAAATCAACATAATCAAATCAGTCAACCAGGACTAGTTTAAGAAAAATGATGCTACTCTGTCCTATATGGTCATCCTCCATCTGCAGAAAAGAAAAGTTTTATGCCAAAAGTAGCTTGTTGAACAGTGATCGAGCATCGCCTGAGAAAAACTTGAAAACGGGCAGTACGTCAGTACAAGAAATTGCTGATCACCCAGGGAAGGACAAGAGAAAGCCTTTAAGACTCATCGAACTCTAGAACACCCTTTGTATACACTTCCAGAAACCCCTTGTTACCTTTGAAACTCCTCTTATCAAATAAAATCTTCAGAAGGCAACTTTTTTTCAACTCAGCGTCAGTTTTCGTAGATTCTCCATACATATCTTTTCTTTTCAAATCAGATCACCTATTTCCGAGTATACCTAGACAGGTTTTCTTCCAAGGATGATAAGTTGACTTATTTAAAAAAAACACTTAAATCTATACGAGTTGACACAGAGTCATCTAGAAGATATGAACCCGCAAACTATTAAGAACACATGAAATTCAAAGCAGGCAAGTCATCTTGACCGGAATCACCTTCGACCCATTGCGGTTGAGCTGTTAGTAGTATACTGGGGCTTTCCACCATACACCAAAATCCCTTCGAAAACTTGAAACCTTTTTTTAGTCCACCTTATGCCGAAATCCCTATTAAAAATAAAACCTTCTGACATCCCCAGCCAAACTATCCCTATTATCTAGTTTCCCAAAACCAGAGGCTATATCGCCTTTTTTATCCACCAAGAATGATTATCCCTTTGTCCCAAAAAGAGAGATGACATTCCCCAAATGCTATGGTGATGCTCCAAAAAGGAAAAAAAAAGAAAAAAAATTCTCTTTGGAGCAAGTCCATCTCCTTTTTACCCAAACTAGTTTGGGGCTTCTTAGGAAAAATCAACACATACACTTTTTTTAGACGTGGATCGAAAAAAGCAGAGGCACACCATGCCCAAAGCCCAAGCCATACCCGAGGTCAAAGCCAAAAAGCCTGCTCATACTCGAAGCCAAAAGCTAATCATCCATCTAGAACCCACAGCCTGAAAAGCCAACTAACTATCAAACTTTTGATCGCCTTTGTTAAACAGAAAGCAAATTCCATAAAAAAGACCTTCCAACCAGAAACCTCAAAGCCAATCCATCCCCAAAAGTTTAAACAGAACACCTTGAACCAGTCGCAATCAACAACTCTGTTTCAATCGGTTATAACGTGATTTAAGTCAAAGATAGAACTCCTTGCTAAAACACATGAAAACATCAAAAGATAATTACCAAATAGGATCCATAAACCCACCAAACCTGGTGATACTCGGCAACAAGGTGAACTCTGAATACCAACTCTCTTTCTTGTTCATTAGAGTCATCCTCATATCTTGTGTCTTTTGATTCTCTCTTAAAAAAAAAAACAAACAAACAAAAACAAACAAGCGAGAAAGTTCATAAAAATGCCTCATATCTTGTGCCTTTTGAATACCAAGGGGCTTTCCCTACATCCACTTCTGGAATCATTCATATTCATAAAAATTCATCGATTGAGTATACTAGGGGCTTTCTATCCTATTTTGAAAAATTATTGATTGAGTCACCCTGGGGATTTTCCCACTGAACTCATGAGTCTTGTCTATGCAGTCTCCTATCACATATTCCCTGGATCATGAATTATTGAAAAGAGTCATTTTGGAAACACATATCAAGCGAGAAAGTTCTATCTCAGCCTTACTGAGCAGGGACTTCTTAGGAGGATCCCTCATAATTTCTACGAGCCGGGTAGATAATTTCGGGTACACTTTTGCACTTACCTTCCTGTTAATGCTAGACCGGTTGTCCACCAATTTCTGTCCAGAATACCAAAGGTTTGAAACTCCACTTACGAGATTAGACTATCTGCTTCATCATGTCAATGTCCTTAAGTTTTATCAGATATTGCTGCTTGACTGCCATGTTATCCCCTTATATGGGCCTGGTTTTTGAAACCCTCCTTACTCGTTTTGCCAAAAACCATGATAATTTCTTACCAAGTCAAAAGAAAAGAAGCGTGGGACCCATATTTAATTTCTTCACTGGAAAACCCCATTTGATACTAGAAACCAAAATATATACCTCCTACGATTGTGGCCGAAGCTTCGAGTAAACCCCAATAAAGCAACAACCTCAGCCTTCTTACCTACCATCCAAAGAGTACGGTGTGTTCATAAAAGATGAATTAATTCCCGCTTAATTTGCAATGAGTATCGCATTCTAAATCAATGTTTTTTCTCAAAATGATGTAATTAATATTGCACCAGATATTTTGTTGTAGTTGCTTTGTTAGTAATACAATGAATATTGCACCAGATCCCTGCATTTACCCTTTATGCCTGCATATCACGTGAAATTTTGCATCTAGTCTTTGTGATAAGTCTCTTGCGGATCCAATGGATATTGCATATGATCTTTCGTCAGCCTGTAATAATGCAATGGATATTGCATCAGATGTCTGCATACACTTTCTCTGTTAGTGGTGAAATGCATATTGCATCAGATCTCGCATCAAGTTCGTAAAAATGCAATGAATATTGCATTGGATTTCGTGAGTTTTGTGGCAATGCAATGGATATTGCATCTGTCTTTCTGATAATGCGATGGATATCGCATCTAGCGTTGCAATGCAATGGATATTGCATCCGTCTTTCTAATAATATGATGGATATCGCATCTAGCGTTGCGATGCAATGGATATTGCATCCGTCTTTCTGATAATGCGATGTATATCGTATCTAGCGTTGCAATGCAATGGATATTGCATCCGTCTTTCTGATAATGCGATGGATATCGCATTTAGCGTTGGGATGCAATGGATATTGCATCCGTATTTCTGATAATACGATGGATATCGCATCTAGCGTGGCGATGCAATGGTTATTGCATCCGTCTTTCTAATAATGCAATGGTTATCGCATCAAGCATGGCGATGCAATGGATATTACATCCGTCTTTCTGATAATGCGATGGATATCGCATCTAGCGTTGCGATGCAATGGAAATTACATCTGTCTTTCTGATAATGCGATGGATATCACATCTAGCGTTGCTATACAATGGATATTGCATCCGTCTTTCTGATAATGCGATGGATATCGCATCTACCGTTGCGATGCAATGGATATTGCATCCGTCTTTCTGGTAATGCGATGGATATCACATCTAACGTTGCGATGCAATGAATATAGTGTTGTGTTAGACCAACTACAATGAAGTATCCATTAGTAGCATTGGAAGGGGCTTGCCAAACAATGGCAAAAAGTTTGGTAGCCAGCAGTAGCCAAAACAATAAAGTGGAGACTTTAGTAGCTTTGAATGATACGGTAGCATTCAATAACGAAGAAGTCAAAACGACATAATATTGGATAAATGAATAATGAAACGTTGTTGTTTCAATTTGAGCAAATGAATCAGCATGATCAAGTGGCCGACACATCCTCACTTCACCTTTCCACGTGGCGCCATTTGAGTGGCCATGTGAATTTTTTCTTTTTATCCCGTTTTGGCCTATTTTTCTCCATAAAAAATTAGTTTTTTTTTTTCAATTTTTTTAAAAAATATCTAGACATTTTTACTTATAAATAGAGACTTGCTTTGCTGAATTTGGATATCAACTCAATTTTCTACAATTTTTTTTAAAATTTTCTTCATTTATCTATAATATAATTAAGATAAAGATAGTGGAGTATGCAAAGTAATTGGAATTTGTGCCACCACTGTAAGAGATTTTTTTGTTGAATAGCTTAAAGTAGCTTAAAGATGCTTTTTATTTATTTTTAATGATTTGGGTAGGTTGGGGGATCAACATTTGCTCCCCCATTGTACATGCTCTTATGCCTTAGCTAGACTTTACAAATACTAGGACTGAATCACAAGAAACAATATGCTAACATAATTTATAGAACCTAGCAGACTTGACGTAACATAACGAAGAAAAAAATTATATTCTTTATTCTTGGAGACGACTTGTACCGGTAACGACCGGCCACCTCAGGCGCCTCCTAATAGTTAAGGATCGGCTACCATGGGTGGCCCCTTCTTAGAAAATTCACCACATTCTTTTAGATTTTGTTAAGTCAATCAACATGTTTTCTCTTCTTGCGATTCAGGTCTAACTTTTGCAAAGTTTGATGGAGGTCTAACGGAACCTAACAAAAAAATGTTGAATTTTCGAAGCTGTGGCCAACTGTGGTATCGATTATTTTTAAAAAATAATCACTTTTGTCTAATCATGTATACACATGGAATTATGTATATGTTTTCTTTTGAAATATTTCCCAACTTTTTTTTTATTTTCTTACCCGCAAAATAGTCATTTTTATTTTATATTTAATTGGGCTGAGGCAATAGAGTTGTGACACCATGTTGTTTGGTAAAACATAGGCGATACATCTAATGTAGAAACTAATAAAGTTTAGGAATTAGCGGCATAGCATTTCCATTGATTGAATCACCTATTCATAGGGAGTATGGTACAAGAAACATTTACAAGGAAGGAATCATAATAAGGAAAGAACTATACAAGGTAATTACTACTAAATAATAATTACATATAAACAAGAATAAATATAAAATATATTATTCTCTAATACGCCCCAGCAAGATGGACGGTCGAGAGGAGAGACCAATCTTGTGAAGTAATTGATGAAACCGTTGGCGGGTAAGTGGCTTAGTCAGTGCATCTACCAACTGATCAGCCGAGGAAACATGGAAAACTCGCATAAGCCCATCCTGAGCTTGTTGCCGGATGAAGTGAAAGTACAGGGCATATGTTTCATGCGAGTATGGAAGACCGTGTTGCAGCAGTGACTAGTGGCACCCACATTGCCATAATAAATAACAGGCTAAATTCAGGAGGTGAGACTGAGCTCTCTGAGCAGAGCACAATCCAGCGGACTTTAGCAGCTGTGGCATCGAAAACCCAGTATTTAGTTTCTGTCGAAGAGCGAGCAACAGTGCGTTGTTTCTTGGAGCTCCAAGAGACCAGATTGTTGTCAAGGTAGACAATGTAGGCACTGGTGAAGGTGTAGTTATCTTTGTTGCCCGTCCAATCAGCATCAGTAAATGCATGGAGAGCTGGGGGGACTGACGATGAAGTAGAATGTCATTATTAATAGACCCACAGAGGTACCAAATAACTCGTTTGGCCGTATTCCAATGCTCGGTAGTCGGCCTATGCATGAATTGGGAGAGTATGTTGACAGCATAGGAAACATTTGTTCGAGTAGGAGATAGATACTGAAGACTCCCAACCACTGCCCGAAATTATGTCGGACCAGTGAGAGTAGTGCCCGACTAAAGTGATAAGTTTGGCAAGGTGGGGAGTGGAGTAGGAACCGAGCGAGCATATGTCATGCCCGTACGAGCAAGGAAATCGACAATGTACCCACGCTATGAGAGCAGGAGACCACTTGGTCGCTTGATGACCTCAACACCAAGGAAATAGTGAAGATCTCTAAGGTCTTTGAGTGAGAAGCGAGAAACGAGCAGCAAGTAAGGAGATGAATTTCTGGACTGCAGCGTGCTGGTTCCCAGTGATGATGATGTCATCCACATAGACAAGAAGATAGATGGTGGTGCCCCCTGTATTAAGTATGAACAACGAAGTGTTTGCGACATAATTTTTAAACTCAGAGGCAATGCAGTTCATTGTACCATGCTCGGGGAGCCCCTTCTTGAGACCATAAATAGCCTTGTGAAACCGATATACATGCTGAGGTTTGTCCTTGTCAAGGAAGCCATGTGATTAAGCCATGAACACTTCATTGGACAGATTGCATTGAAGAAAGGCATTGTTCACATTTAATTACCAAAGAACCCATCCTCGACATACGACCAGCGAGAGAACAAGGCGAATAGTGGTCGGTTTAACCACTGGGCTGAAGGTCTCGTGATAATCCATTCCTGATCGCTGGTGAAACCCCTTGGGCACAAGATGAGCTTTGTAGCGATCAATGGTGCCATCAGCATGTCTTTTTATGCGGAAGATCCATTTGCAGCCAACAATATTACGAGCATCTACCGAGGGAACTAGATCCCAAGTTCCATTACGAGCTAAAGCATCATACTCTTCAGACATGACTTGGTGTCACTTGACATCTTTAAGAGCCTGAGTGACACATGTTGGTTCACTGTCCACTGCTAGTAACTATGGATGAAGTTTCAGAAGCAACAGACACTGGAACATGGTCAACGGGCATAGGCACCTGAACATGGTCAGCGGGAACGGGAACGGGCACTGGCATAGGAACAGGGTCAATGGGTACGGGGCAGGTGGGCATAGTATTGTCCTCATGCATGAAGCTGGTTGGCGAGGATGGTTGAGCAGTTGTCGCATGACTGGTAGCTAGTAGTGGAGATGGTGGTTGAGGCTAATGTATGGGCGAGCTAAGATCAACCACATTCTTATTAGTGCTAGGAGAAACTGGTGGGGAGGCACTGGAGCGAGCAGCCGACAGCGTGTATGAGTTCGGGAGTAGTTCATGAGGAGGTAGCCAAAAGACATTGGTGTATGTATCTGTGCGAGCAGGGCGGGTGTCCGATATGGACATGGGAAAGGTAGACTCGACAAATCGAACATGACGCGAAATGAACAACTTGGTGGCGCTCGGATCATAACAGAGATATGCACTATGAATGAGCGAGTAACCGAGGAAGACACATGGAGTGGAACGAGCAGCTGGTTTGTGAAATTGATGAGAAAGGGTGGGTGTTGGTATCCAATTTATGAGGTAGGCCGCTGTTTGGAAGGCAACCGACCAGAAGGGCAGCAGAAGAGATGCACGAGAGAGGAAAGAGAGACTAGTTTTGACAATATGGCGATGGCGACGTTCCGAGAACCCATTGTGCTCCGGGGTGTGAGGGGGCAAGGTGAGGAGAGAGATGCCATGGGTGGACAAGTAGGTGGCCAAGCCAGATTCCCGGGCAAGCCCCATGTACTTGCCTCCATTGTCCGAGTAAAGAGTGACAATGGTTCTTTTAAAATAGTTTTCTATCAAGACTTTAAACTTAGGAAAGATGGTGGCGACCGTAGACTTGAGTTTGAGCGGGTAAAACCAAATATAATAGGTATTTTGATCAATAAAAATCATATAGTATTTGAAACCATCAATAGAAGGAATGGGGAAGTCCAAACATCAGTATAAATAGTTTGTAGAGGGAGAGTAGACACAATAGTATTTTGATGAAAAAGAAGTTTAATGACTTTTATTAGAAAGACAATCATTACAATGAATATGATGAGTGCGAGCAGTGTCTAATACTAAACCTAAGTTAGATAGCATATGACTTTGGAAAGGGCCAGACGGATGACCAAGGCGATGATGCCAATCTTGGTGAGAGACTTTGGAGCTAACACAAGCAGAGGAGCGAAGAGATGGAGCTGAGGTCGACAATTCATACACACCATCTTTAGATTGTCCGATCAGCAGTATTCTCCATGTCAACAGATCCTTCACATGAAAAGAAGATGGTAAGAACTCAATAGACATATTATTGGATATACAGAATTGAGATTATGTTTCATGCTAGGAACAAATAGGACATTTGTAAAGTAAAGATGTGTGCAGGTGCGACAAGGATATAAGAACCAGTTTTGAAGATATGTAGGCCTGTACCATCACTAATGACCATGTCATCCATGCCCGTGTAGGTGTAGACACCCCAATTTCGTACCCCTGGTATGTAACATTGACATGAGATATCAAGACCTGTTAAAAAGCTAACGAATGTCAAGTTACAGGGTTAAAAATGCAAAAGAAAAGCAGGATGCGTTAACAGTGAAATGCATGGGGCCTAAGTGCCAAAAAGAGGACTAGAAAAGGGGCCAGGCGCTGCCCATACTCCTTTTGGGCGCCGCGCCCACTGTCTCCATGGGTGGCGCCCAACAGTGCTCTCTGCATTGTAGCAGTTTGCCTAAGGTGCAATCTCTCGAGCGCGGGGTACAAGTCGATGAAGCACATAATGATAAATCTTAATCGCGAAGGAAGCCTCACTCTCACCTATAAATAGAGGTGCCCGGCTTCAAGAATTCACATACATTGTTAACAAGTTCACACACTACGCAGTTGTGAGTTCTCTCGAGAGCGTTGTGAGATTTCCTCCTTTAGCCCCGAAGTTCCGTTAAATCTCCCCCAAGCACTAAAACCAACCGGTCAAAGTGAAACCTAGCTGCCCTGCTAGGATTCCACCCTATTCCTTCGGTCCAAAAATTCCAAAGCAAGCAGTTACTCTGCCCGAATCTAGACGCCAAATCAGCAAAAAAACAAGTAGTTGCTCTGCCCAAATTCCGCCAGCAGCAAACAAACAACAGCAAAAAAGCAAGCAATTACTCCGCCCGGTTCCCGAGGCCTGAAAGCAACTTTCGGAAGAAATCACTCTGCCCGAATCTCCGCAACAAAACATAAAAAAAAAAGACTTTCTCTCTCTGAAGGACAGAGCGAGCGCACCTTAAGCCTGCCAGAAGCTAGTTGGTACGAGATAAAATCTCATGCTTCAAAAGGTAGGTCATTTAAAAGTTTTATTATATAAAAGTGTTATTTGGATAGGTAAAATGTAAGCAATATAAGCAGTTGTGCTGCTCGAATTTCTGTAAGGAAATATCACAAAAAGAGCCATTATTATATCCAAAATTTTATAAATATATTTGTAACTCCCAAAAAGAGGTTGTGGCAAGTGTCGTAATAATATATGTACAGATATATATATGCTTAAATGTTTTATTTCATCTGTTAAATAAATATAATAAAAGCATATTTTAGCCAAAAAACTATTTTGAGACCGAAAGGGCGAGTTGGGTGCCTAACACATTCCCACCTCGTAACTTAGCCTCCGAACCTTTTGCAAATCTGGTTATATTTGGTTTTTCTTTATTTTTCCTTAAAATAAAGATGACGACTCTGTTTTAATATTTTGAGTCCACAATGAAGCCGGGCGTATTCCATTTGCCTAAAGGTTTATTTTGAAACCACCCGCCTTTACTAGCGGGGGATAGTTGTCGAAAAACCGGGGCACTCACAGTAGGTGGAGTGGTGACCAATTGAAAGTTGGGGCAGTGAACAACCGTGTGTCCCTGTTGGCGATAACCCTGACACTTACCAAGATGAGGTCGTTGGCCCTCATCAGCACCCTGGGACTGGGTAGGTTACCAAGGTTGTGTGGGTAGTGGCCGAGCTTACGAGGACGATTGTCGAGCAGACGAGCTGTTGGTCCTTGGAGTAGTAGGATTGGCCGAAGCAGGGTGCGAGAAGGTTGCGGGCTGAGACTGTTTCAGGAGCAATTCTCGGTTGATGAGTTTTCATGAAGTTCATCGAATGATATGTGAGTTTCCCGGCCTTCAACCACATCCACGATGTGGCGGTCGTCATCATCCATTCCACCGAGGATGATCTCAATGAGGTCCTCATGGTCAAGTGGTTTACCCAGAGCTGCGAGTTTATCTGCCCGACTTTTGATAGATTGCATGTAGTCGGAGACCGACTGAGTGCCCTTGGATGCCCGCGTGATGTAGTTTTTAATTTGCTTGATATAGCCGCGAGTCGGGCGAGCATACGTGTGAGCTAGAGTTTCTCATGCTTCACGAGTAGTGGCGGCCTGTTGGATAATAGGAACCAGGGGAACATAGAGAAAACCAACAAGAGCTCCAGGGGTTTGTCCTGCCGAATCCAGTGTTAGTAGTATGGGTTTAGGATGGAAATGGGTTTGGGATGGAAACATCCTTTGATGATTGAGCATCCTTGGCTAGGACGGTGGGAGACGGGCATGTGTGTAAGTCATCTACAAACTTGTAGAAGTCATAGCCAATTGGTGGCCTTAACTTGGAGTTTCCAAACTATGTAATTGGTAGAGGTGAGTTTGGTAATGTTGTGGTGAGAGATGTTGATGAGGTCGAAGGTTTGTGTAGGATCAATGAGGTTTTTAATGGTGAGGGAGTAATTTCCGTTAGCCATGGCGAAGAGTGGTTAGGGCGGCGGCTATAGGAAGAAGAAGAAGTTTTATGAGCAAAACTTTGATATCATGTAGAAACTAATAAAGTTTAGAAATTAACGGCATAACATTTCCATTGGTTGAATCACTTATTTATAGAGAGAGTTACAATTAGGGTTATACTTAGAATAGAGTACAAGAAACCTTTACCGAGAAAGAATCATAATAAGGAAAGAATTATATATGATAATTACTATTAAATAATAATTACAAATAAATAAGAATAAATATAAAATATATTATTCTCTAATATCAAACACGTATGAAATATAATTAGTTCAAAATAAGGCATAAACTAATAAAACACTAACGAGTATTTTGTTTATGCCTGACCAGCCTAACCCACTAGTTTTCTTTTTTTTATTTTTCTTTATTTCCAATATTTGTCACCTGTTATTTTAAAAGCATCACCAATGTCTTAAAAGTGTATCTTTAGGCTTTATAAGGGTCACATTGTATCCTAAATGAAAATTATGTCACTTGCTGCACTTCGCCTACCCGACCTGCCTCTCTTTTTCCCCCCCAAAAAACTATCGAATGCTCTCTTAAAAAGTGTAACCAAATGAAAAACATCACTACGAAAAAAACATCATTTTTAGTTTTAAAAATATCACTTTTAAATTATTACTTTGGAGCTTAAAAATATGAGAATTGTTAATCACACCCAATAACCTCTCTCTATATTTCATGTACTATAATATATAACGTAAGATATAACATCTCAATGCAGTATATACGGTATATAGAAAAAATATTGGGTAGTGGTTAACGATCTATAAAAATATTACTCTCTTCGTCATTAAATTATCGTCCTAATTGATCCGACACACGGATTGATTAATTATATTAGTTTAATGTGTAGTTTTTTTTTTAAAGCTCATGTGTATGTAACTCATAATTAAAGTAGTATGAAAAAGTAGAGGTGACAATTTTTGCCCGCGCCCATTTGCCCGCCCAGACCGCCCAGTAAATAATGGGTATGGGCACACCAAAAATTTTAAGTGGGCACAAATGGGCATGCCCACTTGGACACATTGATTATGATGGACTAAATGGGCGCCCATTTGGGCACCAATACTAAAACTCATTAACTTTCTCTTCTAATTTTGTTTTATCAATTACATACATAATTATAAAATACTTAAGGTTAATAATGATATTTAATATAATTAATATATTTATATTGTACACCCACTCTTCCAACCCCCCCCCCACACACACATATATATATATATATAGTACATCTGCCCTTCCAACCGCCACCCCCACCCCAAATTGCAAAGCAAAACACACACACACATATATAGTACACCCGCCCTTCCAACCGCCACCCCCACCCCAAAATTGCAAAGCAAAAAAAAAAACACACACACACACACACACACATATATATATATATATATATGTGTGTGTGTGTGTGTTTTTTTTTTTTTTGCTTTGCAATTTTGGGGTGGGTGAAAGGATATATATATATATATATATATATATATATATATATATATATATATATATATAGTACACCCGCCTCTTCCAACCGCCACCCCACCCCACCCCAAAATTACAATGCAAAGCAAAACACACACACACACACACACACACATATATATATAGTACACCCGCCCTTCCAACCGCCACCGCCACCCCAAAATTTTCATTTTATTAGTGTCATATGTGTTAAAGAGAAGAGAACATAGAACTCTAATACTAACTACTCCATCTGTTCCACCTAAACGTCCACGTTTGAAAAGTTAATTAATAAGAAGTTATATTAATATAATTGGAGTTAGTCTTAATTACAAAAATATACTTTAGCACAAGCAATATGTCGGTCTTTTCCAATTATTGTGATTGTAATTATATATATATATATATATATATATATATATATATATATATATATATATATATATATATGGTTAGTTGTAACTTTTGATAATTTTTTGTAAAAAAATTTATTTTTTTGTAATTTTTATATTTATTTGATAAGTGCATGTTAATGAGTAAATGAGCGCCCATGGGCGCTCATGTCCATTTAGTGCCCGCCCATATATGCCCATACTATTAAATGGGCACTTACTTACCCGCCCATTTAAGCCAGTCGCCCATTTAGGGCGCCCACGCCCGCCCATACCCGCCCATTTGCCACCTCTATGAAAAAGTAAGGATAAAGTGATAAAAATGATATTCTAAAAAGGTAACTTTCTAACTAGACAATTATTTTAAGATGAACGAAAAAGGAAAGATAGACGATAATTTAGGAAGGGATGAAGTAGTACTTTTGTGTTGGGACTCATGGAACCTATATTATCTATACATACATAAAAGAAGAAGAGCAAATAATAGAAATATCCCGCCAAAAGTAAGTTTCCAAATTTAGAAACATTTATAATTTATATATTTATCATATTTTTATTTTTGAAAATTGAAATGAAAATCAATTAATGAAGTTTACAACAACTCTTTAGATTTAAATGACTTTACAAATATCTTTAGTGCATTTAATGTAAACAAGTTGTATAGCATTTAATATAGTTCAATATGATTTACGAAATGACAAGAAATACAATATCAAAATAATATCAAATATTGAATAATTTATTATATATCTGATTTCACATTTCTTTTATTTTAAATTTAATATTTTTTTTTGCATTTGTAATTGGCATATTGGCTTCTAAATCTTCACCACGGTATTATAAACTCCCAGAAATAAGATTAAATGATGAAACAGTCGATTCAATATAAATTATTTGCCATCATTATTAATAATAGTATTAACAAATAATTACAATGCAGTATTATTCAAACCAGTTTAAAACCATAAATCAAAGTAACATAGTTACTTCTCATTACTAATGAATTAGTTAATGGTTTACTAAAGAAATATTTTTAGTAAACATCCAAAATAATGAAAATATTTTTTTTTCTTTTAGTAAAAAACGAATTACATTAACATGCTTACTAAAAATGTATTGTTCAACATAGAATATTATCATTACCTCATGAAAACTTTAATATTTTAACTAACTTTATTTAAAAGTTATTCATCGATGTAATAAGAAATATAAAAGATGGATGTCAGATAAATTTGTTAATAGACAAAGACAAATTAGTAAAAGAACACATACATTAAATTAATGTTTCTCCAAGGAGTATATAAAATGATTGTCAACCATAGTTATTTGCAACCGTATGAAGTGTATAAACTAAATGCAGTAAATATTTTGAAACAAATCATTTTGTTTTAGATGCTTTGAAGCTTAATTTATGAGTAATATGAGTAGTTTTATGGAAGTTTAATTTTTCTTCATTCTTATAAATTTTAGATTCTTATAGTTCTAAAATTTAAAGATTTTTAGAACCAGTTTATTGTTTGAGGTGCTTAGGTAATTTCATTATTCTAAAAAAATTGTTTTCTATATTTTATAACAAATTTATATATCAATAATATCAATAAATTATATAACAACCAAATTTTAAATAATTTACTCCATATAACAGTAAAATAAACATACATAATTATGACATATTATGAAATTTACAGATAATTTGTTATAAATTAGTAAATAGAAAAGACAAATATGTAACCGAGTATCTACAATAAATTTACTCTTAACATTTATTTACTACCGATAATGGTAATAGTCCAGAAAAATAATTATTGCATAAAGTATCAACATAAGCACTACTCTTATTATCATTCAAATTAATATTTTGTGTTGAACCGTCGAATATTTATAAAAATTCAAGGAATTTTATATGTGAAATCTACAGATCGGACATAGGCTAAGGTTAGATTGAACAAATAATTGACAAATTTATAAGAAAATAAATATATATCTGACCCAGGGGGTGGGAGAGATGGGAAGACTAGGGCCACACTTACTCATCAAAAAATAGATAAATAAATAAATTTATACATACATACATACATATATATATATATATATATATATATATATATATATATATATATATATATATA
This sequence comes from Codonopsis lanceolata, assembly GCA_013146195.2. NCBI lineage: Eukaryota > Viridiplantae > Streptophyta > Magnoliopsida > Asterales > Campanulaceae > Codonopsis > Codonopsis lanceolata. The sequence goes on from CM028379.1 coordinate 156,763,005, forward strand.
TATATATATATATATATATTTGTCTAGCTTACATGGTTAAAAATCCATGTCTAATATATGCAAAAAAAAAAACCTAAATTAACAAATAAAAATCTTAGTATATTTGTCCAGTCTATATCTTTAAAAATTCAGGTCTAATATTTGCAAAAATCTTTAACCTATTAAAGTCAGTTTACAAAAAGATATATATATATTTATTCAACTTAATCGGTAATAGGCCAATGTTACTTTGACCTTTAATTTTAAAAATATTTACCAAAATATACAGATCTAGGATGTTTTTCTCCATTTTCATCAAATCTGAAGTTAAAAAGTGCATAACTGATGTTTATTTTTCCATTTTTGTCAAAATTAAATTTATAAAACAAATGTCCAACATAAAAAGTTGGGATCAGATTTTTTTATCCATTTTGAAAAATAAATTGGAAAAAAAATCATATGCTTAAATTTTTTCCCAGATATGATAGATCTTAGTTTCTATTTTTATAAACTGTTTTTTAAAGTAAATATTCATATTGCTATGTACTTGGATATAATTAAAGTAAATATGCATATTGATATGTACTTGGATAGAAGATTTGTATATTTTCCATACTTAGTTAAATTAAAATCTCAATTTTTTTAATAATAATCGAAATTCAAATCTGTATCATACAAATTTCTTTCAAAATTTTATTTAAAAAAATAAAAAGGAAATCTAAGAAACCTAATTGTGAAATGGTTTGAAGGTATTCAATGTTAGAGTTTATTGGGGGGTGATGTGACTACATATTTCGAAAAAGGGACCTAGCGAAATATCAACTATCTATTATAGGACTTCTCCCAAGGCACACTAAAAATCTAGACTCAATAACTTTTGTTATTGAATAGTTGAATAAAAATTATATTGCATAATATGTTATTCCAAATATTTTTGTGTTGGATGTTCTGTTTAAAGTCTGTTATTTCGACTTCAATTTTTTTTATTAGATATAACAAACAGTTTGATATTTGATTTTATATATATATATATATATATATATATATATATATATATATATATATATATATATATATATATATATATATATATAACATAAACATTTGTGTTTTTTTAAAAGTTATTTGAAAATTATCAATCCAACATTTAAATGTAATTTTTTGTGGTGTTTTTATTTGGTAACAAGAAAGATTATCTCGATGTTTTAATATTAGTAATTCAAAATACAGTGTCGTATACAAGTATAAATATAACTTCGTGCGTTAAAACCACCCCTTATAGAATTAAAAGTAATAATCGTACTTTTTCAATGATAAATATTATATATAAAGTCGTATTCCAAAATTTATAATAATTTTTTTTCAAATATATGTGTTTGGTGGAGATTTTTGACAGATATTGCATGTGATTCCAAAAGGAAATACATAATACATAGTTTATCCTACTATTAATTCATGTTATTTGTGGAGACATTCACATGTATTGAGGTTGACAACGAATATGAGATACAAAGTATGAGTCCAACGAGAGTTCCGAATAATTGAAACTTTTTGTCGATTGGATTGCGAAGATTGACGATGGTAAAATTGGTGAACAAAATGATAAATGTGCTTATGTTGATATTATCAATTAACTGCTGCTTAAGAAATTTAACGATTCAATCACTCAAATTGTACAAAACACATATCATTCATTTGAAAGCAGTCCTGATGATTCATCGTTTTTTGGTAAATAGAGTTATTCTAGATCCGACTCTTGACGTGGTTAATTCAATAAATAATTACTTGGTATTGAAGAACAATTCAAAAGGAAGATCATTTTTTAGCTCAGATTTTTCGTGTCATTTTGATAGAAACGTTGATCTTTTGAACGACATAGATATTCCAAAAGTTTTAAATGAAATTTCATGTTTTACAATCCTAAATTATGAGTTGAATTTGAAGGTTGGAACTTCATTAATGTTGTTTCGTAACATTGATCATTTCCTTGGGTTATGTATTAGCACGCGATTAATTATTACAAGGCTAAGAGACCATGTATTAAAAGGTCGAGTTCTTTCAAATGGTCATTCTGGTGGTACTGTTTTATTTCAAAAATATCACTGACACCATCTGATTATTGAATTCCATCCAAATTTCAAAGAAGACAGTTTACGTTGATGTTGTCTTACGAAATGTCTATAAATAAAAGTGTCTAGCGTCGGACTTCTTTTGAAAAACCATATTTTTAGTTATCATCAGTATGTTGTTTTATCTAGAGTTACTAATTTTAAGAATTTTTGAATTTTTTATGAAATAGTAATAGTTGTAATAATCGTACATCTTCGACAAAAAATATTACTTATAAAGAAATATTTTAAAATTTATAATAACTTTTTAACCAATTTATGTGATTTTTTGATTATACTGTTTATCATTTTTTATTTATTTTGTTCATATAAAAAATTTAATTATATATTATTTAATTTTGATTGAGTATATAATTTTACACCCAAATACGTGCAACGCAAGGGGGATAACTAGTTCTACTAGAAACAAACCCCTGGATAATTTTGTCATTTTACCTTTTATCTCGACTCCGTCTCAGAACACTAGTACACTACTGAGTAGTGTCCCTCTCATTTCTCACATGTACAGTCCCGTCGATACGAGCTGAGTGTATGAACAGTCATCCTCTTTCTTCTCTAATCCCCCACTATTTCTTTATCTCTCTCTCTCTCTCTCTCACACACACACACACACACACGCACACAATTCGCACCAGCAATGACATCTTTACGACTGCCCACACACTCTCACCCCTCCACTCTCTTTTCTTCCACATTAACCCCCCCCAACCACAAACCCTTCCTCACCCCGTCCAAAACCCTAAAATCCTCCGCTATTCGTTGCCTTCTCCAGTACAATCGCAAGCCTCAGCTCTCCGGCAACACCCCCAGAGTAGTCGTCATCACCTCCGGCAAAGGTGGCGTTGGCAAGACGACCACCACCGCCAACGTCGGCCTCTCACTAGCCCGCCTGGGCTTCTCCGTGGTCGCAATCGACTGCGACGTCGGTTTGCGTAATCTCGACCTCCTACTAGGTCTCGAGAACCGCGTCAATTACACCGTCGTTGAGGTACTCAACGGCGACTGCCGGCTCGACCAAGCCCTAGTTCGCGACAAGCGGTGGTCAAACTTCGAGCTCCTATGTATTTCCAAGCCTAGGTCGAAGCTCCCAATGGGATTCGGCGGCAAAGCCTTAGTTTGGCTTGTGGACGCTCTAAAAGTACGGGAGGAAGGCTGTCCTGATTTTATACTAATCGATTGTCCGGCGGGGATTGACGCTGGGTTTATAACCGCGATCACGCCTGCAAACGAGGCCGTTTTGGTCACCACGCCGGACATTACGGCATTGCGTGATGCGGACCGGGTAACCGGTTTGTTGGAATGCGATGGGATTAGGGATATCAAGATGATTGTGAACCGGGTTCGGACGGATATGATAAAGGGGGAAGATATGATGTCGGTTCTTGATGTCCAGGAAATGTTGGGGTTAGCATTGTTAGGGGTGATTCCGGAAGATTCAGAAGTGATTCGGAGCACGAATAGAGGGTATCCGCTTGTTTTGAATAAGCCTCCAACATTGGCGGGGTTAGCATTTGAGCAGGCAGCGTGGAGGCTTGTTGAGCAGGATAGCATGAAGGCTGTAGTGATGGAGGAGCAGCCGAAAAAGCGTGGGTTTTTCTCCTTTTTTGGAGGGTAAAGAAGTGAAAATGTTGAACTGTTTTGGATTGGTAAAATCTTTGGGTTTTATCTAGTTTCAGTGGCGAAAATTTGGCATTTATGTTTTAGTAGAGGTTGAGTGAAGAGGGAAGCACTGTGTACAGTAGGACTGTAGGAGGAAGGTAAGTTTGTCTTTGGCTGGGTTTGATTTATTTCAAGATTTTATGTTTGATAGATGGAGGTTAGTGCGATTGGTAGGAATCAAAGTTTAGTCTATGATCAAAGTATCTAGTGCAACTTTGTTCTTGTAGCAGTCAGTTAGATTTTTTCACCAATTTGTTGCAACTTTTAATGAGTTTTGTGAATCATTCATTAATGGGCACATTCAATTGACATCTATTGTTCTATATACAACATTGATACTTGATGCAATTTAGTTCAACGATTTCATAGAACTTCCAAATTGCAGTAACAAGACTCATATTGAACCAGTTTGTTCTTATGCCTGAGTTGATGGTGATTTGCATGTCCCTGTAGGAGCCTTGCTGATAAATATGATTGCAGTGGCACACTTGATAATGTACACCTGAATTTCTAATCTGTGATACAGGTTTGTATAGCCTTATGTTTACAGTTTTACTCTATCGAGATATGTTTTGTAGGGTCAGATTACATGTTGCATTACGTTGTGAGATAATGGAGACTGTAGGAGTTATTGAATTTGAATATGGCAAATATCCTTGGAGGTTTAGTATCTTTTGTGGAGCATATGATTATTGCACAGTTAGCATATGATCAAAATATCAGCTTGACACTATCCTTATATTTCTCTGTGGATTTGTTCTTTTCACCAATTTGGTATGACTATGAAAAATTTATTTTTAACTGGGTGATCCTCGTGACTTGTTGATTGATGTTCACATTCAGCTGGCATTGATTGTTCAACACCTATGTACACATCTGAAGTTCAATAGTTTAGACATGTATGATTGTAGCTTTAGTTTGTCGCTCAAAGTAGGAAGACTTTCGTCTGTAATGAAATCTGTCTAGTATGATGACTTGGCAATATTAATTAAGAAGGAATAAAAAAAAATTAAGAAGGGAATGAGCGATTGCAGCCTGACTGCTGATCTTGCATTGGGCTGAACAGAATGGTGAAAAAGGATTACGTCGTTGTATTTATTTTAGTCTCATGGTGAACCAGTTCATTCTTGCATCTCGTAGGATCCTTTCTGATCATTAAAGGCTCAGTGGCACAATTTGTTGTGGATTGTTTTAGTTGGCCTGCAAATGCTTGCTAACCATGCTTTTCAAATGCTGAGTGCCAATTTGATTCTTTAGTTTAGAACGTTTCGCAATTGTAGGAAAGTCTTAATTGGTCAGAGTGAAGTGGACCAACCGATTTAGTTCTCTGAACCCATTTAAAGACTTAATGCCGCATTTAGGAGCTCCATTAAAGCCCTGTGTCATCTGATATTAAACAAAGAGTACAACTATTATAGTAAGGTGAAGTTATAAGGAGCACTGTCACTATAAATTTTTGGGGGGTTAGATTACACATATCGTTACGTGGTGAAATACTGGAGACTGAAGGAATTCTTGAATTTTGATAATAGATATTTTGATGATTTACTTCTGATTGAAACATGTGCACATAGATAGTATGATAACTTGGTAGCAGATGTTCTTGAATTTTTTATATGGATATTATTATGAAGCTAATCACTAGAGGCACCTTGTGATTAACTTCATCATCATAGATATTTTGGTAAGTAAGAGTTAAAATGGAGAGGAATTGACGTCTTAAAGAAATCGTTGGTGACACTCCCAGCTTCTCAATATTATCTTTTAATTTTTTAATAGGTAAGTGCCCCTTGATACTTGGATTGAAATTTTAAACCAAGGACCCCAAGGTATTTGCCTTGAGTGCCCTTACCATTTCTCGTACCCGTTGGCCCTTGGGGTAGCTTTGCTATAAAAGCTTGTGAAGCCAAAGGAAGCCAGAATCTTTCTTCTTGAGCTGGATACACTGTCTTGGCAGCATTGCTAATTGCTACTTCTTCTCTTGGGTTTTTGGGATTTGGCTCTCAGGTGATGGAGTTTAGGGTAATATTATCTTCTATTTTAGGCATCCCGTTGTAATTGGGATAAATGCTGCATTGATTTGTGTTAGCTTCTCTATGGCATTTCAAAATCTTTGTAGAAGTTCTGTGGGCCTCATCTCATGAATGTCGTGCAGATGATTTAATTTGTATAATATCTCTTAGGAGGATGACATTTGTGTTTTGAGAGATGTGGCTCAAAAGTAGTCTGTAGGAGTCCTTCTGGAGAGTGAACATTGTCTTCCTCAGTGTGATACATATGCTTGGAGCTTTGAGATTGTATCCTTCTGCTTTCATAGGCTAGTTCACTTACAATCGAGGATATAGCCACTCCTTACATAATTTTCTTCTTAAACATTATGAAGGGAAACTCGAGTGCCCTACATTTTTGTAATGAGAACATAAAGGATAAATCTCCACACAGTTCTTTGATTAAGATGCCATCATACCAACACATTTCTCTGGAAGCTGAAAGGAGATATTCAATGGTGTGCAGCCTTCTAGGTAGTTTACAGCTGTAATTTCGATATATAATTGTTCCCTTCGGTGTTTGACGAACGTGAAAATTCAGATATCCTATTAATCTGAATTTGTAGTTTGAGGAGTTGAAAGATGATTAAGGTTATCAGATGTGACATCGATGCTGTTTTTTCTTTGCTGGAATGGCAAAATCAATTTCAAATGATCCTCACATTCTACTTCTCTAGCTTTCCTTTTTTTTTTTTCCCAGGACAACTAAGTGGTTGTATCCTAGTATCTTTGATTCTTATTGTAGCATAGCAATGATGACTGTGATTTGGTGGAATCTTGATGTTTAAAGTCTTTGCTTTTGCCTCTTAACATTGGCAGGAATACTAGGGTGTGTCTACTGGTGTTTTTCGATCAAAACATAAGGTTGATCCTAGGTAGGTGACATTGAAAGTTGAAATTAATTTTAGGGGTCGCAGAAAGTGCTGTTTTACTCCATCAGCTTGGTGGGTGGCGTGGATGAATAATTTGTAGGATTCATATGCGCTTTGAGTGGAGTCCTGATGGTGAGAGTTGATTTGATTATCTTGGTGTGATATTATCAAACTTGAAGCTCCGATGAAGTACCAACTGGAGTGGTGTTTGCTTGGAAGCTAAGTAGAGATATTCAATGACGCCGCCGCTGGTAGTTTGGCAATATAATAATTATGTGACATTAATCAGATATCAAAAAAAAAAAAAAAAAAAATCAGATATGCCTTCTAAGCTCTTATGTACTCTAATGAGGTGAATGGATTAAGATTCTAATCAATTTCTAACCCATTCTGATTCTACTTGTAGCTTTAGGGAAGCCCCATCCCCAAGAATGGAAGGTCAAAACGAATGCCAATCCCCTGCAAAATTTTATGCTTTGAAATTTAGTCTGCCAGAACCCCGTATATCCTATGTTTGATTCTTACTGCAAATGTTTATGCTTCGAGATTTCGTCCGGTCTGGGCTTGTAGCATTGCCAGTAGACGCTCATTTTGAAGTATATTTTTTTTATAAGCCAAGACTAATTTTGGGACATGAATTGAGATTAGTTGATGTGATTGCGGATGCAAACAAAGTTAGACACCTCTCTTTTGGCTTCAGATTGATTCACATCACTACTAGTTTGCACATAGCTTAAGCCCCACGATTGATTCATAAAATCGTGACATATGATCTCTCTTAGTTTTGACTCTATTTAACTTGTTTTTTTTTGATAAGTACTCTATTTAACTTGTACGAGTTATTCCATCCAAAAGAATCAAAAGTAAAGGGTAGCCCTGGCAAAAAAAGAAAAAAAAAAGAGTATTCCATCCAAAGAAAAGTCTAAAAATTAAGGATTCAAAATACCTAAACGTAACACCTAAAATCCTAAACGCAACACCATTTAATACATCAAATGACCTAACTATCCCTAGCTACAATTACACAGTAAACACCCCTCCATTAATTCTCTAAACCAACCCCCCCCCCCCCTCTCACCCGTCTCCCTCTCTCTCTCTCTCTCTCTGCTCCCAGATCCAGATCCCGTCCCTCTCTCTCTTTGCTCTCCCCCAATTCTGTCAAGCAAGCGGCAAGCGATTTCTCTCCCTCTCTCACTCCAACCAAAACCAACATCTCACTCCAACCAACCTACATCCCTCAAAATCGAGCAGAAATCTTACAGGTATCTCAATCTCTCACACCTTTTCTGTTTCAATTTGGGTAATATTGTAGATCTGGACGTTTTTTTTTTTTGAATTTGTCGTGAAAGAACCGCGACTCACCAGCGGTTGTTTTACTCAACTACCGCGACTAACCAGCGGTAGTGGTATAAAACATCCACTACAAATTCGCAGATATTTTATACCAGTACCGCTGGTGAGTCGCGGTAGTTGAGTAAAACAACCGCTGGTGAGTCGCGGCTGTTTTGATTAAAACGTTTTTTTTAAAAAAAACATGTATTTTTATTAATAAAAAAACTTATGTAATAGATGTATTCATTTTGGACATGATTGTTAGATAAAACATTCGCGAATTTGTTTGGACATGATTGTTAGATAATTTTATTTTGCTTATTTCGGCTTTTTGTGATGCATTTACTATAACACTATGATTGTGCAAAAGTAACAAGTATTGACCCCCTATACTTTTATAAATTTAACAATTCACCCCTACACTTTTTGAAACTTAACAATTCATCCCCTACACTTTTACAAATTTAACAATTCATCCCCTACACTTTTATAAAAGTAACAATGCACCCCCTACACTTTTTGAAATTTAACGAGCCACCTCTATACTTTTTACAAATTTAGCAATTCACCCTACACTTTTAGAAATTTAACAATTCACCCCCGATATTTTTAACAAATTTAACAATTCACCCCTACACTTTTACAAAAGTAACAATTCACCCCTACACTTTTTGAAATTTAACAAGTCACCCCCTACACTTTGACAAATTTAACAATTAACAATTCACCCCTTACACTTTTACTTACAAAAGTAACAATTAATCCCCTACACTTTTACAAATTTAACAATTCATCCCTACAAGTTTACTTACAAAAGTAACAATTAATCCCCTACACTTTTACAATTTTAACAATTCACCCCTAACATTTTTACAAATTTAACAATTCACCACCTACACTTTTTAAAATTTAACAAGTCACCCCCTACACTTTTACAAATTTAGCAATTCACCCCTACAAATGTAGGGGTGAATTGTTAAATTTGTAAAAGTATAGGGGTTAATTGTTATTTTTGCACAATCATAGTGTTGTAGTAAATACATCACAACAAGCCGAAATAAACAAAATAAGCTTATTTAACAATCATGTCCAAACAAATTCGTGGATGTTTTATGCCAATAAACTTATAGATAACTTATCACTTCAAAACTTAATTTGTATTTATTTTTTTGTAATAGATGGAATTCGGACGTCGACGAGGGAAACGTCCAGTACATGCAGACGATCTGGGTAGAGTACGTAACAGGATTGTGACTGCTTCAGAACGCAGGAAAACTGCTAATCAGGCACATACATCCACTAATGAGGAGGATGAGAGTGCTTATGCGCGGACCCCCGTCCACGGAGATGATAGGAAGAGTTCAGACCCCAATGATATTCCATTTGAGGCTCCTTATAATCCTCTATTGAGGGGGAGAGGGCATTCACCTATTACGAGAGAGGATGAGGAGATGGAAGCCTCATTAAACATGATAGGTGGCATGATGGGTGACATGGGTCGTATGGGTGGTATGGGTGGCATGGGTGGTATGGGTGGTATAGGTGGCATGGCTGGCATGGGTGGTATGGGTGGTATGGTTAACATGGCTGGAATGAGTGGTATGGGTGGTATGGGTGGCATGAGTGGTAGTTCGAGCATGTTACGCAGGCGTGGGAAGGGTCCAATGAATGCTGATGTATTTACTGCACTACGAGATAGACACCGGTTAGTTTATGAAGAGGACGATAAGGAGGAGGATTTGGGTTTTGGTCGACGACAGAGAGCGGGCCGAGCACATAGTAGAGGCAGAGTAGGAGGTCGTGGTGATGGTGGTGATGATGACGATGGTGATTCAGACGATGATGTGGATGCGTATGGTTGGATGTTGATGGAGTCACATGGAGGTGGACCCGAGAACACTGAGTTACTTTTTGGATTTCGTGGTCATATTGCATCTGCAGTATGGAATGACGAGGTAATTTATTATATTGACCATGATAGTATTGACAAAATTTATTAAATTGACTATGTAGTATTGTTTTAATATTGATGAGATATTATTTCATTATGTTCAACAGGAGAGGTCAGTATTTAGTTGTCATAGCTCCGTGGACCGTCGAACAACATTGCCTTGGACTATAAATGATATGGAGACTATTCAGTGGATCACTAGGAGTAACCTGGGACACTTGAGGGAGTGCATGTTGCAGCACTTGAACATGTCATTGATATCAGCCTTTGTGGAGAGATGGCAGCCGGAAACCAACAGTTTCCATTTACCGTTCGGGGAGATGACGCTGACGTTGCACGATGTGCATTACATTTTATAGATCCCAGTGGTCGGGAAACCCATTTTGGCAAGTACCAAGTTAGCCCAGATCAAGTCATCTCTAGTCATTCTCCTACGTTTGCCAACTACCAAGGTGGACAGTGAGGTGAGGGGAAGTGGTATTAGATTTTTGACATTGCAAGAATATTTAGGTGGCGAGACCGTGTCAGCTCAACCGAGGAAAGTTGGTTATTTGTTGTGGTTGCTGGGGACGACGTTGTTCATGGACAAAGTCGTCGAATCGGGTAAATGTTTACTTTTTACCGTATGTGATGAATATCCGTGATATGCCCAATCATGGTTGGGGTGCATCGACTTTATCCTTTCTATACCAGCAGCTCGATATATCATCGAGGATTGGTTGTAGACAGATGACTGGGTGCTTGTCTCTACTACATGTATAAAAATGAATTGTTATGATACTAAAAAATTTAAATTTTTTTATTCGACGTTTTTATATTTGACGCTATTATATTTGACACTATTTTATTTGACATTATTTTATTTTATTGTATGTTTGGATATATGAATACTTTCCTCAATTCAGACCAAATTGTTCAGCGACATGGACCCCTCGAGAGCCATACGCTAAGAGATGGACCTCTTCTCTCGGTGGAAGAATAAATGATCCCGATACTTTGTTGGAGTATCGTAGAATCCTCGATCGGATGACTGTTGCTACCGTAAGTATTTATTATTTATAAATAATGTATCAAATAAAATGTTGAATATTTATATTAATATTTGTTTTTTCAGGTTATTTGGATTCCTTTTACACGTAGGCCATCACAGGAGGCACCGATCAGTTGGTTCTCGGGCATAATTCATTGCCGTAAAATCACTGAGCGATACATACCCGATCGTTGCTTAAGACAGTTTGGATACATCCAAATTATTCCCGGCCATGTTTTCCAGCCGATGAAGGTTTATAGAGGTCCAAAGCCGTTGAAGTATATTTGTGTTCACGATGAGATGCTTCGCAATTTCCAACAATGGGAGCATCATTCTATAAACCCCAAGAGGGCTAGATCGAGTGGAGCCAGGATTCCATCCGCCACCATAGATGGTTACGAGCAGTGGTTTCGGGAGCGGACACATTATCATGTGATGCCACCGGTTGATGATGATGCTGAGGATGATGATGATGATGACGACACTGAGGAGATGTGAGATCATCAACCATCGTGGATCACCCACGATCGCATGGAGCCGTCACAGAGGGCATCCCAAAGGCCTCCATCGAGAGTTGCTGCCGCATTTACGCGTAGATCAGCTGAGGATCGAGTCGCAAGTGTACTTCCTCAGCTTAGGGCACTCCATCGGTCCAGGTGAGATGCACTTGTGGTCCAGAGTACTTATATGTCTACTGTTGACGAAGTTGTTCAACAGTTTGAGGATGTATTGTGATATACTATATGTTTGAGTGATATACTTGTGATCCAGCCTTCGATGTATTTTATTTGAACTTGGAGTGTGATGTATTTGTTTGGACATGATTGTAAGATAAGTTTATTTTGTTTATTTCAGCATGTTGTGATGCATTTACAATTCACCTCCTACACTTTTACAAATTTAACAATTCACCCCAACACTTTTCGAAATTTAACAATTCACCTCCTACACTTTTACAAATTTAACAATTCACCCCTTACACTTTTCAAAATTTTAGAATTCACCCCCTATGCTTTTACAGATTTAACAATTCACCCCCTACATTTTTCAAAATTTAACAATTCACCCCCTAGACTTTTACAAATTTAACAATTCACCCACTACACTTTTCAAAATTTAACAATTCACCCCCTACACTTTTACAAATTTAACAATTCACCAACTACAATTTTCAAAATTTAACAATTCACCCTGTACACTTTTACAAATTTAACAATTCACCCCCTACACTTTTCAAAATTTAACAATTCACCCCCTACACTTTTACAAATTTAACAATTCACCCACTACACTTTTTCAAAATTTAATAATTCACCCCTACACTTTTACAAATTTAACAATTCACCCCTACACTTTTTGAAACTTAACAATTCACCCCTATACTTTTACAAATTTAACAATTCCCCCTTATACTTTTCGAAATTTAACAATTCACCCCTACACTTTTACAAATTTAGCAATTCACCCCTATATTTTTTGAAATTTAACAATTAACCCCCTACACTTTTACACATTTAACAATTCACCCCTACGCTTTTACAGAAAAACAATTCACCCCTACACTTTTCGAAATTTAACAATTCACCCCCTACATTTTAACAAATTTAACAATTCACCCCTATACTTTTTAAAATTTAACAATTCACCCCTACACTTTTACAAATTTAACAATTCACCCCCTACACTTTTCGAAATTTAACAATTCACCCCATACACTTTTACAAATTTAACAATTCACCCATACACTTATTGTGACAAACGAACTTTGCAAAAATAATAATTAACTCTCGTAATTAATTAATGTTTTACATCACAAAAAGGGAGAAATTAACTGTTAACCCTCTACACTAAGGTAATTAGTAAATCGATCATGCCAAATTGGCAGCCAATGTCGTATCGTTGGGTCACAAGAAAGTTCCCACCTCGGAATAATGGGCAGACGAGGCAGGGGACTTGAAGGCTTCATCCCAAGTACTATGAAATGGATACAATTCACCCACCCATGGTCAATACTTGTGGACCAGGGTTGTGGCAGTTGTCCATCAACAGACCGTGCTTGTAACGGCAACCATGTATTGCAGCCAAGCGATATATTAGACAAACAAGTCACAATCCTTTGATACCGTGTAGCAATGATGAAACCGAGCATGCCTAGATTCAACCAATGATCAGTTGGAGCTGGAGAGGTATGCCAATTCAGACATACCACTGATCTTTCAAGGTCACCTTACAAGAAGTTGATGGCTGAGTACAAGTCCCAGTAGTTAGGAAGTTCCTGTATCAAGTCATTACGCACCTGATCCTATTTTTCTTCGTCGTGATAAATAAAGTGGACAATAACTCGGAAACCACAATTTCCATCCGCTTTGACATCTATAACATTTGATATGAAAGTGATCATCAATGGTGGAAGCTGAGAGGCGTATGGAATTGAATTACCCGTCGATGCTAATGAACTACGTCCTTTTTCTCTACCTCTACCTCCTGATTCTCTTTCTGGTTGACGGTTAGCATGTTCATAACCTGTTGAGGTGAAAATTATAAACATTAAAGCATAAATCATTTACTATACACAAATGTAAAAAGTATTGTGACGTAAACATTTAACATTGTAAAACCTGAGACGTCTCTTTTTGTTGAGTTCTTCTTTGGACGCCCTTTGTGACGCACTATATCTGGTTCCCCAATGTTAGTTGGGGGATGTACAGTCCATATCTGATAATAGATTTTTTTATCAAATCAGCCGCAGATTCGCTTGATGTACTCATATCTTGAACTCCGCCCATAGACAACGTCTTCCAAAACACATGGATTTGATGGGGTTCAATCGGAACATTTGCCTGCTCCATGTGCCATATTTGACAACTACATGGTAAACCGTAACTTGTCCTCAACAAACACCCACACCTTTTAGAATCACCCAGCACTGGATTCTTTATACGTTGTGTCGAATTCCAATCGTATTCTAGCAACTCAAGGGCATGAGAAGATACCTTATATCTCAATCGACGAAGAATAAACATTGAGGATGTCAAAGGATGAGCTGCATTCAAAGACCTTTCAAATAGAGCCAAGATCTCATTGAACTGCAACTCGATAGGATCGTGGATTTGATCAAATATATGATCGAAACCCCCAGCTGATGTGCATAACCATCTTTTCATCTAAGAGTATGTACTCTTAACTCTGTAACATATTGCACAGTTACAAAAAAATTACATAATGGTCATAAACAATAAATATATTGCATTCATAAACGTATAAGTTTTACCTGTTCATTGTTTGATTGCCGAAATGCATGTATTTTTTGGTCCAAGCACAAACAAATCTATCCTTATAGGGCTCCAACCAAGTCGAATTAACATATCGAACAACTGCTTGACTATTTGCCCACGCTTCTTCCATATCTCGACAATGTTCTGTGTATTCTTCCTCAGTTCTTGACTCAACTATATCCATCTACCTCTTCATAAATATTGCAGCATATTTCCTACTTCCGAATATGTTCATTTTCTCGACATCCTTCGCTATGTGTCTCTTACACAACATATGCTGAGACGTTGGAAAGTAATGTCGTATTGCATTCATGAGAACCAATTCCCTATCTGTGACAATGACATCCGGTTGGCGAACATGAACTAATAAAGCACACAACTGATGTAATGCCCAACCAAATGTTTCACTTTTCTCATTCTTCAAGAATGCAAATGCGACATGAAAATTCTTCCCCACAGATGTAACTCTAATGATTTCCAATAATGGCAAATCATAGTTATTAGTCTTGTATGTTGAATCCATAAGGAAAACGTACAGAAATAAGGCTAACAACTCTTCAGCCTTCGGATGAACAAACATAGCATCAGTCAATAAAGCTTCGTTTTTTTTGGGCAAGTTTCTTTGACCTGAACCAGAAAATATATCCACGTCGACGCATCTTATCTAAAAAATGCTCCATTTTTTATTTATTTCCCATTTTCTTCTTTCTTATACCTACCAAAGCATTCTCTACATGCTTTTTCGAACTTTTGTTATCAGGATTTTCCTTTTTCAATAGATTCAATATCTATTTCGGCTTCACATTAGCACTATAAAGTTGATCAACCCTTTCAATCTCATCCTTTGTCAACTTCGATGCAGAAGTGTGCCATTTTTCTCCCATTGAAAGTGGATGGTTGTGAGCATTGTTAAACTCGCTAACTTTGACTCTCCAACCATCATCTTTTACTTCCTGTAAATACACTTCAAATTTACAAAAAAGCTTCTTCGAACCATTTTTCTTTATATCTTTCAAATCTTTTTTACCATCGTACCGAAGTTTTCCACCATTAACACAACTCAACCAAATTTTACGAGTGTTATCAAATTTACTTTTACTTCTGGACACATAAAAGTACATATTCTCATAACGTTCGGTATCTTTAACCCACTTTTCTGTTGCTTTTCGATCAATGAAATTTTCATCCGTCACAAAAAAATGAGATATATCCGGAAATAAATTATTCTCGTTTTCGAACTGACAATCATATCAACAAATAACAATAAAACCATATTAATGATTAATAATATAAAAAAAATTCCAGCAAATTCAACGAAAGAGCCGGTACAAAGTAGTGATTATTCATATAAACAGACGCTACTGAACATCAGACCTATTGAGTTACATCCGCTATTGAAAAGTGGTCCTACACAGAAACATCCGCTTGTCAGTCGCGGTACTTTCATAAAAAGGCGGCTTGTCAGTCACGGTACTTTGGCTATATATCCGTTGTGCCCTAGCGAATGTTTTGGCCAGTTGCGAATTTTTTTCAAAATTTCAGTGAAAATACATTAAAAAATAAACATTTACCTGAAAATAATCATCTTTGTTAGCATTTGCATCTTCATTAAGATTACAATCATAACCCATTATGAGTTGAGTGGAGGGTTTAGAGAGGTTTTGTTTTTAGAAGATGAAGAATTGTGAGGGAGGAATAGATTGAGAGTAATAAGAGTAGTATTGGATTGGAAGAGGGTGGTGGTTGGTTGAAGGAGTAAATAAAGGGATTAAATTGTAACATTTCCTATTAATTATCCATAAGGGTATTTACGTCATTTTATGATTTAAATGGTGTTAGTGATTTAAGTGTTACGTTTAGGGTCACTCTTAAGGATTATATAACTAGCATTACAGTTGGCTATAATTATAGAAAGGATTAAATAATTATTTGGTCCTTGAACTATCCACAAAATATGTATTTTGTACCACTATTTTTTTCAAAATGTGTTTGGTCCTTAAACTTGATTTTTGTTAAGTGACTCCCCCCTCACGGGATTACCGTTAGTTTTGCTGTTAATTATTTTGTAAATTCCAAATTTGCCCTTATGTCTTTGGGCATCTTATGAAACCCTAAATTTGGTCCCAGTCTATCCAACTAAATCTGTTACCCTAGTCGATCTCCCTTGCCTTTCCCCTCTTCCAAAAATACAGACACTCGTTAAACATCCATTCTCTTTTTCCAGCCTACTACACGATCTCCTTCTATTTTTCCAACTTTTCTTCCCTCTCAATTTTCTCCTCGTTAAACCTCCATTTTCTCTAATACACCCACCTTGAAATAAAATGCCACTCAGATCACCACTGAAACGCCCGAAATCAAAGGAATCAAAACCGACCCATTTCTCACCTTCTCGTTCTCTATAAACCCATTTGGCATATTCGAATCCAACGGCTTCGATTCCAGCTCCGCACACAGCGTCTGTAACGGAAACCCACATAATGCAGGATTGCCAATAAAGGTCGTGGACCCCTAGTTCAACAAAGAACCCACCTGAGGTATTTTTCTGGTAAGATTATTATTCCGGAGATCCAAATTGATAGTCACTAGGAATAGCCCGTAAGACGTTGGAACCACACCGGAAAAATGATTGTTAGACAAATTCAAAGTCCCAACGAGGTGAGTGAGGTTATTCAAAAATTTCGGGAGGGTGTCATTCAAATAATTGCTTGAAAGATCCAAATCAGTGAGGGATTTGAGGAAAGTGATTTGGTGAGGTACGGGTCCACAGAGAGAGTTGTGGGAGACATCGAGAGAGATTAGACTGGAGGCGTTGAAGAGGTGAACTGGGATGAGATTAGAGAAATTGTTTCTAGAGAGAGATAGGTGTTGTAGTGAGAAAAGGGCGCCAAGTTCGGAAGGGAGGTAGCCGGTGAGGTTTTTGTTTAGGAGGGAAACGGTAGTGACTAGTGACGCGGTGGTTGTAGGGGTCGCATGTAATTTTGGAACAGGTTTGGGTTCTTCAGCGTCCTCCCTTGTAGTATTCGTCTTCTTCTTCTTCTTTGTACTGATTGGATTCGTGATCGGAGATGGAGATGGCCGGAGCAGAAGGTGGCCGGAGATGGAGATGGAGATGGTCGGAGCAGTAAACGGCGAGAGCTTGGGAGAGAATGGGGAAGGAAGGTGTAGAACTGAAAGCGTGGGTTTGTGGGGAGAATTTGGACCGATTCCCTTTTTCTTTTATTCTTTTTTTTTATTTTGAACCACTAACATTACTAAGGGTAAATTTGGAATTTCATAAAAAATTTGATGGCAAAACTGACAGTAACCCCATGAGGGGGTAATCTCTTAGTAAAAACCTACTTTAAGGACCAAACACATTTAAAAAAAAATACAAGGACCAAACGCATAGTTTGTGGATAGTTCAGGGACCAAATAATTATTTAATCCTTACAAAAATGTTTGAAGGTTAATAGCATATATGAAGGGTAAATTTGAAATGTTATTAAGATTGTAAACCTAATTTTTAAAAGTAAAAGTGAACTTCTACGTAAAACATCTCAAAATAGTATGGTGATTTTTTTTGTCTGAAACGGAAGATGTATATCTATATGTATACTAGATGACTGTACGAGACTTGATTAATATATGGAGCACACAATTTGCGAATGAATTAATATATGAATGAATTAATTGAGCGTTCTATTTAGGAATAAATAATTATTTGGTCCCTGAACTATCCAAAAACTATGCGTTTGGTCCAGCGACTTTTTTCGAAATGTGTTTTGTCCTTAAACTCGGTTTTTGCTAACAGATTCTCCCCTCACGGGGTTACCGTCAATTTTCTTTTGAAATCCCAAATTTGCCTTTAGGGCATCCTACGAACCCAGATCTACCCCCTCTCTCTCATCTCTCACTGTCAATCTCACTAAAAACATTGTTCTTGGATGGCTTATGAGAGGATATGGAAGCCTAGCCGAGTCTTCCATGACTTCCATGTAACAACAAAGCTTATCTTTTTTCCTACCCAAATGAATCTCTCTTTCCTTGTCTAATCTTTAAGAAAATTCATCGAAAAATCTTCTTAGTTTCGGGTTATCCAGCTTCGCGGGATCACTATTGGATCTAGCATGGGGCGTCGCTCCTCGGATCGAAAAGCTACTCCGGTCATCCTTTTCATGGTGACAGATTTCGGATCGAACGAGCATCGCCTTTCCTACGACATTTAAAAATCATTCAAATCTAGCTCGCCAACTTCAAGCCCAGATCCGACTCCGATCTCCTTAGTCTTCGGCGCATCTCCACCATAGCCGCCAGTCTCCTTCTCCGATTTCTTTCTCCTTTGGCCATTCTTCTTCTTCATCGCCGACCCAAAATCTGCCATAGCCCCCAGCGACTTCCCTTTTGCCCCGGCCAAAAACCCCTTGCGTCTGCCATCGAGCTTTCAGATCTGTCAATCTTTCTTCTAACTCTTTGTCATGAATGGTCCGACACGATACGCTCAAGTTAGACAAGTTCTACTTGCTTATTCGACATTTTTTTAATTCGGTTTTTGAACTACTTCGTAAGAATGATTTGGATTTGAATTTGACTGATGGGTATTTTGGAAAATACGACCTCTTTGTCTAATGATATGAAAGTTTTGGTTAATGGGGTAAGTTATCATATTGTTGTTGTGTTTCCTGAGGGATTGAAGGGGTGTTTTGTTTGGTTTGCATAAGCAATTCTTGAAGTTGGAGAAGGAATTGTAAATTTCAGAGGGTTGTGATTGAGATTCATGTGGGTAGATGACGATGAGGTGGTTGAGTTTTCAACCATTAACATTACTATTTACTAAGGGTAAATTTGGAATTTTAAATAAATTTTAACGGCAAAACTGACAGTAATCCCGTATGAAGAGAATCTCTTTGCAAAAATCGAGTTTAAGGACCAAACACATTTTGAAAAAAGTCGTATGACCAAACGCATAGTTTTTAGATTGTTCAAGGATCAAATAATTATTTAATTTTCTATTTAATTATTCAAATTTAAGGAAACTAGGGAGATACTAACATATGAGTAATATATTAGTCAAATCTATAATGAGTTGCGCCGAGCTAATTTACAGCCCAGTCGTAGAAGAGAGATGGTAATTGGCTAGTGAGTAGAGCTGTCAAAATGGGTTGGGCCCGTTGGGCTAGCCCGCCCTGCTACCTAAAAGAGGTGGGTTAGGTTGGTATTTCTTAGGTCCGTCACTTTTTTAGGCTGACTCGCCCCGCCAAATGACGGGTTGAAGTGAGTTGTAGATTGACTCGCCTAGAATTGTCAAAAAGGCTCGGGCCCGTTGGGTTAGCCCACCCCGCCACCTAAAAGAGATGAGTTTGGTTGATATTTCTTAGGCCTGCCATATTTTTGGGCTGGCCCACCCTACCCCACCAAATAACAGGTTGAAGTTGGTTGTGGGTTGGTTCGCCTCGCCAACCCATTTTGATAGTTCTACTTAGTGAGTGGTGACCTAAAAAGAGTAAAACAAGAAAAAAAATTAAAAAAGAATGTCAAAATCTATTTTCTTGTTTCCAAATGAATCGGAATGGAAAATGACATGAGAGCTCAGTCCATTATTGATTTAAAAGTTGAACAAAAGAGTAATGCTACTTGCATATATTAGTATATATTAAGTACCTAATTTTGTGTATAAAAATGAAGTGGTGATATTTTATTTAATACTTCCTCTATTTTTAGTAAAAAGTTCCCATTTGAAAGTTAATTTTTTAAAAAATATGATATATTTAGTAGCTCATTAGTAATAAAATGATATTTTTATGTTGTATTCCCTCCATTCCATAATATATGTCATTTTGTGAGAGTTTTTTTGTTTCAAAATAGATGTCACTTTGCAATTTTCAATGAACTTTTTTTCATTTTTTTACAATTCTACCAATATTTATTGATTTCGTAACTTGTGTTTGATTCTTTGGGCAAGAGTATTAAAAGACACATCATTAATGTTTGAAGTAAAGTAAATAAGAGCAGTTTATTCTTTGTAATATGTTTCCTTAGTTTGTGTGAAAAACTCCAAAACAACATATATTTTGGATTGGGTGGAGTAATTTTTAAAAGTGAACTCATTAAATGAAACATTTCAAAATGAAATACTTGACTCTTTGTCGGAAATGAGGGAGTATCTTGTGAGCTCTATTGTTAATTAAAAGTGAATTCAACAAATTCTCTCATCGTTTTGCGCAAAAAAAATAAGTGTATGAGGTCAGAATTAAATACTCCCTCTGTCCCAGATAAATATTTATAATGGACAAACCATAAAGATTAAGAAATATAATTAATAATGAATTGTAAAATATGATGTGACAATGTTATATATTACACATAATCTCTCTCATTAATTATTACCCATTACACTCGCTATTCCTTTAACATATACAATAATGATAATATTAAATTAAAGGATATATTCAGAAGACAATCTAAAATAAAAAGTATGAGTATTTATCCGAGAAGGAGAAATTACTTATTATATTAGTAAAGTTGCTTTAAATTAAAGATCAACTGTTTTGGACATAAATTATACGAAGTACTTCGTTTTCAAAATATTATTTATTTTGATTTGATATATCGTTTAAAAGAATAATTAATTGTATTATAAATATTTATGAAATAAGTAGTATTTTTTAATATCCTTAAATATGTGGTTATAAATAAGTAGATAGAAAAAATAAGATTAAAATGATGAGTGTTAGAAAAAGAAAATTAGAATGATAATTTGAAAATAGAAATAAGAAAAAGTAGTGGAAGTAGGAACGAAAGTTGAAAAACGTGTATACGTGGGAACTTTATAGCATTTTACTTTCCCATCTTGATTGGATGTGTAAGATAAGATGACTAAAGATGTGGTCAACTTTATGTAAGCTACCCAACTTACACTAATGAATTGATTGCACCATATAAGAATGAGATAAGGTAGGTACTCAACAATGGTACTCAACAAACACATGTGGTCTTTGCTTGCAATTCCTGTACTGAGGCCAAATTCAACTATATAAAAACAAGGCAAAAATTTGTATAGGACGGTTTTACGGATCTAGGATCCGTAAGACGGAACCCCATTTAACAATTCGCGGGTTAATAACAAAACATGCTAATATAAATTACAAATATTTGTTGGATAAGTTGGTAAAGTGGTGGCCCTTAAGGCTTTAAGGCGCGTGCTGGTCTAGGGTTTGACACCCTCCAGCAACGAATTTTTTTTTAATGTTCATTTCCTCTATTTGCTTGGTGCCCCTCCACTTTCAATGTTTGTTAGCTCCGTTAGCATCAATGCCCCTCCACTTTCAATGTTTGTTAGCTCCGTTAGTATCAATTGCCTTGGTATACTTGACAGATCCTAACGAACTTTGACGAAATGCTAAATAACACATTTAAAATCAAACGTGACACATTAAAAACACAAAAAGTGACACATTTTAATGTTAAAAGTGACACTATAAATGAAAATTTATTATAATTTTTATTAAAATATAAAGTAACACTCTTAAAACTAAAAAGTGACACATTTAATACTAAAAACTGACACTCTTAATACTAAAAAGTGACACATTTAATACTAAAAAGTGACACTCTTAATACTAAAAAGTGACACATTTAATACTAAAAAGTGACACTCTTAAAACTAAAAAGTGACACATTTAATACTAAAAAGTGACACTTTTAATACTAAAAAGTGACACTATTAATACTAAAAAGTGACACTCTTAATACTAAAAAGTGACACTCTTAATACTAAAAAGTGACACTCTTCCTTAAAGACTTTACCGAAGCAAAATGAATCATATCGTGTTTCAAGTTAATCTTCTACATGCCTAGATCATGCTCGCTCTGTTACGAAGGGAAAGAGAAAAAGAATTAAGGGAAGTATTGAAAAGGGCAAGAAAAAGACTACTGATTTTTCTGATTTCCATCAAGCCAAGGAATTTGGTTCCAAGACTCCTAATGCTCGGTTATTTTATACATATTTTCAGTAAATTTAGTATGTTTAAGTAAGAAACATATACTTTACCTTGAAAAAGTTATGGTTTTGTGTTTTTAACGATTGACACTTGGGATTATATACATTTCTATGAATGAGAAGATATGTTTCAGTAGTGTTCAATTGGTTATTGCTGTTAAAATCACTAGCTCAAAAGTGACACACTTTAGTCCTAAAAGTAACACACTCCAACCCTAAAAGTGACACTCTTATTGATACAAATTGTATGATTATAAAAATAAGTTGTTTTACCAAAAGTGACACACCTAATGCCTAAAAGTGACACAATTAATACATAAAAGTGACATACTAAACGTGACACTTATGAATAAAATTTTGAAGATGAAAACTGATTTTTTTTGCCAAAAGTGACACACGTAAAACTTAAAAGTAACACATTCTATGTTTAAAAGTGACACTCTGATTTAAAGTAACTAAGTAAAACTTAATCAGACATAAGACAACAATTATCCAAAAGTGACACACTTTTGTTCTCAAAGTGACACACGCCAAGCCTAAAAGTAACACTCTTATTGATCATAAATGTAAACAATGTCAAAATGACACATCTTGCTAATAAAACTTAAAAAAAATCCTAAGAGGTTTTGAACCTTAGACCATGCAAATTACAACAACCTACCAAATTTGTTATGAACCATCTCACCAAATTGATTTTTATGATTGTTTGTAACATATTATTAATTTATTATGACCTGAAAATTTATTCTCATTAAGAAGAATTAAAACACAAATTGCATAGGTAAGAGGTTTCAAACCGCCAACCTCTGGCTGCCCAAACCTTAATGCAGTGCGTCTGTCCAACTTGCCAAACAGGTTATTATGATTTTTGTTAACATATTTAGTTATTAACCCACAAATTCTTAAATGGGGCTCCGTCTTACGGATAAGGATCCGTAAGACCGTCTTACAGGAGACCACCCCTAAAAACAAATGTGAATAACTCACATCACATAAGGAAGAGTGGATTTGTTCGTTATCTAATGACCCACCCTTTAATGTAATCATGAATTTGATTTTATGTTACTGTGATTAATTAACATCTTTAATCGTATGTGATAATTTTTTTTATTCTCATTTAAGTAAAACAAACATTTCTAATTCCAATGTCGATTTGATGTTATGTGATTGCGTCTCATCACTAAAATTAAATTTTTAATAAAATACTCACTTCGTTTTTAAATTATTGTTCTTCTTTCTTTTTTCGTCTGTTCTAAAATAATTATCTTCTGTCAAAACTTTTATTTTTAGAAAAAACATTTTTACAACGTTATTCTTACTTTTTCTACCTACTTTAATTATGACCACATGTTCAAATGACATTAAAGGAAACCACACATTTTCCTCATTTTTATAATACAATCAATTTTTTTAAACAATGTACTGGGTCAAAGTGGACAATAATTTAAAAATGGAGGAAGTAAAAGATAAGGGAACAACTAATTGAAATATTTTTTTATAGGCAAAACCCCTCATTTGACCACCTAACTTTTCAAAAACTTGCAAGGCAGCCACCGAAAATTTAAAACTTACAATGAGACCACTGAATTAAATTAATGTTGAATGTGTGCCTATATTTTGGACAGTCGTTAGCTCTACCATTAAATCTGAGTGAAATCCTTATTTTGCCCCATTTAAATTGACTATTATTCTCTTTATGTGATATTAAAAACCCAAAAGGGTCCAATTGAAACATAACCAATTCTATAATGCACAAATCGGAGAAAGAATTGTCTGGCAAACTAGTATGGGGACGATGATGGAGCTGGGGGAAGATGAGATGGTGGTGACCGCTTAGAGACGAAATTCAACAGAGCCAAGGCCATTGTTGGCTGGAATCGAAGAGAGAGAATGAGAAGTCGACTCAAGGGCAGACCTGGAGTCAGCGCTGAGATGAAGGAGGCTCGGTCGGGGGGGGGTCTGGGCGAGGATAAAGAATTGTTTGGTCGTAGATAGACTCGGAGATGGCGACAAGAGAAAGAGGCTAATGGCTATGGTGGATATGAGGAGTTTGAGCGTGAAAGAAGAGAGAGAGAGAGCGATCACAATCGCCATTTCTCTTCCCCTTTTCCCACATTCACAGCAGACTAGGGCTTCCGTCTTTTACTTGAATGTTTGAACTCAGTGGTCTTGGCTGCAGATCTGGTGGATAAGATGGTGGATCTTGCAGCTGAGATGGTAGATCCAAGTTCGTCGAGCAGAAGCTGTTGGAGTTGATGTGAAAGAGGGTGATGTTCGTGAGGAGGTCAAGTTCGTTGTCATCGGGCACGAAGTAGATTTGGAGGATGAAGGGTAAGGGGGGAGGTGACAGATTTGGTGTTGATGACGAAGATGAATTATTGACCGCTTCGTTCCCTTGAAACTCTGGTTGGTTTTCCAGAAAGTGTGGTTGCCTTTACTCAAGTGCTCTTACTTATTCGTAATCTGCCATCGATCCACTGGAATTCCTGGCAGATTCAAAAACCCCGATTGAGGTTGGTGGGGGGAGGTGACAGCATTGAACTGTAAAATACGAAGACGAAGATGGGTGGGGGAAGGGGCAGCAGGCATTTCAAGTGTTGTTTTGAAGCATTGAGTTTTATTACACTTTGACCCCATATATAATTAATATCACAAAAAATTGTATATAAAAGGGTAAAGTATATATTTGACATAATTTAACAGATGAATCTAACGTCCATCCAAAAAATGGGCTCGCTTGCAGCCTAACTAATGTACAGTGACCTCATTGCAAGTTTTAAACTTTCGGTGGTCGTCTTGCAAATTTTTAAAAAGTTGGGTGGCCAAATGAAGGGTTTTGCTTTTTTTATATATAAAATGATAACAATATGAAAAAAAAAAAATTTAATTGACACCTCTCATCCAGGGTTACATTTAATAAGTTTTTTCTGTAAAAAATAGTTTAAATGATAGGTGACAATTAACTTTTTTTTCACATTTACATTAGCATTGATGATGATCTTATGTTAGTATTCACATCTCTCGTTGGTTGACGAGTGCCTTAAAAGATCAAAATAAAAATTTTAAAAAAAATCATAATTAAATATAAAATTAAATGGTAGGATAAAAGTGTATTTTTTTTTTCCTTGACGTATTTAGGATGATTTCAAATTCCAAAAATTCAGTGGTTGAAGTGCTAGGAAAATGCTAACTTGAAGCTTGAAAGGCTATTACGTACACTACTCGCATGTCTCCCCAACTTTGATGTTGAAACTTGAAAATAAGAAGTCACTTACGCAAGTCAATTTCCACTTGGCTACGACACCATAAGGACGGTTGCCACTTCGTTTTATATTAAAAATCATTCTTTTAATATTGTTATTTCATTAAAATTGATTTCCAATTAAGAACTATATATGTGAGTATACAGTTTTAAGAGTTTTTTTTTTTTTTTTTTGGTGTCAGAAGGAATTGATATTGTACGAATCTCCATCTCTAACACAATATCATCCTTCACGGTTTCCTATGTTATTAACTTAGGTGATATAATATTCTATAGATTATTAAACAACGCATAAAAAGGAAAATGAGAGAAGAATACTTGATTTAGATTTAGAATGACGCTAGCCAACCAAACTGAAAGAAAATACATAACATTGATGAATTTGATAATTGATATTATGACGAATTTTCCAAATGGTCCCTGGACTTTTTGTATCTTTTGCGATTGGTCCTTTATCAACATAAATCGTCCTTGTACATTACATTCAAGGAATGTGTCCCTCCATCCAATTTCATCTATTTTTGGTTTAATAAATAATTTGGTCTCTGAACTTAACAACTATTTCTGTTTATATTCTCATATTTGAATTCTTCATGTTTTGATACCTAAACTGTACATTTAAAAATACACTTCGTCCCTCAAGTGACGGTCGTCAGTTGAGACGTTAAAAATTGTATGAAATGTCCCAAGTACTATCACTAAATACTAAGTGTGATTCAATTAGATGTTGAGTTGATTTTTTTTTCAAAACTATGAAAAATTGTTCATCTCTCTTATCTTTCTATCTTTCAAAAAACAGGTTTTAACCTTTTTTTTTCTTTTCTCTCTCTTCTCGCTCCTCTCTCTTTCTCTCCCTCTTTCTTACTCTTCTTTTTCAAAAAAAAAAATTTCTCAAGATTTTCGGCATTTGGGTAAGAGCATGTACAATGGGGGAGCAAATGTTGCTCCCCCAAGCTACCCAAATCATTAAAAATAAATAAAAAACATCTTTAATATACTCGAAACTATCAAACAAAAAAACTCTTTACAGCAGTGACACAAAACTTAATAACTTTACATACCTCATTATCTTCATCTCAATTATATTATAGATAAATGAAGGAAAATTCAAAAAATTGTAGAAAATTGAGTTGATATCCAAATTCAACAAACTAAATCTCTATTTATAGATAAAAATGTGTAAATATTTAAAAAAAATTAAAAAATAATAATTTTGTGGTGAAAAATAGGCCAAAAACAGGATAAAAAGAAAAAATTCACATGAACACTCAAGTGGTGCCACGTGGAAAGGTAAAGTGAGTGTGTCGGCCACTTGATCATGCTGATTCATTTGCTCAAATTGAAACGACAACGTTTCATTATTAATTTGTCTAATATTATGTCGTTTTGAATTATTCATTATTGGATGCTACCGTAGCATTCAAAGCTACCAAAGTCTTCACTTTATTGTTTTGGCTACTGCTGGCTACCGAACTTTTCGCCATTGTTTGGCAAGCTCCTTCCAAATTTCCAATGCTACTAATGGATACTCCATTGTAGTTGGTCTAACACACCCAAACAAAATAGTAAATGACCAAGCCCATGGCTTGACTGGGTCCATGTTCTTATCTGGAAATCCCATTTCCATATAAATCTCCTCCTCCCCCCCCCCCCCCCGTCACCCCCAACTCGATTACGATCTCCCTCTTTATTGAATAATGTTTTCATTCTTAAACATTGCTTCTGTGAATTGGGATACCGTCCTCGATGGGTGTTGATTTTGGGTTGAATTGTTAAATTGTTTCGAGAAATGAAATCCTTTAAATTAATATCCTTTTTTAGTTTCTATTATTGTTCTTGAGGATATGGATTCAAAGGAGTCAAAGAAAAAAGAGAAACAGATCAGATAGGTTTATTGCAAGAGTAGAGAAAGAAGTGAATTTTTTTTCTATTTGAACATCATCTATTTTTTAAATATTTTTTCTCCTATATTTCATGTTTCTTAATTTATATCTCAATTATTATTTTTTTTCTCTTCCCCTTTTTGTTTCATGTTTCATTTTTTTCTAGCAATTAAAATTTAATCAAATATAAAAGGAAAACAGTTCAAATAAATTGTGAAATGCATTAGTTATAGATGTTGGTGAAATTTTTGGTTCTGGGTATAAAATAGAAACTTAAAAAAGAACTACTTTTAAAAGAAAACATTTAAACTGGAAAACAAAATAAAATAAATTTAAACTAAAAAGAAGTAATAAATATTTTTGGTTCTCAGGTTAAACCTTTTTTTTATAAAAAGAGAGAAAGGTAAGAGATAGAAAGAGAGGGATGAACAATTTCCAACTCAGCATCTAATTCAATGTGGAATCACACTTAGCATTTAGTAAGGGTATTTAAGATATTTCATACAATTTTTAACATCTCAACTAACGACCGTCACTTGAGGGATGAAGTATATGATCAAATGTGCAGTTTAGGTACCAAAATTGGAAGGAACAAGTATGGAAACACAAACATGAATAGTTGTAAAGTTCAAGGACCAAATTAGTTATTAAACCTCCATTTTTAGTCGTTAAGTTTGAACACGTGTCTCGTACATTTTTTGTCAAGGGTAAAATAGTCATTTCGTTTGACAAAAGCTTTTTTTAATCCTTTTTAGATGGATACCTTCTTTATTCTGAATCCACCTCACTCTGAAGAAGAAATTCGCAGTAAACAGACGAGAAGACTCTATACTCTCATCCCTACGAAAGGGACATGGGGGAAATTTATCGAAGGTGTACTTCACGAATTGTAAGAAAAAGAAGAAGGCAATGGATTCCGATGTAATTAGGATCGGAATCAGCGGGACAAGGCTGAAGCATACAACTAAGCAATTTTGGATCTGTTGTCACATCTTCCTTCTTGTTCTCAGGGTCATCTTCAGACGAGCTTTTCTCAATCGTCTGATCTGCCATTGTTATGAAACTTCCGTCGAATAATCCTTCATAGGAAGATTACAGTAGCCTCCTCACCGAAATTGTTCCTATGTTCTTCAAGTGTTTGTGATCGTCGAATAACCCTTCTTTGAATTTAAAATTGTTAATGAGAGTAATGAGTTTCCACACACAACATGTGATTGGTGTTGGACTACTGACAAGGTTGGTGTTTGCCCAATAGATTTGTATTCCAAATCCCTTTTTACATCTCTCTATTTTTATAAATGATATTTGAATATTTAATATTATAGTTACACTTATAAACCGATTAAATTATTTTATTTATAAATAATTTTTGAAATTAAAAACAAATTAATTTATTTATAACACAATATACAAATTAATTAATTTGTTTGAAAAATATAAAAATTAAAAATAGTATAAATAAGGTGGATGATTTAATAGTGGGATTCATGAAAGAATTGAGGAAGTGTAAAAACCATTGGGAATAAAAAAAATTCTTAGAATATAATTCTGTTTTTAATGTGTAGGTGACAGTAGAACATAACTAATAATTGAGTTGAAAATTCTCCTTATGGGAGATGCCCTAATTCTTCCTAAAAGGTTTACTCTAAAGTGCTTACTGGGTTCTACCTTGGATGATGGAACTCTATAAAAAATTGAATTGACCTTCGCATTTCACAAATAGTCTCTGTACTATTTTTAATGATTTGACTACTTTATCCCTGAGTAAAAACATGTGAGACACACGTGTAAGTATTTAACAGCAAAAATTTGATGAAATTAGACGAAAAAACCGATTGCATTTAATGGAAAATTACAGGGATTTGATTTTTTCAAATTTCAATACAAGGATCAATCGCAAAAAGCCTAAAAAGTTTAGGGACCATTTGGAGAATTCGCCGTTGATATTATAATAAGCGAAAGCGTTTAAAAGCAAAAAACGAATTACGTGTTTCCAACAAGTATTTGAATAGGTACGTAAAGTTTGAAATGAGAGTCTTAATCATCAATGGTGATGGTGGAAGTTGGATAAGTGGAAAAGCAAATACTTCCTTTTAAAATAATCGTTCTTTCGAATTCGGCACATTATTTATTAAAAAATAATTAAATGTAATATAAATATTAGTGTAATGTATGATTTTTTTAAATATCTTTAAATACGTATTTTATCCGTTCTAAAATTATTTTCTTGCTTTATTTTTTTATCCGTCCCAAAATAATTGTCTTGTTTGAAGCTTTTTTTTTTAGGATAATATTTTTACCACTAATTATAGGCCACCTACAGATGAGCTTTAAAGTAAACTACACATCAAACTAATATTAATAATCCAGTCAAATATATTTTTATAAATTGTGCGTCAAGTCAACTTAGACGATAATTTTAGGGCGGACGATAATTACTCCATCCGTCCATAAATTATCGTCTTGGTGGATTTGGTGCACGGTTTAAGAAAACATATTTGACTGGATTATTAATTTTAGTTTGATGTGTAGTTTACTTTAAAATTCATGTGTATGTGATCCATAATTAAAATATGAAGTAAAAGTACGAGTAAATTGATAAAAATATTGTCCTATAAAGTAAAATTTAAAACAAAATAATTATTTTGAGATGAACGAAAAAGAAAAATATGACAATAATTTGAAGGCAGAGTGAGTATTAAAGAATGTAGAGAAAGTAAGCATAATTTTTTTTTAAAAAAAGAAAGTTTTAAAATAGTACAATAATTATTTTAAAACAGCAAAAAAAAAAAAAAATTTACTCCCGTATTTAGAAATGGGGAGCACTGTATTTTCCACCCTCCGAGTCCATTATTGGTAATCTCAAGGAACTTAACAGTCACTACTTTGTTGTTTGACCGAGTGTGATAGAAAAGATGGTGAGGGCTTTTCGGCCGCCCTCCGAGCCTCTCAATGACGCGTGGCATAATTAACGGCTTTTTAACTAACTTCTTTCTGTCCCTATCCATGAATATAATTCATCAATCTCTTTTCTTTTATACGCACCATCCCTAATCTTGCGTCATTAAAGTGTTTTCCTTTAAATTTAGGAATTAATGTCTTACACATATTTTTGTAAGATAAATCTTAATTATATTTATTGTATGTTGATAAATTAAATTATAAAATAGTAAGAATTCATATTACAAATTATATGATCCGTAAGAAGAAATGTTTTTGGGGTGGGGGCGGATCCATGGAGGGGGAGTATGGCTCAAGCCCACGTGAGAATTCTGTAAATAAGTTTTTTTAATTTTTTTTTACCCAAATAAGAGAAATATGGGTAATTGTTTTGATTATTTTAAACCAATACTTCCTCCATTGCATTTTGACACGATATTTGTTATTGTTTAAATTGTTTTTATTATTTTAATTTTAAAAATTATTAGACTGTTAGTTGTTTCTTACTTTCTTAGATATTTTTCAATCCATAATCAATAATTATGCATATGACAGAGTATTAATCCGTTTTCAAATTATTGTCCTCTTTGACCCGACACACTGTTTAAGAAAAAGTAAGGATAAAATTGTAAAAATATTTTTTTAAAATGAAAAGTTTTGTAAGGAATATTTTATTTGTAGTAATTATATGATTATATAATAAAATGTGATTTATTTGCATTATAAGTTTGTATTTAGAACTTTATATTTTAATCCCAAAATGTTGACATTTAATTTAACTGTTTAGTCGTTAACTTTAAAATATTTAAAAATGTAATTTTTTGTGTTTAACTTTTGGGGCTCGTAGAGTTAGATTTAGTTAGATTAAACTCTTTTATAATTATGTATGTTGTAGGTAAGACTCATTAGATCGTTGATTATATATAATTTCTTTTTTCAATAAATAAAAGTTATTTTTTTACGGTTATTAAAGTAGAATATTTTTAAATTTCAAGCCCACGTGGTTTCACATTCATGGATCCACCCCTGGTTAGGGGGATTTGTTTTATAAAAAAATACCCGTAGTACTACGGTATTTCCTAAATTTTGCCTTACTTTACATCACAATTTAGATGCCAGACATGTCATATATATATATATGTGTGTGTGTGTGTGTGTGTGTGAAAGAGTTTTAAATAAATATTTTCTCTCACAAATCATTGATATTTACTACTCAATTCGCTCCAAAATAATTGTTCTTTTTCAAAATTTTCTTTTATAAAATATTTTTACAACTTTATCCTTATTTTTTTGCATACTTTAATTATGACTACATATACAAGAACATTAAAAGAAACCACATTATACCAATATTTATAATACAATCAGTTATATTTTTTGTAAACAATGTGCTAAGTCAGACAAAACAATTATTTAGGAAGAGAGGGTGTATTATATTATCTATTAAATTATTAAATAAAAAATAAAAAGTGAAACTTATTGATTAGTTGTATAATATAATTAATTGTATGTAGGGTGAAATTTGGACAGTCCTTTTGAAAAGTTTTCAACCACTCCATTCCATTCCATCATTTTTTTAATAACCGGAAAATGCATTTTTAATGTCAAATGACGAATAAACTCTATTAATGAATAGAATATGCGTGCAACATGCATCAATTCTTGCATCACAATTCATAATTTTGATCCATAATTATGTACTTCTTGATTCATTATTAAGAGAGATGTTGAGGAAAGATAAAAATAATTATGCAATAATAAAAAATAATTATAAATAATAAGTATAGATTAATTATTTAAACATTGTTTATTTTTGAGATAGAGGTCGTATAAGACTTTGATTTATTTTTGTTGTTCTCTCTCTCTCTCTCTCTCTCTCCTCTCTCGTTGGACAAATAGAGCAAAATTAAACTCGAGCCGGCCCCACAGCATATGTGAGAGGATTTTATTGTTGTTCTAGTAAAATAATAACTCAAAAAAGTTTTTTTTTTTTTTTTTTCATTTATCACTTTTAAATTCTTCCAGCCTACAAAATGCAAATCCTTAAGAAGATGTACTATTGTACAATTTTGTCCGTTTATTAACCTCCTTTTCCAGCTCTTCATGCCCTCCCACGTCTTCTATTTCCTGCAATGTTCCCATTCCATAAATTAATTTCTAATAATAAAGACAAGTATACTGTATTTTAAACAAATAAATGTAGTAACGAAGGAAAAGTGATGAGGACTATCTCACTTACCTTAGGCCCTAAGAACAACCCATATGGGACCCCGCGGAATTTCTCAGAGTGGTGGAGCTGAACCAGAATAATAGAAAAATTGCCGTCAGAATTTCAGTCTCGACAGTTTATTTGTTTGATTAGAAATATATTTTGGTGACACTTTATTTATTAGGTATGTTTGACATCGTTATTAAGGGCGAATTTATCTAAATTATCTTAGTCATTTAGTTGAGATTCGTTTAATAATTTTAAGTTAAAATCATACTAAGATAACATATCCATATATATTATTGAGTGATATAATTTCAAACAATATTAAGAAATGCTATTGGACACTCCAAGTTTAAAAATTTCAAAACAATAGTAGGAGTTTTTGTAAGCCATAAATAAAGCATGATGAGATGGTAGATGAGGTGTAGAAAATTCAATTAACCTGGTGGGCTGCCGCAACTCTTCTCAAATAGGGAACATTTGCAATGGGTCCTACGGGGAATCTTTTATGTACAAGACCGTCGTGAACGAACATGTAGGCCATCCCAAACATTGTAATTCCAAGACCCTGCAATACAAAATTAGGAAATTAAAAATAAAAAAAAAAAAGGATTATTTTCATTATAGTCAAGGGGCATTTTCGTAAACAAAAATATTCCCAACTCTTGGAGTAAAAAACATCATTTTAATTAGTTAGGGGCTGTTTTGATTATAATAACCATCTGCTCTAGGTCAGTGATACAAAGTCTTTGACTTCACAAATCAAATTCAACTAATTTTACTTGTTCTACTCTAGGCAAAAGGTTCGTATATTATTTTCAAATCTTTCATTTATAGAGTACATTGTAAAAAATTATGTCAATAAACAAAACAATAGTTCAACATTAACCTCCATATTTTTTTATTTATTGTTAAATAATTTTGTAATTATAACCAACTCTAATTCAAGTTATATATTCTATAATTATTAAATTTTTTAAATATCAACTTTTTTGGTGGAATAGAATGAAAGCATAATAATAAGAAATTTTTTGGTAGTCGGATAGAGATAAATAATATTATTAATCCGGTACTATTTATGCACTCACTATTAATCCTGGTACAATATATCAGTGGTAGTTTGAAATTAAAAATTTTCATCCATGTTTTTTTAATGAGGACGCTAATAATATCAATTACCACACTCTCCCTTGGTATAATTAGTGAGGGGATATTAGAATAATATGAATTATTAGTTCAGACTACCTATTTGGCACCAAACAATCGTAAATTCAATTTATTACTCCCTCTGTCCCTAAATAATCGTCCTCGTTGACCTGACGCACAGTTTAAGAAAAAACAATTGATTTGATTATATATATTAGTTTAATGTGTAGTTTAGTTTAAAACTCATGTGTAGGTGACCCATAATTAAAGTTGAGTGAAAAAATAAGGATAAAGTGATAAAAATGATATTCTAGAAAGGTAAGTTTCAAATAATTATTTTGGGACGAATAAAAAAGGAAAGGACGAAGATAATTTAAGGCAAGAGTATCTAACCTAAATCCTGAGTACCAAATATTAATACTCTGTCCATATATTAAAGGGAGCTAGAACGAGAAGCATCAAGTGATCTATATATGCTCAACTATCAATAAGGGGCTACGAAATACCCGAGGTCAACGGAGATTTA
This sequence comes from Codonopsis lanceolata, assembly GCA_013146195.2. Lineage (NCBI taxonomy): Eukaryota > Viridiplantae > Streptophyta > Magnoliopsida > Asterales > Campanulaceae > Codonopsis > Codonopsis lanceolata. The sequence goes on from CM028379.1 coordinate 156,797,227, forward strand.
AAAAGGAAGGAGATGAAAAGAAGAAAGGGTTCTACGAATTACATTAACTCAATTCAACTCATGTCCTACCATGAATTGTATTCAATAATTTCGATTTTTTATTATATTATGCAAATATAAATGTGTGTGTGAGAGGGAGAGATACATACAGCACCGAAGCAGAGACCGGGGAAGAGGCCTTTGTGGAAAAAGCCGTAAGACAGGAGGGCGATGGCTGGAACGGCGTTTGTTATTGCAAATACGTCATTTAGCTCAAATGGACCTTCTCTTGGTTTATGGTGTGACTGCATAAATATCAATTCACAATTTTAAATGATTCTGATTATTCTCAGGCTAAACAAAAGTCAATAAACAAGAGATTGCGACCGAGAGGCGAGAGGCGAGAGGGGATACACATTTCATTCACACCTACTCACTCTTTTTCCATTCCATTCAAACGGCCGCTTAACAAAGAAGTCAATTATTGTCTCACAAATTCATGAAAGGAGTCGAAAGCGAACCTCGTGCATGTGCCACAAAGAAGCGTGCCAGAGTGCTTCATGAGCCCATCTTGCCCAATACTCCATTCCTACCTGTAATTCACCCATTAATCAATTACTCCCAAAACACAACTCCCTCCCTCACTCTCTCACTACAATTAATCCAACTCGGTTTGTGTGAATGTGTGTGTGAGAGAGAGAAAGAGAGAGTTAGTTAGGCCGAGTAGTAGCCGTGCCTAGGTCTAGTTTCGAGATAGATTGGATCAACAATTAACATCACATGCGTATAAGCTGGCAAAAGAAAAGAAAATAATACCGTAATTAAAAAAAAAAAAAGAGTTGAAGATTTTACTTACAGCAGCGCCAACGGAGAGAGCAAATGTACCAAACATCTCCGAGTAAGGAATTTCTCCACCCTGTACCAAAACCAATTCCAATTCAGCTACACACACACACATACATATCTAGAGAGAGGGAGAGAGAGTATTAGATACCTCCATTTGCCATGAAAATCGATAGTAAACAGAGACGATAGCCAATGAAGTAATTCCCAAAGTAGACATAACAGCAGCAACAAGGTAAGTAAACCGTTCAGATTTCTTCCTAGCCACCCTCTCCGCCACTCGTAATGCTGAGATCTGTTGCTCAATTCCTTTGGAGTTCTCATCCGAACCATCACTCTCGACGTTTGAGTCCAATTTCGGGTCTCCCAAAACAAAAGAAATCGTAAAGCTAGGCCTCCTACGAGACCGTATTCCTGTATCTAACCGTGGAATTGATGGCGAAAACAATAGCGTCGTCGGCGTTACGGAGGAGCTCGGTTTGGGACCGAGGCTGGGGATTTTACCCAAACGTGAGCTAGCGGCGACGGAGAATCCGGCCGCCATTTAACAGTGGAAGCTTACTAGCTTAGTGCTATGTCTGAGCGAGAGAGAGGGAGAGAGGACGAGCGAATATATTACAGAGAGAGATAGAGAGAGAGAGTAATTGGGAATAGTGTAGAGAGAAGAGGTTGGGAGACAACTTGAACTTGGTGATTATGAGATTGGAAGAGAGGAAAGGTTTAAATGCACGTAGACCACATGTTCTGTTTTGTGGAATTGCTTGTGTTCTGACTTATATATAAGTCACTTGAGCGCCAGCAAGTTAAGAGTAGAGGGCAACGACGTCGACGATAATTGTCTTGACTAAGTTGGGGCTGGAGTTTGGCAGAATCCTCGAAAATGTCACTTGGTGCGCCATTTTCATGCTACTTTTTGTTTGATTGTCCAGTAATAATGGAGTGTTGGTTAACAACTTAGGTCCAATTTAGATTATTTTATATTTTTTGATCCATTGAGATTAATTCATAGCACCATCATGCGCACAAACAAGTGATTTGCAACGTGGCCAAAAATAACAACATACAACTCTATCAATATCGAATATTTGTTTCATTCAAAATGATTACATAAAATAAAAGACCATCGACTACCTAATTGGGTGCTAAATTAATCTTACATCCTTGTTCACATATTTGGGTTCCAATCTTTTTTTTTAATTATTTTTTATGATTTTACGTATATTTTTTGTTAGGTAAATCTTATTTATTTGATTCATAATGTGTTAATGAATTAAACTTGAAAAAAATAAAACTATGTCTTACAAATAAAAAATTATAAAATAGTTTTACATAAGACTTACCATTTTTCTATTAGTCTAAGACATAAGTTTTTACTTGGTCATTTATATGTATCAACACTTGCTTTTGTCTCTTATTTATGGAGATGCTCACAAAGTCCCAGTCCATATGTTACTCTCTCTACTCTTTTTTTTAGTTAGTAAATATGGCACACACAACGCGAGTGCATGACCTTTTTTTTTTTTGTTGGTAATGTTTATGTTATGTAATATACTCCCTCCGTCCCTAAATTATCGTCCTCTTTTTCTTTTTCGTTCGTCCCAAAATAATTATCTACTTTGAAACTTACCTTTTTAGAACATCACTTTTACCACTTTACCCTTACTTTTTCACCATACTTTAATTATGAGTCACATATACATGGACATTAAAGGAAACTACACATTAAACCAATATAAATAATCAGTGGCGGATCCAGGAATATTGTTGACCGGTGTCCAAAATTTTAACTACTCCCTTCGTCCCAAAATATATAACGCTTTAGGCTTTTCACATAAACCAAGGAAACATATTGTAAATACTAAACTGCCCCTATCTAGACATTAATTAGGTGTCTTGATATTCTTGTCCAAAGAGCCAAACACGGGTTATGAAGTCAATAAATATGGGAGAATTTGAGAAAAAAGGGAAAAAGTTCCTTGAAAATAACAAAATGTCATCTATTTTGGAACAAAAAAATTATCCCAAGACGTCATATATTTTGGGACGGAGAAAGTATTAGGGCAAGTCCAATGGTAGTACTTACCTATAGGTATCAAAACAAAAATTTGATACCTATTGCTTATTATTCATTGGTATCAAATGATCATCTCCAACCATATGTATCAAAATGAAGGGTATTAAAATTAGGTCTGGTACTAAGAGATGTATCAAATTTGGTACATTCCTTAGTACCACACCTAATTTTGATACCTTTTACTTTAACCATTGGAGAGTCTAATACTCTTACATATGTATCAAATTTTGGTTTTGACCCCTACCATTGGACTTGCCCTTACATAAAAAAATTAGAAATTACAATTTGTTCTTTACGCATTTTCATACGTTGAAAACGCGTAATTACATCATCACCAACATTCATTAACAAGTCTTTTTCGATATAACATACAAGAGAATCATTTAAAAATTGATCGGATATTCGATTTCGTAAATCCGTTTTGACAATATTTTTTACAGAGAATTTGGGAGGGATCCAATAAATTTTTTTGGAGGGGTCCAATTGTCAAATATCACAAACTTACTTCTATTTTTTTTATTGGGCGGTGTCCATGGACACCCCTAAAACCTATGTGGATCCGCCCCTATAAATAATCAAGTCAATTACTTTTTCTTAAGCTGTGCGCCGGGTCAACCTAGACGATTATTTAGGGACGGAGGGAGTATATATTTTTAGAATTTTTAGAATATGTAATTATCCTTTTTATAAATTTGATTTTGTTGAGTAGCTATTTTTTGAAGAGGGGGAGAAATGAGTAGTTATTCTATTGAGCTGTGTGTAATTAGTAAATTTGACAATTCAATGACTTTATTTTGAGCCCTACTCCTTTGTAATACTATAGATATTGATGAAAAAAAAATTCATAAACAACAGAAGTTTTACTTTTTGTGTTTATTATTAGCTCTGTTTCAAGTAATTAGTTCACTATATTTTTTTAAAATGTTTTATTTCAAGAGTTTACTTTCAAATATTATGTTTATAATCACTATAACATTTCAACTTTATCTTACACATTTAATATTAACATATTAATTATGTCAAGTAGTATTGTAATGAGAGGGGGCTATTTCCACTACACTTTTTACTTATTAGCTACATCATTAGTTAGGATTAATATGTTATTTGGTCCCTAAACTATATACGAAATATGCGTTTGGTCTAACTATTTTTTTCTAAATACGTTTAGTCCTTAAACTCGATTTTTGTTGTGAGATTCCCCCCTCACGGGATAACCGTGAGTTTTGTCATCAAAATTTATTTGAAATCCCAAATTTGCCTTTTATTATCTCTTTACAATATCAGTCTTCAATGCCTACCAAAAAAATATATTAATCCTTCTATAAAATCAAATAACTCAGAATGAGAAAAGTTAAAAAAAATTACCAAATTACGTATTGTGTGCACAAAATTACATATTTTTAGGTGTACTTAACAATAACATTGCTCGTAAAGGTAACACTCATCGCCATCAATAAATTCACTAAAGCCATCCAATTAATCCAATCCCAAACCACCGATTTCCCCCATCAACACCGTTCAAATCTCCGACGGTTTCAATGATTTTTTTTTTTTCCAAAAAACCACCATCTCCACAGGATTATAGTAAGAATATTCACACACCCAAGCAACCAATTCTCAAATTCAGCTATTAATCGAAAAATTTGAAACAATATTATGTGAATCTGTGAGAGAGAGTTCCAAAATAAGGTGCTCTGCAATTGACAAGGGAGAGAGATACGAGTTGACCAATTACGCTGCCTTGTTCGGAATTGAGGAACCGAAATTGATGCTGGAGCCAGAGAATGCGAACGGAGAATGGCAGGAGACGTTTGTTGGATCTGTTACAGAGAATGGAAACTTGCCAACCTGAGATGGAGGTGAAGCGACGATGGATGCGCGGGGCTGGTGTTATGGGTGAGACGAATAGATCTGAAGCGAACAGAAAGAGAGAAAGATAGAATGCAAGATTGATGGTAGACACGATGCGTTTTTGGCTGGGGCAAGAGGGAAGTCACTGGGGGCTATGGTGGATTTGGGGTCGGCAATGAATAAGAAGAATGGCCGAAGGAGAAAATCGGAGAAGGAGGCTGACGGCTATAGTGGAGATGCACCAGAGACGAAGGAGATGGGAGCCAGATCTAGGCTTGAAATTGGTGACAGGAGGAAAGCGATGAAGCTGGGGCTATGTCGGATTTGGGGAGATTGACCGTGAGAAATGAGAGAGAGAGAGAGGGAGAGAGAGATGTTGGGAGAAGAAGTAGTTCTAAGTTCAATGGCAAATTTGGGATTTCATAAGATGCCCTAAGACATAAGGGCAAATTTGGGATTTCTAATAAATTTTGACGACAAAACTCACGGTAACCCCGTGATGGAGAAATCTCATAGCAAAAACTGAGTTCAAGGACCAAACGCATAAAAAAAATAGTGGGACCAAACGCATATTTCGTGGATAGTTCATGGACCAAATAATATATTAATCTCATTCGTTATTGCATTAAATAACTACATGTTTGGACATAATTGCCCTTTGTATACTTGTCATTTGAAGTAAAATACTCCTAAATGTTTTATTTCTAAATTAATTCTTAATTCTCAATAAACAAGATAGCTATTTATTTTCTTTTTTTATTTTTCCAAAATACTTTTTAATTCTCAACAAACAAGGTAATTATTCCTCTTTTTATTTTTCTTTGATAAATATGTTTAATCAATTTCATTTATAACTCGTGTTTCATACTCCATTATCGTAAAAATAATATTATTAAGGCATTTGTCTACCAAAATTTTAGTAAATATTGGATATTTTATCATCAAAATAAAATAATTTATTTTAAATTTTAAAAATATTATCCTAAAAAATTAACCAATAATAGCAATATGGTAGATACTATATCGAATATCCTTTTAACTCAACTCAATAATTAAAATGTTAAATCATTTGTATATGTATACAAAAGGTTTTAAAATTTCACGATACTATTTCACACTATGATTATTTATACTATTTGACAAAAATATTTACGATTATTATCCGTTAAATCTCACTTTTAATTTATTTTTTTCAATAATCAAAGACCAAATTTTTTTAAAGTTTGGTAAATAAAATATGTCCTTAAGATATTAATTATTTGTTTGTGCAAGATAACTTTAGTCATAAACTTAATTGATTAAGAATTTATTAAAAGTGAAAATAAAAATATTCTAACAATGTTATTCATTGATGTTTTGAATTAAAAAAATAATGTTATAAGCTATTTTGAAAAGGTACTTTATTAGTCAACTTAATATGAGAAAATAATTAAGGGTACATTTGCCATTTCTCCTAACATGTGATTCGTTAATGCAATAACTAATTATGTAGTGTATAAGTAAAAAAATGTCGTAGCAATAGTCTCTTGCTATTATAATTATGTCAAACTCTAATGTTAGTTATATATTCATTAATAATAATAAAAAATTAACGTGGACTAGTGGAACGAAGGGATTAGTTTATAAGCTTAATAAAAGACACCGAATTTGTTAAACCGATATCATGAGAAAACCTTTTTTTTCAACAGTGTGTATCACGCCATTACCCGAATTCCAATACGAAATTCCAGATCAGTGCGTGGAACTCTGCTAACAAACTGACAAGCACCTGCTAAATAATTGCACGACGACAATAAAGCTACAAACAATAACAATGACACAACTCAGCCAACAACAAAAGCCGATATAGAATAAAACCTTGAGCTACCAAGCTCGTAATTATAAATGTATAACAAAAGAGGCTATCAAGACACATTTGAAACAAACCACACTAGAGTCTCACAACTCTATACATGCACGTCAACACGTGTCAACATCAAACGAATACAACCATAGCAACATATTATACGATGCTACAAAAAAATGTAGAGTTTACATAACTCCATAAAACCATCGTCATTGCCAAAAGTAAACAACTGTACAAAATCTCAAGTTGAGTTGTTATCCAAAACTCCGACCTACTCACGTCTTGCAGGAAAGCTTGATCTCACCGCGAACTCCTTGGCTGACTGGAATCTAAGGAAAAAAAAATGAACGTGGTGAGTCGAAGACTCAGTAAACTACCATATGCAACTATATGACTTTCTATTATGTACAACCAGTCTATACCCATGTAATAACATGGTATCTATTATAAGAGCACCACAATTGTTTAACATGTCCCAATTAATAGTATAAGGCACATGTTTCATGTATTACAAGTGATAATAACATAGGTACAATGTAAGTAAACATATATAAAAGTATATGAGCTTCATCTTGTATAATTGTATTGCTATTGCAATACAATTATTATATCAATGTTGAACCGATCGTGTTCCTTCAAATAACGACGCCCCCTGGAAATAAAACCATATCCAAACAACTCCCTTACACATCAGGAATCTATTATACTACTCGTTATATTTTATCTATTTTTAATTCGACTCCGTTGAGTCATTTACTAACGTTACATAATTTAAGGGTCACGGTCACCCGATATTATTATATCAATCTATTTTACTAGTTAAACAGGACAATATTCAACTTCATCACATAGACAAATTTCATGTCAAACCAAATAACAAATGGAGTTATTTCTACTCGTTAATTAAACGTATTAGCATGAGAACAATTTATATATCATGTATTATTGCTAACATAAATTAATGGAGAATTGATCACGCCAAATAAAGGGTGACTACACTTGGTGCGTACGTGGAGCTGGTCCGGATGGTGAGGTGTCACTGTGAGTGTTGTAAAGTGGATATCTGGCCGGTTTTCTTACTGGTTTCCCCGATCCTTCTTAAGTCCTGTGTCCGTGACCTGAGAAACAAGAGAAAGCACCGGTTAGGGAGCTGGGAGGTTATCCCAGCTAAAGCCCTCCGATGTGAGAGTCAGTGAAGGGATAATCGTAGGTGAGCACAGGCGTTCCCTGAGATCACCGTAAACAGTTTCTATGCTTTGTGCAGGAAAATTGCTAAGTGTGAATAGTGTCCTGTCTTAGGGAAGTGGGCATACCTTCTATTTATACTCCTCTCCAGGTTTGGCTTGCATGGCAGCGTGGGACAGCACGATGGAGACCAAATCTGCCGGTCGGCTGAGCTGGCTGGTTCTCATTGGTTTTCACTTTTGTCAGGTATGTCAGAGTATCAAGGAAGTCAACTGTAAGTGGAGCGGCGGGTGCAGTGCACATTGGTGTCTCTCCAATTAAACCGAACCACCTGGTGTACTTTGTACTATGATGATGTTTCTTCGTTCAGGTCGGTCTAGTCTCCTGGCCGACCACGAGCTCTCATGGTCGCTTGGTCGGTCGGATTCGCGTCCTCGTTTATTATGATGTTTGGTCATGATTGAGGCCGGATCATTCTAGGTCGGCCCCGCGATGCTCGGCTTGATCGGAATGATTTTACTCGGACTGGCCTTGGTCGGCTTAATCGTGCTCGGAATGCTCAGACAAAGGATGGTCCTCGGCCTGACTAGGTCGCTCTGGCTGACACGTGTTTGCCACGTAGGAAGCGGATTATTGAGCCCTTTCAGTTGCCCCCGACTTTCTAAGTGCGAGGATTTATCCCAAGCTTAGAAAGTATAACTCGATTTGTCCTCGATCGAGGTCTCTTTTGTTGATCATTGCTTCTTCGTTCTTTAATTTCAGGAATACACCGAAGATGTGCTTGACGAGTTTCTCGGGGCGAGCTTGCTCTGGTCGTCGAAACGGTGGCGTCGGTTGGGGTCGCGTCTCATTAATAGCACGTTTCTCGAAGCGTCATATAGCCGGCTTTTTGCTTGATTTTTGGAATTCGATAATTGGGGCCACGTGTCGAGCGATGATTGGGGGGATAGGGTCGACCCGGTCAGTCGTGGGTCGTATAAAATCAAAATTTCAGCTTCTCCTTCACACTTCCGTCTGTTTTCTGGTTTCCCTGTTCAAGTGGTTTTCCAGGCGATTTTTCTCCCTTGCCGGATTCCTTCCAGTTAGCACTCTTCTAGCTGTTTGTTTTCTTTCAAAAACGGTGTCTTAGGCTCGTTTCTCCGTTCCGCCTACTTTCCCTTTGTTTGAGGCCTCTTCCTGCGTCGTTTTGGTGAGTTCTGTTCAGTTGTACTTCTTTCTCCGGGGAGCGGTTATCGGCTCCTGCATTTCGTACTAACGCCGGCGGGTTTTTCCTTGTGCATTTCCTTTTAGGTTCCAGTCTTTCGTGCCTTGTTCTCTTCTGCTTTTGCTTTGTCATCATTCGTTCAAGGTATTTCTCTTCCTTTCGTCTAGCTTCCATTCTTAGGTTTATTTGTCAAATCATTTTTATGAGTTATGGGTCTGGGTCCTCGCGTCGTACTCCCGATCATTCTTCCTCCAATATAGCGTATAAATCTTCTTCCTCGTCTTCCTCGTCCTCTTCTCCAAAAGTCCCCTCTCCTTCGGTAGTCTCCTCAATAATGAGGACCAAAAAAGCGAATCCTGGGGTAATTTATGCCCGGTCTCCCACCCTTTCCCGGGTGTACAAACAGATGGATGGAAACTGGGAAGCCGTTCTTCCCAGTGAAGCGAAGAGGCTATTATTAGCCGCTGATTATAATCTGGAGGGGCTTCCTTCGCGCGAGGACGGGTCCTGGAAGGTCGAGGACCGACCTCTCGGGTCTCAGATGTATATTTGCGAGACGAGGGATCAAGCTTATTTTGATCTCTATCAAACCTTTTACAGCGAGTTCGAGGCACAAAGAATGATGAAGAAGAACGTATAATTAACAAAGAAGAAAAGGAAAAAAGATGCTGATGGCTCTTCTTCGGCACCCGAGGTAGAAGACCGGGTGAGTAAAACGAGCAAGAAGGCCCGAGCTGGAAAATCTAAAGTGAGCGAGGATGTTGTGGAGGAGGGCGGCAAGCCTGGGGGTAGATGGTTGAGAGGGTGGCGCAATCATATCAGCCCCGAGGACGTAGAGGCCTGGAGTAACCAATTTAACCATAGTCCCAGGGATTTCTGGGGGTACGCGTCGGAATTGAGCTTGTCCCTTCCCGAATTGAGACTCCTCCGAAGTGGAGATGGTTTTTACATATCCTTTTTCGAGGTAGGGCTTCGACTGCCCCTAGATCCCTTCATATGTGAACTGCTTGATGAAGCCGGGGCTCATCCCTTGGACCTATCCCTCAACTTAGTGAGGTATTTGATTAGTTTCACTGCCTGCCTACGGGTGCTCGGTTTTGAACCCACCCTTCCTCTCTTCAAAAACTACTTTGCTGTCAACACGTCTTTGGGCCGCCTCCAGTGCAAGCACCACAACAACGGAGTCAACCTGTTCGCTCGGCCCCCTAGCAAGACAGGGCATTGGGCTGATAAGGTCTTGATCATAGAGAGCCGTCGGGGATGGAATTTTCCTATTCCTCGCGATGCGGTAAAGTTGGTGAAGTCGTTGCCTCCTGCCCCACCCTTGACCGAGTACGAGGAGAGTGCCAAGAAGGATGTGGAGGAGTACCTGGATGTACACGGCGAGAATCCCCTTGTTTTTGACTGGAGCTCGGTTTCTAACACCGAGGAGTTGTTTAGGTTGGTCGGGATGTCAGCCAAGGATATTAGGGGTCTTAATCCTCGATGCTCGATGCCTGAGGTCGACACCTATCCTGGGTGGTTGGTGCATAGGAATCTTGTCTTCAAGAAAGATTGTCTATCTTGCCGAAATTTGCGAGTTGAAGAGCCCTGCCCGGATCATCGTGAATACTTTCTCCTTTTTCTTTCTTTGCTCATTCATCATTTTTCTGTTATTTGTTCTAATTCGAGCTTTTCTTATTTTTCAGCAATGAGGAATCTTGACGCCCGAATGAATTTGACGAGGAGTCGGAAGGATTCGTAGTGAACCGTCGTCTTTGTCTTGGGAGACCATTGGAGATATAACAAGAGGCTACGATGCAGGCTCGACCTAAATGAGGGTAATGCCCTGCGGTTGTGCTTTCTAAGTCCCCGCCCGTTGCTGTTGATCCAGTCGTTGACCCTTCTCCTCGGAAAGCCAAGTCGGGTAAACGAAAAAGGAAGGTAATGACTCTTGTTGATGAAGACGATAATGAAGTGGAGTGTCTTTGGTCGACCTCTCCTCGCCAAAGTGAAATGCGTGGCCAGGAAGAAGGCTCACAGGTCATGAAGAGGTCGGGGTACCTTGGGCTGGAGGATAATTTCGAGTTGCCGACCAATCAAGACGTAGCTAAAGACTGGGCTAAAGTTATTGCCGACGTCCCCCCCCCTTGGCAATTTCGACTTCATCGCCCGTGATGATATTACCATGACACTTGGCCAGGGGGTGGTCTCCCGAGCTGCGCCCAAAGACTTGGTTGGGGTGATGAACTCGCTCAGCTCGGCTCAGCTTCTTGGTCGCTTCGGACTAATAACCGGCGAGGTGGACCTTTTTCCTTTTTTTCATTTCAGGTTCATTTTATTCTCGTTTCAACTTTGTACTTAAGTTGATTTTCATGGTTGCAGGCTTGCGCCGTGGTGAAGTCATTGTTGACTCGCCTTGGTCGGTCGGCAAATAGCGAGAAGAGATTGCGCCGGGAGGCCCGCTCGAATGAAGAGGATAGAAATGTTTTGAAGGCCAAGGTCGAGTCCTTGGAGGGCGACAACAAGCAGAAGGCCGCGAAACTGGACGAGGCTTTGAAGCTCCTTGAAGGAATGAAAGATCAACGAAACAAACTATCTGACCGAGTTGATGAACTTTTGAAGAAGGCTGAGGAGACCGACCAGAAACTTTCCCTAATTGCCGGGGAGAAGGATACAATAGTGAAGGAGCGGGATGCAGCCTTGGCTCAGGTGGCGGGGTTTGATGCCCGGTTGGAGGCGGCCCGAGTGTCTGCCGTGGAAAGCTTCAAAGAGGGCGAGGACTTTCTTGACGAGTTGGTGCCTTACTACGTCAAGGGGTCTCGCCATATCCTCCGATGTGCGGCGGCCTACGGCGTGCCGATGGGCGAGCTGGTGGATTGGGGACTGGAACCCTTCTCGGGTGCCTTCGCCCGGCAGGGACATGTCATGGTCCCGTATCAAGAGGACGAGCTGGAGCTCGTGCATGAGGAGGATCAGAAGGCAGGCCTGAGCAAGTGGGTTCCCCCAGAGCCTTGTGATGTAAACGTGTTCTCTGTGGTTGAAGCCGCAAGGAGAAATGAAGAGGTTTCATTCAACCCGGAGCTGACCATGCAAACTTTCCTCGGCGAGCAATCCAACAGAGAACGGCTTGCCGATGACATTGAGGCCGCCGAAAATCGAACTCTCGCCGAAGGTCCCGATCCCCCTGCTCCCCTCTAGATTTGTAAACATGTCCTCGTTGCGACGAGTGTTTTGGGCCTGCGTGCCAGTGTTTCAAACAATTGTTTCCCCAACATTTTTGTCTAACTTTATTTTCTTGTTTATTGATCATCGGTGGTGCGTTGGTTTTTGCTTGCTTTGCTTCTTATAGTCTTCGTCATTTGTGAGAATATTTAACTTTTTTCGAGTTTGTCTGATTTTCGGGGCCTATCTTCGTGTGCCGAGGATAGTTCTTTTAAGAAGGGCCTATCTTCGTATACCGAAGATAGGTCTTTGGGGGCCTATCTTCGTATACCGAAGATAGGTCTTTTCCTCGCCTTTTGTTTATCATAAGTGCAGCCTTCCTCGCGTACCGAGGATAGGTTTTTTTTTGACAGTACGAAATAACATAGAAACTTTCCATTTCTTCATTCAAGGTTGTTACAAGTTACATCATTAATAGTATTTCTTAAGGTGGTCAGCATGCCAGGGATTCTTTAGCGGGGTTCCATCCGGCTCTGTCAATCGATAGGTCCCTTCTCGAACAATGTTTGTTATCCTGAATGGTCCTTCCCAGTTTGGAGAGAGTTTGTTTCTACCGAGCTTCTTGCCCGTCGCTTCAATCTTTCTCAGGACCCAGTCTCCTACTAAAAAGCTCCTCGGCCTGACCTTCTTGTCGTGGTTGATTTTTGTGAGCTTCTTGTAGTTAATCATCCGCAGTCGTGCCTCAATCCTCTTTTCTTCGACGTTGTCGAGGTCCAACAATCTTGACAGCTCGTTCTGATTTTGGTCGAAGAAGGTGACTCGGGCCGTGGGGAGGGCTAGCTCTACTGGTGCCATGGCCTCCGATCCATAGGTAAGTGCAAAAGGGGTTTCGCCCGTAGAGCCGTGGACGGTGGTCCTAATACCCCATAAAACGATCGGTAGTTGCTCGAGCCAGTTCCCTTTTTTCTCGTCCAAATCCCTTTTTAGCGCATGCAAAATTTTCTTGTTTCCTGCTTCAGCCTGGTCGTTGCCTTGGGGGTGAGCCACCAAGGACATTCTATGTTTGACGTTTAACCTTTCGCAGCTCGCTGTGAACTTTTTAGAGAACTGGGTGCCATGGTCGGAGACCACCATCCGAGGAAGACCAAATCGACAGAAGATCTGCTCGTATATGAATTTCACAGCTTGGTCCTCGGTAATACTGGCCAGGGGTTTGGCTTCCACCCATTTGGTAAAGTAGTCCACGGCTACTATGATGTATTCGCACCCGTGCTTGGCTTTGGGGAAGGGGCCGATGAGGTCTATTCCCCACATGTCGGCCCATCTTTGCGATCACAGGTGTCTGTGGTATGGATGGGAGCCTGGGAATGTCTGCAAACCTTTGGCATTTGTCACACTTCCTTACGTATTCTGCTGCGTCCCTTCTCATGCTGGGCCAGTAGTATCCGTGAAAGTTTATCTTGTCTGCCAAAGTCCTTGCCCCCGGGTGTCCCCCATTCCCCCGTGTACCTCGGCCGAGGAGGTCTGTCTTGTTTACGGTCTTACACACCGAAGCAGGGGCTTCGTATTAGATCTTTTGTACAGCATTCCCCCAATGACCGAGTACCGACATGCTCGGTTCTTCACCATCTGCGCTTTGTCCTTGTCCTCGGGCAAGGTTCCTTTTTCAATGTAGTCCTTGATTTCATCGATCCAACACCCTAAAGCCTCCTCCATCACCATTACTTCTTCTTTGTCAATTGCGGGGTCCTTGAGAAACATCAGCTCGACCTCTGCGGGGATGTCTTCGTTTTCAGAGGAGGCAATCTTCGACAGGTAATCTGCTCGGGCATTGTTTTCCCTTGCAATCTGCTCCAACTCCCAGTATTTAAATTCCTTGAGTAGCCCCTGGATCAGTTGTTGGTACTTGGCCAATACTGGGTGGTTTGCCCCGTACTCGCCCAAAACTTGTTTGACTACTAACTGGGAATCGCTGTGTATCACAATGTTCTCAGCTCCGAGCTTTCGTGCCAATTCAACTCCTGCTGCCAACGCCTCATACTCGGCCTGGTTATTTGAAGCCTTGAAGCCGAACTCCAGGGCCAGGCCTAACTCTCCCCCTTCTGGAGTAATCATTGAAATTCCTGCCCCGCTTTTGTTGGTTCCCGAGGATCCATCCACAAGTAAAGTCCAATGCTCGGGTGGTCTAGGCCTTGTTTGCTTGTCCTCAGTCTTTTCCTCGGCCACACTCGGTCTTCCCCCATTTTCCTCTGGACCATCTTTGGTTGCTTGTTTCGTGAACGAAGTTTCGGCAATGAAGTCTGCCAAAACTTGTGCCTGAATGGTTCTCCTCGGCTCATACTCGATCCCGTACCCTGATAGTTCGACCGACCACTTTAGCATTCTTCCTGCCATGTCTGGCTTATGTAGGATCTGCCTCATGGGAAAGTCAGTGTAAACCACTATCGGGTGAGCTTGGAAGTATGCCTTCAGTTTTCGAGCAGCAATTACCAAGGCAAGCACCAATTTCTCAACCTCCAAATATCTCTCTTCGACCTCGGTCAAGGCATGGGATACATAGTTGACCGGTCTTTGCAACTTATCCTCCTCCCTGATCAACACTGCGGCCACTGCTGAGTCGGATGCAGCCAAGTATACATATAGTTTTTCCTCGGGGATGGGAATACTGAGCAGGGGTGGCCGACCAAGGTATTCCTTGAGCTCGTTAAAGGCCTTTACACAGGAGTCCGTCCACAGAAACTTCTTGCCCCCTTTCAACGTTTTGAAAAATGGTAGACTCCTCTTCGCCGACTTAGCTATGAATCGGCTAAGGGTTGTAATTCGGCCGTTGAGTTTTTGGACGTGTTTGACACACTCGGGGGGATCCATGGTCGCCAGGGCCTTTATCTTCTCTGGGTTAGCCTCGATCCCCCTTTCATTAACCATGTACCCGAGGAATTTCCCAGCGACTACACCGAAGGCACACTTCGCAGGGTTTAACTTCATCTTGTGTTTCCTCAAATTCGCAAAAGTTTCTTTCAGGTCCTCGACGTGGTTAGCCTGTTTCGTCTTGATTACCATGTCGTCAATGTACGCCTCCACGTTTCTTCCCAATTGATCTCCGAAAACCTTATTCACCATTCTTTGATCGTGGCTCCGCGTTCTTGATCAGAAGGGGCATCATGGTATAGCAATACAACCCTCATGCGGCCCTGAACGCGGTGTGTATCTGATCGGCCAACCACATCCTTATTTGGTGATATCCTGAGTAGGCGTCGATGAAGCTCAAGATCTTGTGCCCGGCTATAGAGTCTACGAGCTGGTCGATCCTCGGTAGGGGATACCAATCCTTAGGACAGGCCTTGTTCAAGTCGGTGAAGTCTACGCACATTCGCCATTTTCCACTCGATTTTTTCACCATGACTACGTTGGCTATCCACGTCGCATACAGAACCTCTTTAATTATCTTCGCCTTGAGCAGCTTGGATACCTCTTCCTTAATTGCTTCCTGCTTCTGGGAGGAGAAAATTCTTGCCTTTTGTTGCATTGGGATGGCGTCGGGATCAATGCTAAGTTTGTGTACAGCCACGTCCTGGCTAATTCCTTCCATGTCCTCGACCCTCCAAGCAAAGACGTCCAGACTTTCTTTTAGGAGTTTGATGATTCTTTCGCTTCATCCTCGGGAATTTCCCTCCCGACCTTAACCTTTTGCTCTGGAAAGTCAAGGTTAATCACTATCTCCTCTAAGTCCTCGTCTGGCTTAATCTCCAATCGGTCTCTGGTATCCAAGCTTTCGACCACCACTATCTTCTTGGTGGCTCTCTTAGTGTTCATTTGGGGGTTGGGTGCTGTTGCCTCTGTGCCTTTTCTTGGCGGCGAGCTGGCATTCCCAGCTCGCGCTGATTGCTATGCTATGGGGATTTCCGCTGGTGCGGGGTCGACGACGGGGACAATTTCCCCTCCATCTTCTCTAGCCCTCTTCGTCGGCCTACTGTCCTGTGCCACCTCCGTCCCAGGCTGGGTTGTATTCACCTTCTCTTTGTTTTTCTTTTCCTTGTAAATATACTCGAGGGTACTAGCTGGGTCGTTGAGCACTATCCCTGTCCCATTGCTCGTGGGGTACTTCACCCTTTGGTGAGCCAGCGAAGAGACCATCTGAAACTTCGTTTGGGATGGGGAACCCAAGATTGCATTGTATAGAGAGGGGAGGTCGATCACGAGAAAGTCCACGTCCTCCGTTCGAGGCGTTGTGCTTTCTTCTCCTAACACCACTTTAAGGGTGATCGTCCCTTTTACTGTGACCTGATGGCCGGTGAACCCTTCCAAGCTCAGAGCTTGGTGCGAGGTGGGCGTCCCCAGACTCAGGAGAAAACACTTGTAGTATAAGATGTCCTTGATGCCCCGTGTCTATTAAGACTCTCTTCACATCAACTTGTTGTGGATTCCGACCATGAAAGTCAACTTGCTATCTTCTTTGTTTCACTAATGGCCAGTTCGCTAGGCATAAACGTGATGCCCCCTCTTCGTCCTCTCGAGGCATGGGGTTCACTACGTGTTTCAAGTTGTAGATCATGCTCTTCAGCCGAGTACCGCTTGGGGTGGCCTCTCGGATAGTATCGATCACATTTCTGGGCCTCGCGTTGTTTGGCTGTGGGTTCTGGTTTCGCTATTGCTCTCTTCCCCTGTCTCCTCGGTTATTTCTTTGCTCAAACCTCCTGAGCTCGCCTCTATCTATTAGCTTTTGAATTGCCCGTTTCAGGTTAATGCAATCTTCGGTCGTATGCCCAATGTCCTTATGATAGGCGCAGTGTTTGTTCGGGTTTCGCGGGTACCGTGTCTCTTTCAGCGGAGGCCGTCGCTCAATCTTGTCTTGGTCGAGGAGGACATTCATAATGTGCTCGCGAGTAGTGTTCAGAGGGATCCAGTCCATGTCGTCCCACTTGTTCCGTCCTCGATTATCTTCACGCCTACAGGTATCTCCTTGGCTATCCTTTCTCCAATTATCTTGTGTTCGTTGGGATCCCTCTTGGTCCTTCTTCTTCCCATCCTTCTTCGCTTCCTCGGCATTTATGACTCTAAGAGCGTGTGCGTACATCTCTCCCACCGACCCGTGGTCGCGAAGCATCATTTCCTGTCTCATCAAGCCCTGCTGCAGGCCAGAGATAAAGCACATCTTAATAGACTCTTCTGAGATATACGGTATCTGATCGACCATGGCCATGAACCGGTCCATGTACATCTAGTTTGATTCATTGTGGCGTTGTTGGATGTCGCATAAATATGTCTGCTTCTTCGGTTGCTGTCCGGCCGAGGAAAACTGGGTCACGAACATCTGCCTCAATTCATCCCATGTTCCCACAGAATCTGGTAGTAGACCGGTGTACCACTTCAAGGCTTTACCCTGCAGGGTGCCCGCAATGATCTTGCCCCAAGCGTCCTCGTCTTCAGAGGCTATAGCATTCATTTTGACCTCGAAACTAGCGATGTGGTCGACCGCGCTAGTGAGTCCTTGATAGGAATCGAAGTTAGGCAACTTCTTGTCGGGCAGTGGGGCTTTCCTCATTTTTTCTTTGAATGACCCATTCTTAGATGGGGGAAGCATCATCGGCTTCCCTTTTTCAATGGCTTCCAGCCTGCCTCGAAGATACTTTACTTCCTGCTCGACCTCTATAGGCGGGGTAGAGGTTTCTTTTTGTACTTCTGTGGTCGCATTCCGACCACTTTTTCGTTGTTCTATTCCAGATTGTTGAGGGTGAGTACAATGTTCGCACGTTCTGCTCTTCATTGCCTCTACTCTCGGTCTGGATTCCCCTTCCTCGCTCCTTTCCCTTGTTCGGGAAGGAGGGCATCTTGATTCGTCAGGGAACGTAAGCCGACTATGAATGCTTGGTTTCTGTACATGCTCGACCATCCTCTTTCCCAACCTTGACTTTGCGCTCGGGCGAGGGGTGGCATTCCTTTTTTCCTTGCCCCTTGGAGAGGCTTCCTTACTTGCCTGGACTGGGTCCCGTGTGACTATCATATTGGATGTGGCCCCCACCCTTTTACTTAGCTCGTACACCTTTTGCTCTGCCTCTTGGATTCCTTGGAGGTAAAGTTTTCGGTGTTCCCAATACTTTAGTTCCTCCAGGTATTTTTCACGTTCGTTCGTTGGTTCTTGCACATGAGCCTTAGAGCCTACGAGGTGTACCTCGTCTTCCTCCTCCTCTCCCCCAGCGAAGGAGGTATCAGCTCGGTTAAGGTCAGCCCCCAGGTTACGGGCTACATCAGTGACCCCTCTCCCCTTGAGGGTTTTTGAACTGGGGGTGGTCAAGTCTATTTCTGTGGGCCTATTAGTCGTTAGGGGAGGTTGCATGGTTAAATGGATGGCCTCGTTTGCTCCTGGTTGGCTCTGTTTCGTGGGAGTGTTCTTCTCCATGGTCTTATGGTCAAGGATGAGAAATGGGAGGCAAGGAAAACTTTTCGTTTCCCGGCAACGGAACCACTTGATCACGCCAAATAAAGGGTGACTACACTTGGTGCGTACGTGGAGCTGGTCCGGATGGTGAGGTGTCACTTTAAGTGCTGTAAAGTGGATATCTGGCTGGTTTTCTTACTGGTTTCCCCGATCCTTCTTAAGTCCTGTGTCCGTGACCTGAGAAACAAGAAAAAGCACCGGTTAAGGAGCTGTGAGGTTATCCCAGCTAAAGCCCTCCGGTGTGAGAGTCAGTGAAGGGATAATCGTAGGTGAGCACAGGCGTTCCCTGAGATCACCGTAAACAGATTCTATGCTTTGTGCAGGAAAATTGCTAAGTGTGAATAGTGTCCTGTCTTAGGGAAGTGGGCATACCTTCTATTTATACTCCTCTCCAGGTTTGGCTTGCATGGCAGCGTGGGACAGCACGATGGAGACCAAATCTGCCGGTCGGCCGAGCTGGCTGGTTCTCATTGGTTTTCACTTTTGTCAGGTATGTCAGAGTATCAGGGAAGTCAACTGTAAGTGGAGCGGCGGGTGCAGTGCACGTTGGTGTCTCTCCAATTAAACCGAACCACCTGGCGTACTTTGTACTATGATGACGTTTCTTCGTTCAGGTCGGTCTAGTCTCCTAACCGACCACGAGCTCTCATGGTCGCTTGGTCGGTCGGATTCGCGTCCTCGTTTATTATGATGTTTGGTCATGATTGAGGCCGGATCATTCTAGGCCGGCCCCGCAATGCTCGGCTTGATCGGAATGATTTTACTCGGACTGGCCTTGGTCGGCTTAATCGTGCTCGGAATGCTCGGACCAAGGATGGTCCTCGGCCTGACTAGGTCGCTCTGGCTGACACGTGTTTGCCACGTAGGAAGCGGATTATTGAGCCCTTTCAGTTGCCTCCGAATTTCTAAGTGCGAGGATTTATCCTAAACTTAGAAAGTATAACTCGATTTGTCCTCGATCGAGTTCTCTTTTGTTGATCATTGCTTCTTCGTTCTTTAATTTCAGGACTACACCGAAGATGTGCTCGACGAGTTTCTCGGGGCGAGCTTGCTCTGGTCGTTGAAACGGTGGCGTCGGTTGGGGTCGCGTCTCATTAATAGCACGTTTCCCGAAGCGTCATATAGCCGGCTTTTTGCTTGATTTTTGGAATTACGGCGCCGCTAGTCCTCAATTTTGGCGACGTCGTTTCGATAATCGAGGCCACGCGTCGAGCGATGATTGGGGGGATAGGGTCCGCGTGTTCGACTTCATGTCAAACCATAAAAGACAATTTTGGAGTTATTTCTACTCGTTAATTAAACGTATTAGCATGAGAACAATTTATATATCATGTATTATTGCTAACATAAATTAATGGAGAACAATAACTTACTAATTGATGAAATTTCTACGGATTAAAATCGGGTTATAACCCTGTAAGAATAGTCCCATTTTTATGGAGTAATTCCAATAATTTCCGGCTCAAATTGGTTTAAGTGAATTTTTTTCCTTCTCGAGAACCCTCTCTATCTCTCTCTCGCCCGAACTCACCTCTTGTCACAGTGCAAAGAAAAGAAGAAAAAGAAAAGAAAGTGGATAAAGACGGCCGCCGAAAGAAACTCAACTTATTCAAAGACGGTCAACCTAGGCGCACCAAAGGTATGAGGTGGCACACGTTTATTTTTTAAAGTGGCCTATTGTGATTGGTTGGTAACAATTTGTAACTAATCACTAATTAACGTCCTTAATATAATCAAACTAACTTATCATTAACATTAAATATAATTAATTAGGACTAATTATATTTTATTAAAACGAACCATAATGAACTAGTCAAGTTTAAAAATATAGTTTTGACTACAAGAAAATAAATATTTAAATATCATAAAAATACACAAGTATTTTGTTACACGTATACAACTAACAACCTAAACATATCATAACATGAACTAAATAATACTCCCTCCGTCCCTAAATTATCATCTTCTTTTCATTTTTCGTCTGTTTTAAAATAATTATCTACTTTAAAACTTACTTTTTTAGAACATCACTTTTACCACTTTACCCTTATTTTTTCACTCTATTTTAATTATGAGTCACATACACATGAGCTTTAAAGAAAACTATATATTAAATCAATATTAATAATCAAGTCAAATAGATTTCCTTAAACGGTGTACCGAATCAATCAGAACAATAAATTAGAGACAGAGGGAGTATTAACTTATTAAAATATACTAATATCATGAGTTTTTTAACTTTTAAATCTCATGTGTCAAAGGGTGCCATAAAAAACCTTTAGAAGTACAATTATCGATAAATTTATTTTAAAAACTGAATGTGAGTTAGAAGTATTTGAGATGGCACATTGGTAGTTAGATGAGAATGTGAGGGCAAGAGTAGAATGTGTGTAGTGGAGATTATTGTTGGGTACGATGACATGTCGAAGTCAGATAAGGTGAAGTGTGAGGTGGATGGGGCTCGCAGGATCGCGGAGACGATGACAACGAAGCACAATTAGCCCTTCTTCGGGCTTCGAATTCGCGGACTCTCGTTGCTGACTACCGTTGGCACTCCAGGCTGTATCAATTGCCACGTCTCCCAATTATGTACTAGTATCTAAATAGTGCCAACGCAAAAGCCCATTTTACTTTTTGGTGACGTAAATTGACTAAATGTGTCTAACATCAATTGGTAGATTTTGTCACATTAGGTGTCCAAGGAGCCAATTCGGTCTTCCTTGCATAGTTGCATTTGCAGAAGAGAAGGGAAATTGGCGGCCATTTCCTTTTTATTTTTTTATTTTTATAAAATGGTTAATCGCTCCCCTCCAGTTTTTTTTTTAATCGATAAATGTATTTTAAAGACAAAAATATGACTTTGCTATTAATGAATCCGATACGTGCTAAGAATTAATTTGTGTATCTTAATGCATTAATTTGTCCATCGTAATACAACAATTTGTATGTATTTACGAAAATTAATCAATTTATATTTAATCTATATGATTCCTACCTTAAGAGCAATATCAAATAAAATAAAGAAACTTTGACTATATATCTATGAAAATTAATCGATTAATCTATTTGATTTTTATCTTAATTACAAAATCAAACCAATAAGGAAATTTTTAATACATATTTACATAAATCAATAAATCAATTTAGAAATGAGTCTTTCCTTGATTAGAATATTAATGAAAATAAAGAAATTTTGACTACAAATATAATTACATGTTTTCAAATGACAAACTTAATTGGATTTGATTTTGTGCCTCGTGAGGGAAGATCGATGACGCATAAAATAAATTGGTTTCGCAATGCACAAATTGGATTCGATTTGTGCACAACGATGCACAAATTATACTCGATTTGTGCATCACAATGTAAAATAAATGCATGGATTGATAATTTGCGCACGTGAGTTCGGTTCACTAAGGATATCTTTGTTTTTTCGCTCAAAAAATGTCTTTTTTCGATTAAAAAAAATATGGACTAGATCGATTGAAAACCTTGAAAATGACCCGCCCAAATTTACCCTAAAAGACAATTTTGGGTGGCTTGATTTTATTTTGAGTATTTACTTTATGATTATTATATAATTATCATAATCCATCATCAATATATTTGCTGAATTATGTAAAAAACTCGATTCCCTTGCATTCATAAATCATACTCCCTCCGTCCCTAAATTATTGTCCTGGTTGACCCGGCGCACAGATTAAGAAAAAAACAATTGACTTGATTATTTATATTGGTTTAATGTGTAGTTTCCTTTAAAGTCTATGTGTATGTGGCCCATAATTAAAGTAAGGTGAAAAAGTAAGGATAAAGTGGTAAAAGTGAAGTTCTAAAAAGGTAAGTTTCAAAATGGACAATTATTTTGGGACGGACGAAAAAGGAAAGGAGGACGATAATTTAGGGACGGAGAGAGTAATATTGTTTTAAGGGAGGACTTAATCAGCATGGTCATGGCTTTATATATTTAATCAAGATGGTGCCATAATAGAAAATAATGCAGTCAAACACCAAATCAAGATTATGTAGGTAAGTAGGTTAGATTTTCTTAAATATTTTAATGGGATAAATGGGTAGACATTGAGATATGTGAGTGTTGCCCTAAAATAAACAAAAATATTAGATTTATTGCTACTTATACAACTATTGCTATAGTTAGGTCACGATGAATAGCAAATGTGTTTTAGTGAAATATAACTATATATTTTTTTAAATCTTAATTGTAACAATAATTGTATAATTAATGATGAACCTAACATTGTCACAAAATAGGGCTTGTGATGAGTAGGTTTTCTGTAAAATTGTTTTACGGATCTTAATTCGTAAGTTAAAATTCAACTCACAAACACACGATGAATCAGATCAAGAGCATCCATCTAACATAATATATCTAAGTTTGTGTTGCTTGTGATGGACTATAATTGTAAACTCTATTTCAAAATATATTACATAAATTTATTCGTTTGCATATTTTCTATAAATGGGAAACGACTTAGAATAAGGAGAAAGAAAGATGGGGAATAAAATGGAATATTATATAATTAAAGTCAAAACGTGATAATAATAATAATAATAATAATAATAATAATAATAATAATAATAATAATAATAATAAAAAGGATAAGAGCCTATGTAAGTTGAAGGTGGTTTTAACATTTTCGATGAATAAGTGATTAGAGCAACTCCAACCCAACCCTCAAATCCTCAAATTGGGTCCAAGTTTACCCTAAATTCATTCCAACCCAACCCCCAAACCTTACACCAATTTGAGATCATGAATAGTATCACCCCAAATTTTGGACAACACTATTCATCTAACTCAAAATTGGGGTTGATGGGACCCACATCTTTTTAAAATAAAAAATTGATTTTTAAATACAACAAATTGATTTTTAAATAAAAAAATTATTCATAATTTATATTATGAATTTAAAAATATTTTAATTGATTAATAACTAATAATAGCTATGTAATAAATATTAATAATGTAATTTTAAAAAAAATAACATACAACTTGAAAATAAAAAATGACATACAACTTAAAAATAAAAAATGACATACAACTTGAAAATAAAATATGGCATACAACTTGAAATTAAAAATGACATACAACTTGAAAATAAAAATTACATACAACTTAAAAATAAAAAAAGACATACAATTTTAAACTTATTAAATATAATAATTATTAATTGTATAATCTTAATAATTATAATTTTAAATGTTATAGTAGAAAATCAAAATAGAATATGCTAAGGAATATTCTTTCTGGTGTAAGATTTGGTGTGAAGGATTAAAGTTGGAATAGTGGATAATGCTAAAATTACCCCTGCAAGTTAGAGTAAGTTTAGACCCAAATTAGGGCCCGTTTGATTTAGCTTATTGATTTGTGCTGATGACTTATTACTTATGACTGATAACTTATAACTCATGACTTATGATGATGGAGATGAATGATGTCTTGATTTAGTTTTTCAAAGTATTAAGTTATAAGTAAGTGTGACTGTTTGATTAATAAGTTGAAAAAGTGATGAATAAAACTATAAAAGACTAAATTAACCTCATCATACAATCTTTTCCTTGTTAAAATAAGCTGTGATAACTATCAAATTTATACAAGTCTCTAATTTAAAAATCATATTTTTTTAGTAGGTTGTTTCCTTCGGCCTTCATCATGTTTTTTCTATGTATTTTTGTTTTGTTTTATTTATAATTTTCGTTTTATTTAAATATAATTTAATTAAAATAGATCTATACTCATGCCTTTAAAACACGGGTGTAAAACTAGTTGAATTCTAAAAGTAAAACCCATCCGTGAAAGTAACCCTCCCATGCGCGCAACCAGTCCCCACCACCGTCCGACCCCACCCCTCTCTACCCCAACAATAAAGAAACATGGAAAAAAGCCAAAAGAATGTCCGGAGAATTATCATTATCACACTAGCCTACCACACCTACACTACAGTGGGACGAACTCCATTCCATTCAATTTAAACTAAACAACAAAGAATTTTAAAGAGAGACAGATAGGGAGAAATGGGTGGGGTGACGTCATCAATGGCGGCGAAATTCGACTTCTTCCCACCGAACCCACCTTCCTATAAGCCGGTCAAGGACGACCTCACCGGGTTGTTGACCGCTTCCTCACCGGGAAAACGTGGAGGTGCTGAAATTCCCCACTCGTAAGGGAACGGAGATTGTGGCGGTTTACGTTAGACACCCAATGGCCACTTCTATGCTTCTGTATTCCCACGCTAACGCCGCCGATCTGCTCACAAGCGGCTGCTCCTGCCGTTGCTTTGGTTGTGAAAAGAAAGAAGGCTTGTTTTACAAATGAGAGGGAAACCTATTTCAATTAAAATAAGGGTAATTTTGGAACATAAAAATTTCATTAAAATATATTGTTCATCCGTGTTTTTCATTCCATAAGTCATCAGCAATAGCCTTGATACTTATGACTTATTGGCAAATTGTGCTTCAAAGTCCTTGTACCTTACTTCTGACTTATTTGACAAAAAAAAAAAATCAAACACTATCAAATATGACTTATATGAAGTCATAAATAAAAAACACTCCTCCATAAGCCCCATCAAACAAGCCCTTAGAGTTTTTGGGTTGGAGATGGTCTTATAGACTTCAAAATGAGTGAAATCACACATGCAAAAGCAACAAACTTGTGAGTATATCAGTATATGTAATGGGTTCACTCTACATCGATCTTTGAAGTAGGCATAGGGTTTGACTGCCGTCAAAGATCATTGTCCAAGGCTAAAATAGGACCTGATTTTTTTTTTTTTTTGTTATTACATAAATCAGACTTAATCCTGTGTTACTTTTTTCCTAATTGTGACTGTAAGACATGAACCTTCTTTTGAAACTAGGCGTTGGACTGTCTGATTTGACAATGCTACTTATGTTTGCGGTTATTTTACTATTCCCACTCCTTTCATAAAAAATCTTGTTCAGCTAGCTATTTAGATTAAAACAAATTAATTAATTCTGATATATATATATATTATTGAGTAGTCATAAAGATCGTATGAGAGTGAAATTATTAATTACAGCTTAAAAACAAATCAAAAGTAAAATAGTAAGGTGATATCTGAAAAACCACTTGAAAAAGAACATTTGGGTCCTTTTTCAGAAGGAGGACTAGTTTACACTTTAGGGGAGATTGCGAGCCGTCTCCTTTCCAACTCTTTAATCGTCCAGGTATCTTGGTTTTTTTTATTCAACAGTTAAAGTTTATTTTGCTAAAATCGTTTCTAAAATTTCCACATAAGATAAAGAACGACAATATGTCATAGGGATAAAGAGAAAATAGGGTGGAGAGGTATGGTGGTGATTTTCCTTTTCAACTTGAATTCGAATACTCCACCACCCTAATTTTTCACGCTCTTTCCTCTTCATCTATCGATTTTCAGTGAACAGTTTCACTTGCGTCTTTTTTTTTTTTTCATTTTTTCATTATGTTTGTGAGTTTGATTTAAAATGAATTCAATTTGTGTGTTGTATTGTTATGCATGTAAACTGTTCGATGAAATACTTGAATAGAAATTTATTCGTTATTGGACTTTTTTTTCAATCTCGATGCATCAATTTTCAATAACGTTGCATCATTTGTCATTCATGATGCGTCGATTTGGAATGCAGGAAAGATGTATCAATTTGAAATCATTTGCTGATTTTGTTCATGAAATAATGGACATGAATTTCTAGTTAATTATAATTTACAACACGATGCATCAATATTTGCAGCGCGACACATCAATTGGTGCTTGACTTCAAATCATGTTCTTCCTTCATACAACATTTTGCGTTGCTCTTGTGATTGGTAAAAATCATTACTTCCAAATTAATAAAGAGAAACAAAAAGAAAGTACATGAATTGAATTATGTAATAATAATTGATGCAACAAATAAGAAAACGGTTGATGTATAAATTTTTCTTTAGGTTGTATTATCCCTTTTATTATCCTCTTATCAATATATATATATATATATATATATATATATATATATATATACTATATTAGTAATTAAAATTAATAATAAATACACATTGTATCGTGGTCCCTAAATTGATGCAACGCGAAACACATTGAGTAAATGTCATTTTTTTTAAAGTTTAACTAGCAAACGAGGGTCTTTGCCCGGAACAAGTGAACCGTGATATATCAATTTTTTTGTACCGCGGTTAAATAGTAATATTGTCTATTCTAAATTTACCGTGATACATCAATGTTTGCACCGCGATTCATCGATTTTATTGCATTAATATTTGCACCACAGTTCAATAGTTTAATTTCATAATCTAATTGCACTGCGATTCATCAATTTTATTGTATTAATTTTTACACCGCGATTCAATAGTTTAATTTCCTAGTCTAATTGCATCGCGATTCATCAATTTTATTGCATTAATATTTACACCGCGGTTCAATAGTTTAATTTCCTAGTCTAATTGCACCGCAGTTCATCATTTTAATCCAATATTTTTGCACCACAATACAAAACGTAATGAACCAAACCATGTCCTCCACCTTCTTCCATCTCCTCCGTCGTAAGCCGTCTTCTTCCTCCTCCTCCTTCGTGTTTGTCCCAACTAAAAAATCCTTCAACTCATCACAGATCAATTACAATTTCGTATTTCATGAATTAAAAATATCGTTTACCTTTCGGGGGCGTTGCCCCTCGACCCCGGCGACCTGACTGGGTAAGTCGATCTCTGTTTCGTTGCGCACAATCGTGATTTTCGAACTGAACAAAGCTGGAAGAAGATGATCAGGACATTTTAGGAACAAATTTTTAAAAATGGACTTTAATGGTTGATGAAAAAAAAAAGATAGGACTGGGGTTATAAACTTCAAAAAAGGGGATCGGTCCGCAAGTTTTCCTAATTATTTTAGTATAATAGTTTGGGCTGATTTAAAATTTCTACTAGTTGCTGAATATAAGTAATGTGGTCTTTGGTCCAAAACCATCGAGACCTAGGAATCTTCAGGAATAGAAGAAGTAATCAAACCAACGCGATAGAAGTGATTTTATTGTAACGGGCTTTAACTTTAAGGTTGTTTATGTTCATTTTATCTTAATGGATTTGGCTTCCCTTTTTGGTAATGTCCAATATTCGATTACTGAATTACGAGTTACAAAGGGAGATAACTGGGCTAGTCCCCTTTCAATAATATTCAACCTCTTTTCTAGGGGTGTAAATGATTTAACTTGGTTCAACTTGAAACAAATTATGAGATGAACCACATGTCATCGATTTGAGAAAAATCAAATCAGAGCTAAACCGTTTAAACTTTTGAGTTAAACCGAACCGAATCACGATGGTTCAACTTGGTTCGGCTCGATTCCGTGGTTTTGTTTCATGATTCGGTTCCATGGTTCGGTTTCGTAGTTGGGTCTTAATTTAGAAAGAGTTCTAGTTATTCAAAATTTAAGTAAACCAAGAAAATATTATAAAAACATGCTAAAAAAATACTTAAAAAATAAATATAATACAATTATATTCATAAACTCACTTTAAAAAAAATTGTACAAACTTTTAAATAAAATGATTAACATTTTTAATTCTTATAATCAATAAATTGAATCCAATATAATAAAACTACAATAACGTACATGATATTTAAAACGTTTATGTAAATTTAAAAAGTTTAAAGGCAAAATTCTAAATATTAGCCTAATAGTTCATATAGTATAAAAATATTAATAGTATAAGAGTACTAAAGTATAAAAGTTAGGAATTTTAAAGAATTTGTTGTTTTGCTCGATGGTTCGACTTGGTGATTCGGCTCGATGGTTAGACTTGGTGGTTTGGCTCAAAATGGTTTGTTTGATTCGATTTGACTCGACTTGACATGTCAAGTCGCAGACCAAACCAAATTGTTCCATTTCCCAAAATCTCAAATCGAGCTAAACCATATAGCACCCAAAATCGAACCAAACCACATGGTTCGTCTTCAACTTGGTGGTTTTGTGACTCTGATTGACACCCCTACTCTCCGCTACCTTCTTTTGGGTGAAATTCAGGCTGATCCATTTTTTGAAGTTTCTAACCTCTCTGGTCCAATGTTTTTTTTTTCTACCGGAAAATATCACTTTTCAAAATATTGTTCCAAAAATATCGTGTCCTTCAACAACTTCGGCAATACACTTTTAATTCGAAAATCACTATTGTTGGGCAACGAAACATGAATCAAGGAAACTTTAATGAAAATGTGTTGGGTTGGAGAATTTTCACAGTAGGGACGAAGGCGAAGGAGGAGGAATAAGAAGGCTTACGATGAAGGAGAAGGAAGAAGAAGACGGAGGACATAGTCTGTTTCATTACGATTTTGAACCGCATTGCAATTAGACTAGGCAGTTAAACTATTGAACCGCAGTGTAAAAATTAATGCAATAAAATTGATGAACCACATTGCAGTTAGACTAGACAGTTAAACTATTGAACAGCGGTGCAAAAATTAATGCAATAAAATTGATGAACCATGATGCAATTAGACTAGGCAGTTAAACTATTAAACCGCGACGCAAAAATTAACGCAATAAAATTGATGAACCGCATTGCAATTAGACTATGTAATTAAACTATTGAACCACTGTGTAAAATTAATGCAATACAATTGATGAATCGCGGTGCAAAAATTAATGCAATAAAATTGATGAACCGCGGTGCAAAAATAATGACCCCCGTAGCGCACCTACGGTTTATTAAGGGTATCGTAGTCATTTTGTCTCAAAAAGTGACTTTTTCTAATTGAAAAAAGAGAGTGGGTACTTTAGCGATTAAAAAACTTCAAAAAGTGAACCGGAAAAAAGAACTTTTGGGATAAAATGATAATTATGTCAATAATGAAAGGAAATAAGCATGTTATGTTACCAGCCCGCTAAATTTACTGCACGCACGACAGTCGAGAAACAAAGTTGCAAAGCATTAAAATCTTATAGCATCCCCATTGTGTATTCTTCCTACACATCTTCTTAGCTGGGTCTCACTGTCACCTACACACTTTTCTCTTCTTACCTACTTAAAAATATATCTTTCTATTGTATAATCTTCTTACACATATTTTTACACAAAAAAATAAATTAAATTTAACACATCCAAAAAATATATATATTTATTTTGTCCCCCTTCCCCAAAAACCCGGTCACACATACTATTAGTGCACCTAGGAAGATTCCATTTGCTTTCTTCCTAAATTGGAAGATAATCTTCTCTCTCTCCTAATTGACAACCTTAAGAAGTCTTCTCTCCATTGTGTATTTGCTCTTCTTACTGAGAAGAGCCTTAAGAAGATTGGTTTTTCACACAATATGGATGCTCTTAGAAGTAAAGACAAAAATGACTAGAAAAATAAAGCTAGCAGGCGAAAGCTTAATTGATGCAAATTTCAAAACATTAATTAATGCAAGTTTCAAAACAATAATATTTTGCAGGCTACCTCAATCCCTTGACTGATGCCTATGAATTGGCAATGCATTGATTGGAGCGGTCATAATATTGGTAGGGAATCTCATTGCAATTATGTCTTTCGACCCGAGCACTTAGATTTGTTTGAGGCATTATGATATTCCAATCTCATGAAAAGAAAATCAAAACCAAACAGTAGAAGCTAGACAAGGAAAGATTGGAAAGAGCATAAGAAGATTTCCCTATATAGCTTCTTGTTGTACCTTTATTATGGAGAAGAGAAGACTACAATCACTTGTGATGCTTCCATCGGAAAATGAACGACGCCTACATCAAAGACTCTGAAAATGAACGACGCCAACATTAAAGATTCCGACGCCCACATCGAAGACTCCGAAAATGAACGACGCCCATATCAAAGATTCCGATGCCCACATCGAAGACTCCGAAAATAAACGACACCCACATGACCACATCAAAGATTCTGACGCCTATATCGAAGACTCCGAAAATGAACGACACCAACATCAAAGATTCTGATGCCCACATTGAAGAATTCTGAAGGCCATGACAATGAGTTGACAATCATTCATAAAAAGTAATCATCGTTTGAAATCCTACTATAAGAAGATGAATGAACAGATTCATCATTTTACCTCTCCATCTATATGGATATTTGTGCATTTGGCTACTCCATTGTAAAAGCTCCATCGGTAGACATGCATGATCATACTCATTGTTTTTTAAATTTGCAGTATGATTTGGAGCAAGTGTTTGTAATGAACTTCCATGTATTTGTTGAAGAATACATGAAGAAGCCAAAGTTTGTTGCGCTCATGCGAAAGCTTGGTGCCTTGGGTGATGGAAACCAAGATCAGAGTGAGTTTGAGGGACTTGAGATTTTCATGTTAGCATATTTTCCTGTTCCATTTCTATCTTCACTTATCGCCAAATGCATGAGATATGCTTGCATGCCCATTCACAAGATGAATGGGAAGTTTACTTCGGTTTGTTGGGATGGGCAATTTAGGAAGAATATTATGAAAATGGACTCCGGCGGTTACAAAAAAAAGAGAACTTGTGCAGTTGGAAATCTTTCAAAAGGTACCGGCCCGCAATTATTCCAATAATAAAAGGGTGATAACCAGGCCGATCCCTTGGGACGAAAGGACAAGTATACCCTTAATGAAATTCAATTAGACATGTGTTGCATCGCAATTCAAAAATCGATGCATTGTAATTCCAATTCTTGCATATGTAATCCAAATTGTGTATCGAAAATCAAATTGTGCATCAGTATTTTTTGCATCGCAAATTCCGATACTTGCATCGCTAAAAAAAATAGCCCATCCCTGACAATACCCACAACAATGATTTCAATTCAAGGTATTCTGGCACCTCCTGCTTCATGAAATACAAAATCAAGCAGCAAAATAAGCTAGAAATAGTACCTTTCTTGGAGTTATAGAAGCAGGAAGTAGGAACACCCTTAATGGAAGACGATGGAACCAGAGAAAATTTGTCCTTATTCTTCTTCATATTCTTACTATTCTTCATTATCTGGAAATGATTAAACATACAAGATGTAACGATGTTTCTCTACAGATATCAACAAATCCTTTTTGTCCTTTGCCCTCTAGGGGTTGAAAAAAATAGGTATTTAAGGGCAGAGACATACACATCTGGTTGTAGAATCGACGATTCTTTGAGGGCAAAAGGGAGAATCGGATTCGAACCGGGAACCGGCACAGCTCGGTTCTGAACCGTGAACCATGAAAACGGTTCACGGTTCACTTGTTCCACGGTGCACCAAATTTATTTATTTTTTAAAAAAACTTTTTTTTAATTTTTTAAAAAACTATGTTTAAACATTTGTAAACAAACTATTTTTAAATTTTTTTGAATTTTTAAAAGTGACAAAAAGTCATTATTTTAACTAGGTGTAAATATTTTATACTTTGTAAAATAGCACAATATTTTATCAAAAAATACATTGTACTCTAACCAATTTTATTAATATAATAAAAAATTACAATAAGCGGGACAACCAATGAGCTAAAGCCAAAGGAGCCTTACCTCTAAGTTATATTTTTTTTTTCAATAAATAAAAAAATCTAATCTAAAAATTATAACTTACAATCTATAAATTAAAAATTATAATCCAAAAATTACAATTAACTTACCGAAACGAGTGGCGTTGTTCAATTTCTCCCGGTCGTTGTAACCTCATCAAAACCCTCCTCCTCATCGGAAGTAACTACCTTGTCTTGCATTCGAGCTGTTGCTTTAACCCAATCACCCACCAAAAGTTGAAATTCTAAATTTTTTAGGCTCAATTGAGATCTTCTTTCATCCAAAAGTAGTCGGACACGCTAAATGCATGTTCAACGGCGACGGTTGAGATATGAACAGCTAGGATCTCCTTTGCAATTGATGATAAAGTTGGATAATTTTGGGTCATTCTCGTCCACCACTTTAAAATATCAAAAATTTATATAGGACGGAAATTAGTTGATAAATATAAATCAAGTTCTAATGTATTTTCATCACCTCGTACTCGTTTTTGAGTTCTTGTATTAATAAAATTATCTACCAAAGAAAAATGGTCATCACTAAGTTGACTAATACTACTAGTACCTACATTTTCATTACTAATATTAGTACTATAAATTACGTTATATTCTTTTAAAAAATGCATATAAAATATTTTTAACTTCATTCGAAATATTTGTTGAATTTGGAATAGGGTCAGTTGAAAATAAGTCAACGACATCGGGGAATAAATTATCATAATAATATTTTAGCATTGCTTCTAAACCATCTTGTCATATTTTAGGATCTAATATTTTAGCTACTAAAAACAATGATAGTGATCACGCAAAAAGTGTGGTGATCCTGTCTTGACGTCCACGTGTGAGCGAGGATGATGTGGCAGCTTCAGGTCCGTCCTTTTCGCTTGACCTGCACAAAGTAAACAATGAACCGTTAAGGTGTCGGGTAGGCCCGACTATAACCCTCCGGCGTAAGAGTCAGATTTCCGGTAGAGAATTGGTAATAAATAGGCCGTGATAATTGTTTGATAGGAAGCTGTGATAAGGGAATTGTGATATTGCTGAAATTACCTACCTTGCCCTGAATGTGGGCTCTCATATTTATACCTGAAGTTTATGGCGACGTGGCAGCTAATAATTGGGGAGCATAAAGCGGCTGTTATTAAATGCGTTGAGGGTATTCGTCAGGAATGAGTGAACTGTGTATGTCAGAGAGTTGGTAATAGCGTGCAGCAGTTTTCTCGGGTCTAGGGAAATGGTTTGTCGGGGTGGATGATTGGTCTGGGGCCGAGGCCGAGTGGTTTTTGTGACGAATGGTTTTGTTATTTGCCGAGGCTGAGGATTTATGAAGACTGATTTGGTGGCGAGGCCGAGGGAGCCTGTGATCTGTTAGGCCAGTTGTGGCTGGGCTCGTCATAGTGCCGAGGGTCATGATGCCGAGGTTGAAGTGATTTATCTTAGGGGTGAATGGTCCTGTCCTCGCAACGTGTGGCTCTGCAGGTGGGACCCTCTTTGTGCCGAGGGTCGGGTCTTTTTCATGCCGAGGGTCAATCCCTCAGTTTTAATCCTTTCAGTGGTCCCCCTACTTTTTGGCTGCTCGACGCCGAGAGGGCAAAAAGTAATACTGTTGCTTGACGGTAGGAGGTTGGCGTCGCGTTTATTTGCCGAGGACGACTTATGGGTTTTAATTCGAGGCTAATTTCTCGGTTTTTGGCCGAGGTTTTGTGTGAGGCTTAAGTCGAGGTTGGAAGTTTATGGGACGTTCTCGTCTCTGTTCTGTCAGGACGTTACGTCTTTTCAGACTGTCAGCTCACTAAATGCGGTTTTTGGCGGTTTCTCGGTTTTTGTTAATGGGCGGCTTTTCGAATTTCGAAATACTTTTAATGCCGTCCTTTCCCGTGTCCCGAATCCAGAGAAAGATACGTGGCGTCGTTTTGGGTAGGTTTTAGGGAAGGCACGCGGATCGACCCGTTGTATTTCCGGGGCTCCGCCTCAAAACGATGTCGTTACAGGTGGGGTATAAAAACAAGCTTTTTCATCTTTTACTGTTTAACTTTCTCATTTTCTCTCTCTACCTTATTTCCTTACTGTTATTAGGCGATTTCCGGCAGCATTCCGGCTTGCTCCCATCCCGTTACATCCTCGTTTATCTGCAGCCCGTAAGTGTTTTTTCTTTTTCTTCCACGTTTTCATCCAATTTGGGTGGTTTCCACGGTGATTTCCGTGTTTTTTCCGACTTGTTTACAGGGTTTGGGGTCTTCACTTTCTGGGTTTTGACTTTTCCGGCGACTCTCTTCTTGTTTCAGGCGTATTTTCTACTTTAACGATAGATTTCTCCAGCGATCTTCCAGTTTGTCTTCATTTGGTACGGTTTCTTTTTCCTTTGCTTTTTCTTTCTAGTAGAGTATGTCTCATAGGATTCCTTTTTCCTATTTATCTTCTTCGTCTTCTTCTAGCAGTTCCTCCATGGATAGATTCTCGAACCGGTGATTCGAATACCTTTGGTTAGAGTCCTTCCCTTTTCCTTCCTAGCAACGTTGCCGAGGCTTCTGCTTCGGCCGAGAACGTTTCGAGTGAGTCTCTGGTGGCCGAGGATCTTTCTCGTGCCCTGGTACCCTTTCAGGGTGTAGTCCGTCCTTTAGCCGAGGATGCTTTAGCCGAGGATGCCCTCGCGGTTTCGGCCGAGAACAATGCCGAGGATGTAGACCTCGGCGGTTTGAGGCGGCAACCCAAACGGTGACGAGTGAGTCTGCTTCCTCGCGGTCCCGCTGGAGGCGTAGAGGTGAGGGTTTGCTTGGCCGAGGAGATTGTGGTGGATACCGTGATCTATAAGGAGATGACCGTGGGCCTCTTAGTTCGGAGGATTGCAGGTCCTCGCTCGATTTCTTCGTTAGACTCGGATGGTGAGGGCCCTTTGTTGAGTCGGTCTTTGGGAAGTCTCTCGCGGTGGTCTATGTATAGGCGGTCGAGGATAGATGGGTGGCGGTTACTCCTCGGCAAGCGAGGTTTCTCCTTGCGAGTTACTTGGTGAAGGTTAGCCAAGACTGGGAAGTTCGGCGACGAAGTTTTTTACGCCTCCTGACTATCCATCGATGCCCATGAGAGTGTTTTCGTGTCGAGTTCGTATTGGCTTAAGTCCGATTGCTCAATTTTTTACCGTGGGCGAGTTTTGCACTTTCGGCACATTGAAAGAAGTTTGCGGCAACGCGACTCGGCAGATGGCTAGTGGAGGTGAGGCTTTTTCGGAGGAAGAGATGGGGAAGAGAGGCGAGAGGGTGCCTCGTCTTTGAGGCCCTTCGAAAATAAGATAGGTTCGGCGAAATGTGGAGGCTTGGTCGCGGGTGTATGGTTCGATTTTTTCCGAGGATCTGCATTCGGTCGAGGTTTGGGATTTCCGAGCGCGGGGCCTTCGTAGCCATGTTGCCTTTATTCCGGCCTCTTGAGTTTTAGCCGCTTGCCCTCGACCACTCCTCTGTGAATTTTTGACCAGACAGTGCGATCCCTACGGATCTCGCCTAATTTGACCCGAGCCTTGGTTAGTTTTTCTTTCTCGCACCGGCGAAGGGATTCGAGCCTCTACACTTTGGGCCTCTTCTACTATTATTACAAGGTCAAGGCATCTCTATGAACCTGGATCGCTCTTCGTCATCCTCGGGATTTCTACATTAGCGAGTTTTGGGAACAAGGACCACGGGTGGTCAGAAGGTTACTCGTGGAGTCGAGCCGTGGGTGGAATTTCGAGATTCTGAAGGAAAACCCCACGGTCTTCGGGGCGAAGACTTTGAGCGATCTTGATGAAGCTACGAGGCTTGCTTATCGAGGCCCCCTCGCTCAGCGATGAAGGGGTGCAAGTTCGATCCTATAATTGGAAGGCCATTGTGGAGAATGAGGGCTTCTATCAAGGTTTTGGGTTTCGGGTTGATGTTGAGGGAGTGGAGAAGGCGTATTAGTTTTTGAATACAGCAGTCGGCAATTTGGCCGGCTCGCATCGTGGATATTTGGCTCGGCGTGTCCGAGGTGTGAGGGTATAGATGGGCTCGAGTGCCCGACATCAGGTCAATTTTGTACATTCCTGTACTATGTTTCTTTCGTTTTTTTTTGTTTGGGTTTCTCTTTTGAGTCTTGATCGACCTTCTGCTTTTTGTAGAAATGGGCGCTTCGCGAGATCTTTGTTTAGCCGAGGTTGAAGGCGGGAGGAGCCGAAGCTTAGCTAAGCGCTCGGCGGTAGGATAAATCGAGGGAGCCACGCATTATCGGCGTTTTGGAAGATCCTACCAAGGTGGCCCCCCACCCTGCTCGCCGGCCCGCCCACGCGGGGCGAAGAGTAAGCGGCTGCGGTGATGCTCCCAGGCTAGAAGAGGCGAAGACTGAGTCGGCCTCGCCCTCTTCCGCTATCTTGATCCCGAGGCGGTTTACATCCCATCTCCCCCCGGCCCGACGATGTGGCGTCTGATAACGAGCACGTTGTCGGACACATCGTCCATGTAATGAATAACTTTCCTGCCGACTTTACAGGCTTTGGGGAACGGCTACTCGGCGCGGGGGTCCCAGCCGAGGCTTTGAAAACAATACGACCAGCCCAGGACTTTCAATTGCAAGATCTTTGAGGGCTTGCTTTGAGCGAGGTAACCTAATTTCGTTATTTCTCTTTCTCGCTTTTTCTGTTCCTTTTACCTGGGTTGCTTATGTTGACTTCGCTTCTGACTCGGGGTCGGCATCATTTGCATATCATGACAAGTGAGCAAGGCTGCCGAGTCGTCTGAGGCTGGAGAGAGGGCTCAGCGAAGGGGGAGATTTCTTAGTCTTTGAAAGTGAAGTCCTTAGAAAGGGATTTACTATTAAAAGGCGAAGAGGTCTCTCGACTCTCTGAGAGAGGCGACTTGGGCTGGCAGGAATCTTTGAAGGGCCGAGGGCTAGCGGCGGGAGGCCTTGAGGTGAGCGAGCTCGAGGCCAAGCTTAAGGGAGTGGTGGATGAGGTTGATAACTTGAAGGCTGAACTTTCAACGAAGCCTAGCGAGGAGCAAGTTTTGGCGAGATATCGGAGCTCGCTTGCTTATGATGTGGAGTCCCTGGACTATATGGAGGGCGAGTGTTCGGGCTTCCAGGCGGTGGTGGCGATGGGTGTGCCGATGTCGGAAGTGGTGAAGATGGCGAACCTTGCCTCTTTCGGCCCGAAATGCCGAGGTGTCTCATCGTTGGTACCGTTCGATGAAACCGAGCTGGGCCAGATACGAGACGCCGATGCCGCGGCAGAGCTCTGAGTGGATG
This sequence comes from Codonopsis lanceolata, assembly GCA_013146195.2. NCBI lineage: Eukaryota > Viridiplantae > Streptophyta > Magnoliopsida > Asterales > Campanulaceae > Codonopsis > Codonopsis lanceolata. Next base: position 156,834,530 of record CM028379.1, read on the forward strand.
CCTCCTCTGTAGAGGCGAACAATCATTTGCCACTGTTGGCTCGAGCGTCTATATAAAGGATAGCTACAGTTGCGGTGCGAGGCGGGCGCATTCGTTGGTGACAGTTAATGGCGAGTTAGAAGGTCGAGAAAGCCGAGGGGAGGCTGTCTCGAGCGGATACATTTACGGCGGTGGGCTGCTCGCGAGGAGGAGGCCCGGGAGAGGGGAGGGGACTTAGTTTAGGAAAGTTTTAGTATTTTTAAAGACAATGGTTTCAAACAATGGTTATATGTAATATTTTATTTTTAGTGTAAATTCCTAGTATGTCTTTGTTCCTAGTTAGTTTTTTCAATATGCAAATATTTTTTCTGTATGATGCAAATGTTTTACGCTTGATCTTGAATTGGAGAGACAGTGCGATCTCGTCTTGGCGAGACAATGCGGTCTTATATAGGCGAGATAATGCGATCTCGTTTTGGCGAGCAATGCGGCCTCTTTTTGGCGAGATAATTTCGATCTCGTTTTAGCGAGGCAATGCGGCCTCGTTTTGGCGAGATAATGCGATCTCGTTTTAGCGAGACAATGCGGCCTCGTTTTGGCGAGATAATTTCGATCTCGTTTTAGTAAGGCAATGCGGCCTCGTTTTGGCGAGATAATGCGATCTCGTTTTAGCGAGACAATGCGGCCTCGTTTTGGCGAGATAGTTCGATCTCGTTTTGTCGAGCAATGCGGCCTCGTTTTTGGCGAGATAATTCGATCTCGTTTTAGGCGAGGCAATGCGGCCTCGTTTTGGTGAGATGATTCGATCTCGTATACATGGTTTGAACAAGTTTTTCGCTTGAAAATTTCCTTTCATATATGAAGATTACGGATCATTGATAATATTTTTTCAAGTGGTGCGAGTGCGAGGTTTTTCGAGAGGAGTTAAAGATGCAACTTTCGCGAGCACATGTAGGTTCTGCTTTCGAATCTTTGTCTGTGATTTTATGCGGTCGCTTCCCATTGGGAGAAAGCTTGTTTCTTCGGCTTTTACTGTTACTTCGATTTTTCTCAACACCATATCGCCGAAGCCAGAAACGTGCGAGGATTCACCCTTTGTCATGATGGGCTTTGGCGAGTTTTTGTAGTTGATTGCCTTCATCAGGGTTTCGAGCCTTCGTTCTTGAGGTAGTCAAGGTCGAGTCCTTGATTACGTGTTCGCCTCTTCATTGAAATGGATGACTCTTGCGGTGGGGAGAGCCATTTCGGCAGGGCATGGCCTCGGTTCCATATGTCAGGAGAAAGAGAAAGGCGTTTCCTCGGTTGAGCCTCGGCGAGGCGTTCGGATTGCCAGTAAGGCGGTAGAGGGCTCCTCGAGCCAAGCGCCTTTCTTGTCATCTAACCTTCTTTTCAAGGCATGAAGTATTTGCTTGTTTCCGGCCTGCTTGGCGGTTCCTTGGGGGTGTGCTCTGAAGACTTCGATGCAGATTCCTCTTTCCTATGGCTGGCGAGTGAATCGTTTGAAAGCGTGTGCGTGAGTGCGATCTGATGGCTCTTGGTAATCCGTATCTGCGAGAGGACATTATCTCGAATGAAGTCGATGGCCACTTTGTTCGGTGATGCTTGCTAAGGGGTTTGGCCTCGATCCATTTCGTGAAGTAGTCCACCGCCATATCACAAACTTGTTCTTTCGCTTTGGCGGGGGAATGGCCGATTAGGTCCGATCCCCACATTTCGAAAGCCAACGTCTTTGCGATTCAGGTGTTTGAGGTGCCAAGGGTAATCTTGGAATATTAGCGAACCTTTGACACTTGTCGCATTTTACGGCATATGCCTCGGCATCCTTTCTCAGCGTCGGCCAATAGTATCGAAGTGAAAAATGACCTATCGGCCAAAGTTCGAGCCACGGATGGCTACCACACCACTCCATGTACCTCGGCTAGTAATCCTTGTGTGATTTACGGTCGAACACACACTTAAGAGGCTTTGTGAAGGATCGCTTGTATAATGTGCGTCCCCGATTAAAGCGTATCGGCCGACGCCTTGCCATTGCCCATCCTTGTTCTCGTCATTTGGGTAGTGTCCACAGATGTACTTTTGATATCATCGATCCAACACTCAATGCGCTTTGTTACAGCATCAATACATTCTCTTTATCGATGGGCGGGGTATCCGAGGATTTCAATCCATGTTTACGGGGAGCTCGTAGGAGTTCGCAGTGGCCATTTTGAGAGGTAGTGCGCCTACGTGTTTCCTCTCTTCTATTTGTTCCAACTCGGTATTCAAATTGGGCGAGGACACTCACGGCTAGTGCTCATTTGTCGAGGGGTTGGATGATTTACCCCATATTCCCAATGCGCTTGGCAGTGAGTCGGCGAAGATCAAGATTTGAGTAGCCTATCTCGGCGGCAGTTCAACGCCGGCTATCGAGCCGTTACTCGGCGGCGTTGTTCGGCGCTAGGAAATTCGGTTCAAGGCCTTCGATTTCGTTCCATCTGTGTAATGAGGAGGATGCCGCTCGTTTCCATTTTCTTTGGATGATCCATCTACGAACAATGTCAGTGAGGTGGTCGTGTTTTGCGAGGACAACGGGCACTTGCTCGCTGTGGAAGGTCACTTGATACGGCGTCGCTTTCTCCCTTCTTAGAGGTGAAGGAGGCTTCGGCAATGAAATCGGCCAAGATTTGAGCTCGATGGTTTTTCTTGGGAGGTAAACAATTGCGTACTCGAGTCGGCT
>CM028379.1:156837324-157241011 GCA_013146195.2 Codonopsis lanceolata
AAGAGTTCAAGACCTTTCCTTTTGTACTCCTCCATCCCAAAATTATTTTCTGATTTTTCTTTTTGTCTATCTCAAAATAATTATTTGGTTTAAAAGTTTCATTTTTATGCCAACAGTTTAACAATTTTACTCTTACTTTATCTTGCTACTTTAATTATGGATCACATACATATATATGGACTTTAAAACAACTAAATATTATACCAATATTAATAAAGGAGATGTTATTTCCACTACATTTTTTATTTAAACATTACATTATTAACTATTATTTTAAACTAATGTATGTTTGGACAAAATTACCCCTTAATTAGTTACATGTCATTCGAAATTGAGCAACATATGTCTTATTTCTATATTACTCCTTTCGTTCTGGACAAAGGTTCCACATTTGATATTAACAAATTGGTTATGTCCAAGCATTATTGTAATTATGACCAACTTCAATGCTAGTTATATATCTTTTAATAATTTTTACCACATAGACTCTTTGAGTAGAAAAAAGGGAGTACTTCTTAATTCTTAACACACCACGAATAACATTTATATATATATATATATATATATATATATATATATATATATATATATATATTAATAGATATATTTGTTATCATGCATATGACTCGTTTCATGTTTCATTATAAGAGAATTATTTATCTATCAAAGTTAATATGATATGTGATACTTGATTACTATTAAAAAAAATTAATTTAAGTTGAAAAATATTTTTTATAAAAATGAATTCAATAATAACAATATGATAGGTATTGAACTAGTTATCGGTTATAATCAATTCAAAATAAATGCTTAGAATCAATTGTTATTGGTAGGTAAAATGTATTAAGAATGCATGGTATAATATCAAAATATATATGATTTTACTATTGAATTGAGTTTTTCAATTATATCGTTTAATTATATCTAATTGTCCATTTTTTTTATTTCAATAAACAATGATCACATATTTTCTCACAATTCGGTTGACAACGAATATTTTTTATAATATTAGTTTCTATTTTGTAACATGACTCAAGCCATAAATTTTATTTATAAAATTAAAAAAAATACAATTATGTTGTTCATACAAATGATAACCAAATATTGTTTGATATAATTTGAATTAGAAAATTAAGTAGAAGGTAATTAGGAAAGTAACGTGGTTGGACAACTTAATTTGGGCAAGTAATCAAGGGGTAATTTAGTCCAAATATGTGTTTATTTAATATAATAATTGGTAATATAGTGAATAGGTGCAAATTGAAGTAGAAATAAGTCTGTCAATAGATCAGATCAGTCAAATCCATATCCGATTTATTAAGAAATTATCGGATTAAGATCGAATCATATTAATTTTCATATATTTCAAAACTTGATCCATATCTTAAATTTTTGGATTCGGATCGGATTCATATTTTATTCGGACTTATTCACCCCTTATTAAATTACTGAATAAAATTAATAATGAGGTATTTTTACTTAACCAAAGGTCGAATAAAATTAAAAATTATTGTTTTCAGCTTATATAAATATGAATAACAATGTTAGTAATATTATAATGAGCAAAAAAATTATATTTAATAAAAATAGTAACGATTATAAAACCGTCTAATACAAGTTTTTTTTAAATATAATTAAGCATAAATAAAATCAAAGAGGCCAAAAAGAGGAATCAGGTCAATGACTTGGAAAGATGCTTTACAATCATATTAAATTATTAAGTTATTAACAAAAACTTACTGCGCCGGATAAACGTGGCCAAGGTCCATGGTCAAAAGCATCACGGGCGGCCTTCACTGCCAAGTCAACATCTTCCTTATCCCCTGCTGCTGCCTTTGTGATCACCTCCTCTGTTCTTGGATCTATTGTTTCAAACGTTTTTCCTATGATTTGACAGAAATAAATACTGCCAGTAGATTTAACTTCACGGATATTTTTATAAGACGGATGTTTTAATCCGACCCACCGCGTTAACGGGTTAAACTGAGAAAGAGTATAATTCCGTCTTGATTTGGAACAGAAAGCACAATGAATTAAAACAATTACTGCTCCTTTACTAGGTAGTAAGAATTCTCAAACGGATGGGATAGAAGATTTCAAGACACGAAAATATAGAAGAGTTATATTGTTGACATAATCTTGGAATAAGCGCAAACCTGAAATGGAATCAACAAATTCGCCATTAATGAAGAGCTTGGTAAACTTAATATCAGGAACTTTGATGAAATTGCTCTGTGTCTTTCCATTGCAGTGAGTCTCCATCTCTCTCTCTCTCTATCTCTATCTCTATCTCTATCTATCTCTCTCTCTATCTATCTCTCACACAGACAAATCCTTGGAGTATATATATAGAGAGCCTAGAGTCCCCGAGCATAAATGCCGAGTGCAAAAAGGAGGGACATAAGATTTGAGACGTGCGACGCAATGTCTTTGGTGGAAGACTGCTTTCCGAGGTTGGACTCAGTATGCTGTTATCAACAGACTGCTTCAAACCTCAGATCATTTCGAGGACATCTCGCGATTTTCCGCAGTAGTAGAATGAGGGACCGAAACTACTACCCTGCATCCAACCCTAAAAAAAAAAAAAAGCCTAGAGCTAGAGGCAATGAATGCAATCTCTAGAGACTGGAACCAGTGGTTCAAACTTCATGACGTGCAACGACCGACGATGCTATCATGGGCCACTTTTGTTCGTAATCGTTTCGTTAAAAAGTGTATTGCTTGAGTCGGTCTATTGAGTATTGATCACGACAAGTCAAAAACTTAGGTAATATGGTTTTATGGTCATTTTTTTAAGATAGATCATTTTTATCTGATCTATTGAATATTGGTGGGTCGAGATGTAAAAAATAAAGCTCTATGTTACGAATTAAGATTTATAAGACTATCTTACAATAAACTTATTTTTAAGAAAATTCGATTTAGTAAGATATATGTACTACAGTACTAGTAGTACATATTCTGCAAAAACAACAAAAAAAAGGGTAAATTTTTCATTCCCGAGCGGTGTTAATCAGTAATTGTTTTAGATTCTCATTAGTCAAATGTCGTGATACAAAGGCCGCGTAAAAAATATTCTACATTGCCTGTAGAATAAAATTTAATCGAAAAAGCATTATCTCAAAATAATTGTGTTAGGACTTCAAAAAACAATTGTCTTTAAAACTATCCTTATTTACTATGCTCAAATTAAATGGTGTTAAAAAGAGTTGTTGAAAGAAAGAAAAAAAAATATTAATACAACTTAACTATAATAAATGATCTTGAATAAGAGTGATTAGTCTTTTTATGAATTTTTTTAATTTGTGTGTCAATTTCTAAAAAGATATTTAATTTGGGACCGAGGTAATATTTTTTTAAAAGCCCATGTGCTGGTGATTCCATCATTCAAGTAGCAAGAAAAGTAAAACTAAAATGGTAAAGTAAATTAATTTATTAAAAAAAGATTGTAAAGTGGGCATTTCTTTTGAAACAGACTAAAAATTAGAGGCAAATGATATTATTAGCTAGAGGCATAATATTACTACAAGCTTTAGCGTTAGAGTCGTTAGATGATTAAGTTGGTGATGATTTGGAAAGTTCGTGTCATTATTTAAAAAAATTATATTTGATCTAACAGTGTAGAGATCTAAATAGATTTAATCAAACGGTACTAACACTAAAACTTGTAATAATATTACAAACTCTAGCTTGTAATATCATACCTCAAAATTAAAACCTATTGAACTCGTAAGTACTAAAAGATTGACTTTGAGAGTTTTAAAATATAAATGTTTTTATATATATTTCCTATTTTTTTTATAAAGATGCCTTTGGTAGTTACAAAAATCGATTTTTTTTAGGAGAAGAATGGTTGGAATAAAAAAATCAAATACAATTTTCGTTTTAATATAGATGTGAAGAGTTGTAGGATGAGTTGGATGACATCCCAAGCTAGGCCATTTGCTAGATCGGAATAAATTAAAGTCAAACAAAAATTCTTATTTGCTAGATTGCTCTTTTTTATGTTTTTTTTTTGGCAAGTCTTGAGGTTGACATTCTTATTTATTTATTGGTCAAGATATGAAAAACCCCCTGAAGTATCTGTTCAATCACATAGTATCCCTAATATACGAAGTGTGCCTATGTTGTCAGAATTCGACCAGGATTCCAACACGAAATCTCAAGGTTGTGCCGCTAAAACTAACATAAGAAAAGGACAAGCGCTTGCTAAACAATTGTGCAAGTTGAGCTAACAAGCTCTAAACACGAACATAAAGTTGTACTAAAATACGGGTTTACAAAAATCGAATCTACGGAAGGAATAATGAAATGAAACCCCGAGCTATTAAGCTTGAAACTAAAACCAAATGAAACCAAGAGAGACAGTTGTCTCACGAGGGGGAAAACAAAACTCGCGTGCCGCAACATTGCAGACACCGAACAAACCATTGGCACTCCAGGCCAGCGTTTCAACAAAGAACCAACCTGATAGATAACAATGACCCAACGACTAAATCAGGGAAACTAATACAATAACAACAAAACTACTGAATGCCCCGTGGCTATTTGATATGTGAAATCCCAACCAATAATCCAAGTTGGTTGAATTCACCTTTAACAAAGCAGGCTGTTTTGGCTTTAAACAGCCCCAAACAATAATAAAAATAAAGAATAAAAAATGATAGTTGCGGAATGGGTAAAGATGGAGGGTTCACCGGTTAGGCTTCACTCAACTAACGTAAATATCCTTTGTGAATTACTTTCTAGCCGCTAAGAAAATAACACACGATAGTTGAATAAATTTTTTCGTTCTTTTCTATTATTTTTTTCTCAAAATTCAACAACGAAATAACAATGAAAGTAAACATATTTATACTACCAAGCTAATCCTAATTCTTAAAGAACTCTTTAAAATAAATCCTAATTCTTAAGGGATTACAATTTTAATTTAAAAAATGAAACAACTTAAAGCAATTGAAATACATCCTATTTTTAAGTAAATCCTTCAATCCATAGGATTGAATGAGCCGCCCCTTTGCAACCCTAATTCAACCTCCACCTCCTGGTCATGCCTTGCATTGCACCTTCCTTCCATGAGCCATTGAGTGACAACCCCTTTAGGACTAGGCTTGATTGTAGAACTCTTCTGGTCGTCGCACTACCCAAGCCCCAAGCTGCCTTGTCTTGCCCATCATAGCCGTGTCCATCTGTCGCCCCCTTTAGCCCACGAGCTGCTTACCTTTCTTGTTGTGCACTCCCAGCCCGTGTCCCTTCCATGCAGCCCAACTACAACCCAATTCCCTTGCATCTTATGCGGCCACAATCCCCATAAAATAGCCCATAATGGCCACCAAGTACACCACTCCACTCCCACCATTGGGGTGCCTTCTAGTGTGAAACCAATCCTTAATTTTTTCGTATCAAACTCCCCTTCGTGAAAAAGAATTGTCCTCAATTCTTGGGGTAATCTTTTCCTACCATTTGGTACGAACCATGCCTTGGAAAACTTGTATTCTGCCTTTGCGGTACCAAACAGTCTTTCCTCCATACATTTACCCAAATAATCCCCTTTAGTTTTGATAAACCCCATTGCGTCTCACGTACTCTCCTAGCTTTCTTTTCCCTACAACTCAAACCCTAGTGTGCGTGCTGCCATCTTTGCGATTTCCAGCCTCCCCTTGTGCACCAAATCTGCTCCGTTTGTTTCTCCCCTACCCAATATGATAGGTTTCAAAATCGTAACCCATGCCATGTGTTCTTCCTTTGACAATAATAAAAGTTGGCAATGTTTCAATCCAAAATCTTCATATGGAAATTCTGATGTTGACGTGGTTGTCAATGCAATGTCGTTGTTCCGGTCTTCTTCTTGAATCATAACAGCCCCACACTTGGTGTCTTCCTTTAAAACGGTCCTGATTTTTTTTGTTTTCATTTGGAACAACCCCGAACACCCCAAACCTTATGTCCTCCCCTCTTCTAGTAAACAAACTCGCCTTTCGTGATAGCGTGTTGATCGTACCCTCTTACGTAGGTGATGAAGGTTTGATTCTGAACCATAGTAGTTTAGTATTTGACAAAGCTAATTTCAGAAATTCTCTTGCCTTCGCAACCATGTCCCTTAGCTCTTCAACAGCCCTTTCTTTGTATTTTATGAACAACATAAAATTGTGTAACGATTCAGTCCACCTCTTGGCTTCCCCATTGGTTTGTATCCCAAGTTGACTGGGCTTCATCCCTAAACTCTTAAGCCGGAAATTCAGCCTTGTGGAGGTTTTACTAGTTGAACTTGCGTCGAACTTCCCACCTTTGCCATCCATTATTTTCTTAGGCCCTTCTCCTTGATGAAAAATAGTTCGTGAGAACTCCCAAAAATATGTTCCAAAGAGGTCGAGATAAGTCAGCTTTCCATCACACAAAATTCGCTCCATAGTGGATAACGCAAAGATGAAGTTGTTGAGGTTTGAAACCCTAAGCTTCTCTTTTTTTTTTTTTTGGAAGCAGGGCGGCACCTGCGGGAATTTATTAATTAAAAGAAAAGGAAACAAACATGAGGGGGACAACCAGCCTAACCCAAAAAAGGGGGGACAAAGGGGCCTTACCTCGAAACAAAAATACAACCACAAACGCTATCAAAAGATAGGACAACACAAATCACTTAGTGCGAAAACTAAATAAACCTAGCGCATCCTGTTGAAGCGCCCGACGAACCTCTGACGGTAGATGAGAGACCAAATGGAATTCCCTGGTACCATAACTGTGAGCTGCATGAGCTAACCGATCCGCAACAAAGTTCATTTCTCTATAAATGTGCTCTAATCGATAATTCCCCATTAAAGATAGACATTGATGCACTACATATGTAAACATCCAAGGGCAACTATGCTGACCTTTAATAGCCGAAACCACCACAACAGAATCAGATTCAATCACCACCTGTGATAGCTGAAGCTTTCGACATAATGAGAGCCCATCCCGAAGAGCCATGAATTCAGCACCTGTATTGGTACCTTGGCCATATGATTTAAAAAAACCAGAAATGAAATGTCCTTTTGAGTCACGGATGACTCCACCTCCCGTAGCCATGCCTCCCACGGCAGATCCGTCCACATTCAGCTTGAAAAAAGGAGACGAGGGAGCAGTCCAACGAATCCAAATACCCCTTTTGATCTTAATCTTAAGGATAGGCAAATCAAGAAGCCGAAGAATTCGAATACTCCCAGGATACGACATCGACTTGGGCTGAAAGAGACTCATAATATTACACAATCCCACCATAATCTGTTTAAAAATCCTGTCAATGTTCATAGGCACATCATCAAAATTGCTCGGCATGTCCCATATAGCCCAACACACATGCAAAGATAATACCAATTTGAGCACCTCCTATCTGTGAGCGGGATGAAGCCCCATCAGACCAAATCTGGAACAAATGTGGGATAGATGAATACCTATCAATTTTATTGAATGGACGAGCAAACCGACTCCATAGATCTTTAGCAATCTCAGAATGTAAAAATAAGTGATTAATAGATTCCCTATCATGAATCAGCTGGCAACAAACACATCGAGATACGATAGGCACTTGACGAGAATGAAGTCGAAGATCCACTGGGAGAGCACCGAAAAATAATTTCCAACCAAAAGCACTTATCTTGGTGGGAATCCAGACCTGCCAGATTTTCTTTGCCCACGGAAGAGTAGCCTCACGCTGCCTATAATGATTCCCTAAGCTTCTCACCAACACATACAATTGGCTGTGTCCCTTGGGTCAAAACGGCCCCTAATTCCTTCCATTCAATTCTCCAAGGTGGTTTAAACCCGTAAGAACTCCATGATGACGTAGACTCACATTTTTTTCCTCCATGCTATGCAAACTAATACAAAAATTTGTCCATGAAAAATTGTTTGAATGATGAAGTAACATACCTTGTCATAGTAAAATTGTGTTGCGACTTCATACTTATCCTCAACTTCGACCCTAGGTTGTTTTCTTTGCGATAAAATATCTATCTTTTCTTCTAATGAAACCACCTTTAACTCTGGATTTTGAATCCTTGATGTAGAAGGATTTGGAACTTCAATGTCAAACGGATCTTTGTACACGTGCGCTTGCTAGCTTCAATTCCTCACGAACTGTCTTCAGCCTCTCTTCTTCCTCTATTTCCATCTTTTCACGTTCTTTCTGATGACTTTCCTCTTCTTCTCCTGCACGTTCTTCTTTTGCAAGTTTTTCCTTTTCTTCTTCTTCTAAATTATGAACAGATCGTGTCAAGGCTGGACTAATTAATGGTGATGGTTTCAACTTGAATTTCTTTTCATCCTTCTTTAAGAGATACGTATTTTCTCTCTGATCATAAACTGCCCATCGATCGTATTGCCATGGACGCCTCATCAAAAGATGGCACATGTCCATGGATAAAACTTCACATTATACCTCCTCTTTATAATTACCTATTGAAAAGGAAATTAGGGCTTGACTATTTACCTTGACCACGTCGTCGATTTGTAACCAAAACAATTCGTATGGGTACGGATGCGGAATAATTAGTATCTTCAATTTCTTGATCAGAATTGTGGAGACTACGTTGGCATAGATTCCCCCATCGATTACTATTTTGCACACTCTCTCTTGCACCAGGTACTTTGAATGAACAATCTGCTCACGTTGCCCTTTAAACTCCATGATTGCTGTTAGTCCCAAACGGCACAATAATAAGCTACAAGGGGGGGGGTTGAATAGCTTATTAAACAATTAAAACTTTTCGTAATAATTCCAAGAGCAAGCACTTGCAATCTATTAAAGAGATTGAAGTAGCGGAAGACTTGCAAGGAAGATAGTTCAAGTCTGCCGGTGAAGCACTACCGATAGACTTAACTGATTACTAAAGTTTGTTGCTAAAGGAATAAATTAAGGAAATGAATGACAGTATAAAAACAGTAATCAACAGAAGAATATTAACATAGGAGTTTTGAGATGGTTCGCACTATAATGAGTGCTACGTCCACCACCAAGGCAGTCAACCTTGGATTATTAATGTGCACTATATTTTCCACTAATTCTATTACAGAAATATACAATGGATCGTGTAAAAAATATTTGACTTGTGTTTGGGGTTGGGGAAATTGAATATCTGATAAAGTAGAATATTTAATGTGCAGAAGAGTAGTAAAGAGTAAAACAATAAGAAGTAAATGATTAACATTTGATGCACATCTTCTTGTTGTTGTTGAGGACTTCGTTGATCAGTTAGTGATCTCTTGAATGCACTGAGTATAAAGCTTGATGTTGTTGGATAGTTTCAGAGCGTTTTTATTCTTCGGTCTTTAATGGCAGTATTTATAGCTGTGCATCCTTGATACCGTTTGAGAAGACAAAGTGAGTAACATCTCTATTAGGTTAATCACATTAAAGGCCTGGAGCTGCTTTGTTGACTTCATCTTTAACTAGGACTGATCAGGGTATGGAGAAGAGTAGGTGCAGCAACTGGCTGGAGGGAGACAAACATAGTTGCAGATCTGCAGTAGTTGGTACAGTCTAGTTGTGTCAGACTGTGCACCTACTCTGTCACATTCAGGAGGCGAAAGTCTACATGCTTTTTCGGAAAAGCTGGAGGGACGTGTCAAAGAAGTCAAGCGCTGATTTGAAGATGGATTAATTCAAATTCAAACTAAACGAAATTGAATTAAATAATCCATCTAAGATTGATTTAAGGAAGGTCCGACACATCATGCTTTCCTGGGTGCAGACAAGGTCTGCGGAGGCTGCTTGAAGTCTGCTAGTGAAGCCTTCACCAAGTCTTCATTGAAACCTGTGAAGTCTAAAACCAATTCTAAGGCAAAGTTCTATACATAGTTGCCACGCTAACTGGTACGCAACCCATTTACCCACTAAGCATAGAACCTAATGTAATGAATAAACAAATGCAAATCAAGATACAATGAGAAACAACAATCTCCTCCTATTTGCATCTGGTCATCATTACTTACAAGTGAGGGCTATGAAAACTTTTAGGATTGATAATAGCATGTCAGAAAAATACTTTTTAAGTTTTATAACAACAGACATACCTCTATCAAAAAGAAAACACCTCAAATGTACAACTAATTCAAGTGCTTACAATCAGAAGAGATATAAGGAACAGACACAAGGATGAGAGATAAACAATTCAAATAAATTTAAACCGGATGGTTAAATTCTAAGCAAATGTATGAATTAAAATAACAAGAATTTAAACAGTAGACCTTTTTTTGAAAATAATGAACTTCTGTATTTCAAACGAGAAGTTTAATTTGTACGAGTTTTCAAAAAGATAGATATAGTACAAAGGTTAGGGATAGAAAAATATAAGCTACCACGACCATTTTTCCCTTTCCTTTGGCTGCTCTGTCAGCTGCTTCTCTTTCTTGGCGTAGACACTCAAGTTCTTCAACTTTTCTGCTATATTCATCATCAGCAGAGGATGGTTGTCTGGTGGAGCGAGAACGATAGTCAAGTTCTTCTCGGAGTCTGTTGTTCTCCTCCATCAGAGTTCAGTTCATAGACCTTAGTTGTCTCTCCTCCGTGATGGCCAGATCACATTCGCGCTCATCATTGATTCGATCATGTACTGTGTCAAGAGCTTGATTGTTGAGCTGTAGAACTGGAGGGCGTCCGTGACCCAGGTGAAGGGTTATGTTGTTGAAGAGTTGGTAGAATAGAGTAGAGCAGAGACTGACACACTCGTTACGTTGAGCTTCCATGTTTATTTTCAAATCGGTAGACTCGTGCATCATTTCTCCAAACTTGGTCCAAAGATCTTCTTGAAACTGGCGGAGGATGGCGGCATTCCTGTCGGCAGCCTTGGATGTTGCTGTTGCAAGCTCGACAGTAGCTGTGGAGATACTGGTAAGTTCTCCCAGTCTGTTGTAAATAGCGTCCAAGCGGCTTAGGATCTATGTGTTTGCCGGTTGGGATGGAGAAGGGTTGAGGCCTACTTGAATATGGTCAATTTCGGTAGACGAGGTGGCGTCGGCAGAGTTGAAAAGGCGGAAGGGCTGTTGAAGTGGTGGAGTGGGTGAGTTGGAGGTGGAAGAAGAGCTGGGTGTTGGGAATGTATGGGTAGAAGAGGAATTTGATTAAGGTGGGGATGAAGGAGGGGTTGGGGGATTTCAATATATGTGTCCGAATGATCTTAGATATCGGAGGGGGTTGGTAGGGGGTCAGTTGAGAACCAAAAGGAAAGAAAGGGATAGGAAAGGGCTTCTGGTCTCATGGGTGTGGGTTCAGGTGGAGGGGGAGCAGTCTTGGCAAAGAGTGTTGTTACCGACGAAAGTTCAAAGATGAACTTCGTGGCAGCAGAGGATAGGACGAGGGGAAACCAGGGGGTGAGGATGGGAGGAATGGGTTGGTCTGGTTCTGATTAGGTAGAATTGGGTGAGTGAGGGGTAAAGGGGTTTGGAGAATAGTTCGAGGGAGAGGGAGGTGATGGCGTGGGTGATATGTTAGGCTCCTCCTGAGGGATAGACTCCTCAAGAGTGATTGGCTCCTCCTGAGAGATAAACTCCTCCGGAGGGGGTGATTCCATCTGAGTAGATGACTCAGTAGGATGGGTAGGAGAAGAGGTAGAAGGTTGGTTAACAACTTCCTTCGTGGCCGGACATGAGATCCAGTGCTTCATCGGCGAGATGTGGTCTGGCTGGTGTGTGGTCGTTAGGCCTTTACACAATCATCTGTGTTTAGGCTTGGGTGAAGGTTAGGGTTGGTCAGAAGATGGTTTGCGTTTTGGGGTTTAGGATGGTTTGGGAGTGGAGGTTGTTGGTTCAGGATTGGATGGCTGGGGAGAAGATGGTTGTCTAGCAGCAGCAGAAGAGCTGCCAGCAGACTTTTCACGTCTACTGGCCTTCAGTTCCTGGCGAATCCATTTGGCCTGAAGTTCGTCTATTTCCACTTCCTAGCCTTGTTGGCAACATTAGCCTTCGTCTAGGCAAAGACGGTAGCCAAGACTTTAGTTTCATCTGGCGAAAACCTGTTGCCTTTTTGTCTTGAGAAGCCTTTCTCCGCTTCCACATATGCTCGACTCTTCTACTAGCTCTCGGGCTTCTTGTAGGATGTCATGAGTAATGGTAGAGGTTGCTTTCTGAAATCTTGCCTTGGTAGCACGAATGCTTGCACTGGCATTATCATACGCGTCCATGTCGAACCGCGTGACCATCATGGGAGTGGACTTTGTTATCTTTTCAGCAGCAATGTTTGGGAGCCCTCTTTGCTGCCTCCTCTTGTTCTCATGATCAACATATTTGTTAAGGAAGGTAGCAGTCAGCTATTTGTCTTTGGACACCTTGATGAGCTCGTCTGGCGTAACAACAGACTTGATTTGAGGCGTATCCCTTAGCAGGGAGTTGATTAGCCAGACAAAGACTTTTTTGTTGGAAGGGCTATCCTTCACATTGGCAATGTAGTTACGGAGCTCTTTGAAGATGATGGCGCTGTAGTTGAGGCGAGACCTTTGGTGAATGGCACTTGAGAGGTTGAGCTGTTGGGCTGTGAAGATATCATGGGCTCCATTCTTGAACAATAGAGATTTGTCCAGCAGATGACTGGAACAGTAGACGTTCAAGGGATATATGTTCCTCAACAATTTTCCTTGAGGCTCCCTTGGAGTATTGGTTCCCCTCATTGCTTCCCAGGATTTGTTGGCCTCAGCAATGGATAGCTCTATGTCTCCGCCATAGTGAACTCCAATGACTTTGGATATCACCTTGGCAGAGAGAGAGAAGGGAAATATGCGAATCCATCCACGGATGACAGACGGAGTCTTGGGGTTGATTTCCATCCGCTGGTAGAATTCTTCAGCGATGAGGTTGTTGTAGTCTTCGTCGTGGAGATAGAAGAGGGGGAGAATCCCAAACTCGTTCATGTCATCACACATCTTGACTCCGGCAGCGAATGTGCGAACTGTTTTTAGGTCAATGCACATGCCGGACATGTATACTGTTGGGTCCAGCTCCTGAATGATGTCGTGAGTAGCAGGATAAAGAGGAAATCCTGGGACGTTGACGGAAGGGGCTAGGGTGAATGACTTGTTCGGTCTCAATCACCTTCTTCTTGTCGGTATTGGTCTTGGCAGATTATTTCACCTACAAAAACCATTTTCAGAAATTAGGGCTTTTCCTGTGACAGAACAAACAACCAAAGATTTCATTTTTAAGAAATAAAATAAATTTTCAGACATAAAAATTGAAACCCTTGAATGTTTGGACAGTTAAATGTAAAGAAACATCAACAGATAATTCTCGAAGAAATAAGTATTCAAAGTATAGAGAAAACTGTTAGTTTTAAGGTTTTGAAATGAACAACAATGGCGTAAACCGTCAGGATATGCAAAGCGTCATTTCAGATTCCTCAACAATATAACTCAAATGAGGAAATTTTAAGCATAAATCAAAATAGAGTAATCTAATGAGTTTCGAAAAGCTTATCATTATTGCTGTAGGGAAGAAGAAGCAAAAAATTATCGAAGAGAGGAAGCAGTTGCAGAGAAGAACTAAGGGTTTGAGTATAGAAAGAATATCTGAGAGAGAGGGTCTGTGAAAGTTTTGAAAAAGGTGGTTCAAAGTCTATTTAAAGGAGGAGAAAAGTCATTTTAGCGAAAATGCCTTGGATGATTGACATGTGTCTATCAAAAGGCTTTTAACTTAAGATATTTTCAAAGTAACAACAAAAAGTGACTTTTAACCCCTTTGCCTTTTTAGATTTTTTTTTACCCTTTAATAGACTAAAAACTGAGATACTAACCTAGTCTTAACAAAGTTGAGCTATATCATTAACAAAGTTAGTAACAATTAAGTCTGCTGGTATGAAAGAAAACTTGTAAACTTAAAAATAAACTTTAATCTGTAGGATCAATCATACCAAGATTTCTCCTTAAATAAGCAAACCTGGTAGCATCTAGTGGCTTGGTGAGAATATCAGCCAATTGATGTTTAGTTGGAACATATTCCAAACTGATGTTACCGGCCTTTTTCCACATGATCTTTGAGGAAATGATAACGAATATCTATGTGCTTTGTCTTTGAGTGCATCACTGAATTCTTTGAGACTGAAATTGTAGAAGTGTTGTCACACATAATGGGACAATTTGCAGTCTTGATGTTGTAGTCCACTAGTTGCTGCTTCATCCAAAGTAGTTGAGAGCAACAGCTGCTGGCAGCAATGTATTCTACCTATGTGGTTGAGTTTGTAACTGATCCTTGTTTTTTGCATGACTAAGAGACAAGTCTATTTCCAAGAAATTGACAAGTCCCACTGGTGCTTCTTTTGCTAACTTTGCAGGCTGCATAGTATGTATCTGAGAACCCAACTAGATCAAAGTTGTTCCTTTTCAAATACTAGATACCCAGATTTGTAGTTGTTGAAACATATCTAATGATACGTTTAGCAGCAAGCAAATGTGATTCCTTTGGATCTACCTGAAATCTAGCACAAACACAAACAACAAACATTATATCAGGTCTACTGGCGATAAGGTAAACAAGTGAACCTATGATTCATCGATACTTGGTCACGTTCTCTTGCTTTCCCTTCTCATCTTTATCAAGATGGCAGTCGGTAGACATTGGTGTCTCGAATCCTTTAGCTGAATCAAGACCAAATTTCTTGATAGGTTCCTTTGTATATTTGGTTTGGCTGATGAAGATCCCATCTGAAGTCTGTTGAATCTGAAGTCCTAGAAAGTAGGTGAGCTCTCCCATTATGCTCATCTCGAACTTGCTTTTCATCAACTTCTCGAATCTCTTGCATAGGCTTAGATTTGTTGATCCAAAAATGATGTCGTCCACATAGATTTGTACCAGAAGAGAATGACCTGTGTGCTTGAGGATGAACAGAGTTGTGTCTATTCTTCCTCTCACGAATCCTTGTTCAATTAAGAACTTGGATAGAGTTTTGTACCAAGCTCTGGGAGCTTGTTTGAGGCCATAAAGCACTTCTTGAGTCAGTATACTTGATCCCGTTTGTCTTGGATGACAAAACCTGGAGGTTGTTCAACATATACCGTTTCTAGAAGATCACCATTGAGAAAAGCACTCTTTACATCCATCTGATATACTTTGAAGTCCATGAAACGAAGCATAGGCTAGAAAGAGTCTGATTGCCTCTAATCTGGCAACAGGAGCAAATGTTTTATCGAAGTCAATTTCTTCTTCCTGCCGGTAGCCCTGAGCAACCAATTTAGCTTTGTTTCTGGTGACATTTCCATTTTCATCTATCTTGTTCCTGAATACCCACTTGGTGTCTATGACTGGATGGCCAGTAGGTCTTTGAACTAAGCTCCATACTTTGCATCTTTCAAATTGGTTCAACTCCTCTTACATAGCTTCAATCCAGTAATGGTCTTTGATAGCTTCATCAATCTTCTTTGGCTCGATTTCAGACATGAATGTGAAGGCAAACATAGTCTCATTTCGAACATTACTTCTTGTACAAACTCCTGAGTTGAGATCACCAATGATTTGAGAGATGTGGTGATCTCTTGTTTCAATAACAGCTGGAGGAAGGTCACTTCTGGTGAGTTCTTCCCTTAAAGATTTTGGAGAAGGTAGAGAAGAAGATTCACTAATTACTCTCATTTTATAAGAGATAATACCATATGGAACAAGACTAATGATAGCTTGATATGCACAACGTATTATTGAAACTGAAATCTTAACTGGAGATAAAGTCGACAATTTGATATTTATATCAAGAATTTCTCTTACACCTTCTGTTTCTGAACTTACTGTTCCCATTACAAGACGACAATTTCCAAGTATGTTGGCCTATGTAATGACTATAAATAAATCATAAGGACAATCTGTTAAATTTGTCGGCATTGATCTTCAAACGCCAGTATTTACTCATAGTCAATTATACGTTGCACTATCCCAATATACTACATTCAGTAGAATAACAATTCTCTTACAATCAGAAGAAGAAACTTCGACAACAAATATAGTTTATCCTGAAGTTCTTCTATAATTCTTCTACAACATGTATAATCTCTTAAATTTCCAATTATCAAAATCAATTTTTACTGCTATAACTCAAAATTTACTATTATTTAATTTTATCTAACACATGTTTTGAAATATGTCCCCACTTCTTTTCACACTCCACCTCCTCTGATTGTTTTTTATTCTGATTATGTAGAAGAATATTTAAGTATAACTTATTTTTAAATAAATGTTCATAATCACATATAATTCAAATTTGTTTGTTTTATAGTTTTTATATAAAACATGGTTTCAAATAGGTCTCTGCAACTCCGATTGGCACTCCACCTCCACTTCCAGGTGTATCTCAAATTTCGGCGCCACATATGCCTAAAATATTAGATGATGATATGTGAAAAGATTCAAGTTTTGTAGAGGAGGAGGCCTGTTTTTATGATATGTTAATTGATCGACTCTTATGCATAAATTATATAAAGTTAAGTAAATATGTTGACATTTTTTTTCTCTCACATGCAGGTGCAAGTAATGAACAATTTTATTGCAAGTTGCGTTTCCAAACCATTTATTGTTGTGAAGCAAGAGCCTCAAGAGGAAGATTAAGTTGTTATTGAAAACAATAAAATATTATTACTACAATATCATTTCTTTTGCTAAAAGTTTGAAT
Source organism: Codonopsis lanceolata (assembly GCA_013146195.2). Taxonomy (NCBI): domain Eukaryota; kingdom Viridiplantae; phylum Streptophyta; class Magnoliopsida; order Asterales; family Campanulaceae; genus Codonopsis; species Codonopsis lanceolata. The sequence goes on from CM028379.1 coordinate 156,853,940, forward strand.
ATTTCATAATTGCTTTTCCTTTGAAATTAATGAATTATAATGAATTATTATTTCAATATTTTGTTCTTTTCCATGCGATATCCAATGAGCTATTTCGTGAAATGTCTCAATCGTAATATTTGATTTTGATTGATTTACATTAAATTCATCTTTTAAATCTTATACATGATGTCACAAACCTAGCAGCAAATAAAATGTGTTTTTTCTTTAATTTTTGGGTTTTGTTCTCTTTCGTTGTGTAGTTTACATTGATCCGATACCAATAAAATCATAAGCATATATTGAAATATTCGTATACTGCCTTCTTCATACTTCAATCAAGTCATATTAGCGTCGTGCCATAGGCACGGACACAAAAACTAGTAATAAATATTTCTTATATATTAACTATAATAACATAGGTACTTAATACAATACCTATAAAATGCTTAATACAACACTTTTTATTGTAAAAAATACTATATTACCCTTGATAAATTAAAAAAAAATAAAAAATTGAACACCGAACCAACACCGCCCACCGGACCACCCCCACCGCCCACCTCCTGCCCCAACCCCCCCCTCCCCCCTCCCACGCCTGGCCAAGCCCGATCCCCCCGGCCCCGACGCCTAGCCCCAGCCCCTCCCCGGCCCTCCCCACTCGGGCCAAGCCCCTCCCCACCCGACCCACCCGCCCGGCCCCTCCCCGGCCTTCCCACTCGGCTGGCCCAAGCCCGATCCTCCCCCCCCACCCCACCCGCCCGGCCAGTCCCTCCCTTTCCCCTCCCACACGGACTGGGCCTCCCCCAGTCCCTCCCTTACCCAGCCCAACCACCTGCCCCTCCCCGAGCCCGCCTAGCCTCCACCACCTCCCGCCCAACCTCCGCCACCTTCCGCTACCTCCCGCCCACCTCCGCCACCATCTCCATAAAAAAAATTAGTTTTTTTTTTCCATTTAATTAAAAACCAACTCCCGCCCACCTCCACCACCAATCTTTTTTTTCTTTTCCATTTAATTATAATTTTCAATTTAATTTTGAAATTGAACAAAGGGAAAATTGGTAAACTTATTTCAAAAAGTGATGTATTAAGTATTTTATAGGTGCTGTATTAAGTATACCCCCTATAATAATCTCCGAAAATTATTATCTAATCGAATCAATGAGTAGTTGAAAAGTTAAATCCATGAAAATCAAGATTAATAAAAAATGGATAGGTGGCACACCTATAGATATCCTCACAGACTTTAATATACATATGTATGGATTTTGTAGCTATAATTTAGGGTGAAAACGAGTCCCGTTCCCCCGTCAATTTCTAATCGCTAAACACCCCTATATTTTATTTTAACCGCAAAAGGCACTTTTATTGCAAAAGAACGAGTGTAACATCAATGAATTAAGGCGCACACACAAAGCTTCACTTCATGCATTGCGATGCATAAAATTTAGTTGAGATGGTTATGTGCATCGCAATACAAAAATTGTGTATGGAGACGCATGATTTTTAATTGTGTTACAAAACGATGCATCGCGGTTCTAACTCGATGTACCGCGATTCCAAATCGATGAATTGCAAATCAAAATTGATGCATTGTGATTTGTGATGCATATAATCATGCATTGTAATTCAAAAATAATACATCACTATTTAATTTTCTCTCTCCAGCCGTGCCTTCCCGTCTCTCATGTTCCAGACTCCATTTTATTTTCTTCTCCACTTCTTTCTCTCCCCTTCTTCACCCACCAACACTCTTTTACTTTGATTATCTCTCTCTCTCTCAATCTTTTTTTCTTGTCTGCTTCAGCAGCCTCCCTCCTGCTTCTCTTTTATATTTTTTTTCTTTTCTTTTTCAATGAACAATAACTTATATATTCTTAAGCATTATGTATTTTGAAGATGCTATGACTAATGGAGAATGGGATGAGGTAGAGAAGTATTTGTCAAGGTTCACAAAGGTTGACGATAAACCGTTTGTCTGCGATTTTTTTTTCGAGATTAAAAACATAATTACCTTAGAGCTCTAGACAAGTAAGATGGTAGCTTGTCTTCCAATGCCTTGATTTCTCAGGATGAAAGCTTTAGAATTTATTTTCATCCCTGGGTAAAGTGCTAAGACGAGCATTTTAGGAATAATATTATAAAAGTGCATTTAACGGTTTTAAAAAAATGTACTAAAACAATTAGAAATTTGAGAAGGGAATGGCCAACAATTTGTCAATAATTTTACAATGGGAAATTGCACGTCAGTCCATTTTACAAAGATTTCAACCCGTTTACTACCATATATATTTTTTAACCTGAAAAAAGACACATTTATAAAATTGTTCATAAAATGTCCGCTACGTACCTCACTATATGCCGCTTCCGTTGTCTTCCTTTTCTTATTTTATTAAAGAGAGTCAAAATCATCGACCCCTTCTTTTTTTCACGAAGGAAGACAGAGAAAAGGGCGCCTATTAGATCTTGGGAAATTAAATGGAAGACGCCTCAATTCCTTCCCAATGACACCTATTCTTGTTCCTAGTTTTCTCTGTAGATGATCTGTATCTTTCTTATTCACTCTAGCTTTAGCCCTTCCATTTAGTTCTTCGCCAAAGTAGCCTCGAGCACATATTTTTTGGGACAAGGCACTGAGGCACATATTTTTTTGCTAAGGCCAGTGTGGGTGAAGCGGTTTTCTGCTCCGTGGAGAGAAATGCTACTCGTCAATCCCTATATCTCTCTCTCTCTAACTTCAAATTTTAATTGCGATGCATCAATTTGAAACAGCGATGCATCATTATGTTGCACAATTTAAAATCATACTTCCCGATTCACCAAATTATGCCTCGCAATGCATATAATCGTGCATCAAAATCTTGCATTGTAATTAAATTTTGTGCATTACGATACATAAAGTAAAGTTTTGCACCCACGTGTTTGATTTATTAAGATTATAGTTGTCTTTTCACTCAAAAACTATCTACTATCGGCTAATTTTTTTAATTACAAATCCATCAATTTTTTGACATATCTTTTAGGTACATTTTAGGATAAATGTACATCATTGCCCCTAAGTTATCTCCATTTTCATTTAAACCATTTTACAACATCGAATTGGTTGGGTTGGTCTTGGTTTCGATGACTCGCTCGACTGGTTCACTGACAACCCAAGTTTGAAATTTGGGCCCAGATTTTGAAGTGATTGTTGATTACGTTAGAGGTTTGGGCACTTTTGCTTGTTTTGGGCTCAACAAAGACATGGGCAGCCCGACTATAGCCTTTTTGAGGAGATAAACCCTAGGACTAATATCGATGTGCAAAAACATAGAGTACATGCATTTAATTAGATCATGGTATTTTAAAAATCATAAAGATGAATTTTATAAAATTTATTTCTAAACATTGGATAGTCATTCCACTTTTAAAATGGTGTAAAAATAAAAAATGTCTATTCAAAAAGGTCTTGTCAAGATCTCAATTTATAAAGAGGACCAATTTGTAACAAACTTATAAATTACTTTTCCAGTTATTAAATTATTGTTATGTTTTTTCAAATGAAAGTATATTTTTTAAAAAATATAACACGTAATTCGTGATACATTTTTGGTATTATTATTAAATGCCATTATATCTAAAGATTCAAGAACACAACAAAATCATTTTGAGGCATTGATTTTCTTATATAATGGTAACAATTAGATTTGTTATGAACTAGTCTTTGTGCCCGTGCCTATGGCACGGCGCAAGTAGGGGATGATGTCAGCAGTGGAGAAAAAAATTAAAACATTTATTTGTAATTTTATTTAAAAAAACAGATGCGAATGGTTAAACAAAAAAAGATACACTCAATTTAAATTATTATTATCATTTCTATTGATTTAAAGTAACTATTTTTCAATATAAAATTTTAGTATTTTTCTTAACTTTGTAAATAATTATTTTTATTCTTAAATAGGACAACAATACCAGTTGGAATTATACCGATTCAAAGAGAGGAGGTGGAGAGAACATGTGAGAAGGGGTGTGTAGGGGTTGCTCAACCGCCGTTCAACCGCCCTTCGCACATGTGAAATTAGACGAAATTGAGACTGTAGGATCTCGGTAAATGAATTAATCTCGACCCCTCATTAACATTTATCAATTGCACACATGCAATCTAAGTTGCATTGTAATATAGATAACAAACATTAATGCACTTTGAAGAATGCTAAACGAATATTCATTATAAATAAGGTGATATAAACTGTCAAATAAATGTAGTAGCTTTCGGGAGAGTACTATCATAGTGGAGAAATGAAGGATAAATGCTTATTTTATTAGTTAAGTCTTATGTGATATGTATAACAGAGTTTCACTATCTTACACTACAACCTGTTAATACATGATGAATCGATAAAAAAAGATCTTTCGTACAGAAAATATTTGTAAGATCATTTTATCTAAATTTTGTCAATTTTATTTAAAAAGAATTACGGGGGTAATATTTTCAATACTAATTTTCCTTCTCCATCGCAAACAAACACACAATAAGGTGGCATTAGTCAAATATGACAATTTGACCCGGTTAATGAACATATATAGCCTTTGACCAATTGGTTTACACTGGTTTATCAATAAACCAGTGTAAACCAGTGTAAACCACTTGGTATAAACCAGTGGTCGACCAGTGTAAACCTTTGGTCGACAACTGGTTTATCCGTCGACCAGTGGATAAACCAGAAATTTTCGTATGTTGAGCAGTGAATTTTTATTGGTTTACCGATAAACCAGTCGTGGTTTATCAGTGGTTTATCAATAAACCAGACCATAAAAAAAGTATTTTTTTTAAGTGAGGCTACAAATGACCAAGTCATCTTTGACTTGGCCATTTTTGTAAATGCCCCCACAATAAGAGAACAAATCACATCATTACGCACTCTTCTTTTGGGAATAATCCTGTACGTCGAATTATTAAATATTAAGACTTGGATTCCTTCCAGAAATTAGTGTTTAAATATAGTAAATAATCAAAACCATTCATGAGAATAAGAATTTATGGTAACTATCTTTTTCATAAAATAAGTTGGAATTTACTTATTTTTGTAGTTTTTGTACGGTCCAAAGAAAAGAAAATGGAATACTATACGATGCAAATAGCATATTAAATCGATACAACTAATAGCACTTGTCTTCTTGAAATTTGTCTATTAATTAATCAATCGCATCCATGATTCGATATTTATTTCATTCCTATCCTAGCTACCTTCTTAAATAGATAAAATTAAATTCAAAACTTTTGGGAGTCTTTCACTTTTTTTTTTTTTTTTTTAACCGGGTTGAATCTAGTAGTTCCGTCCCTCATTGCTACTACCAGGAAAATCGCGAGATGTGCAGAAATGATCTGAGGTTTGAGAACGATTACCGATAACACATACAAGGCCCAACCTCAGAAGAAAGCAAAGTGCTTCCACCAAGTATCGAACCCACGCTGCATGCCTCCAACATCTTATGTCCCCCTCCTTTTACCACTCGGCTATGTCTCGGGGGACTTTTGGGAGTCTTTCACGTACAGCTTAATGTGCTATAAATAAACATTCTTCTAGTGGTAAACACACATTTATGTGTGAATCTTTAAGTATAAGCTTTTATAATATAGACTATATTTTGAGTCCGTTTCTTTGGCATGACGTCAGTTTGAGACTTGATCGATATATGAAACAGACAATGTTGTAATAAATTAATATTTATTTAAAATTTTGTAGGAATTGAATATATGTACACTACACAACGAAAATGGGAGAAAACTCAAATACCTAACAAAATAAAACATTTTACTTGGGCATTTAATTTAATTTATAAAAAAATAGACACGTAAAAAGAACATTTTATTGTTTTCTCAATAACAAAAACTCAGTCTTCTTCTGGGGGCTCTTGATTCACAACAATGATTGATTTAGAAACATGAGATGTAATAACTTTGTTCATTATTTCCACCTACACATGAGACAAATAAAATTTAAACCAATTAATTAACCATATTTTATGCATTATAGTTGTTTAATTAAAATATAAAAAAAGAATTTACTGCTTCATCTACAAAACTTCAATCCTCCCACATATCATCCTATAATATTGTGGGTATATGTCCTGCTGCAACTTGAGATGTAGGTGGAGGGGGTGTCAGAGATACAGGTGGAGTTGGAGGTCGGGTTGAAGTGACCTATTTGAAACAATAAGTAAGATAAAAATTATGTAAATGTAAAACTTGTATCAAATGTAATTATTAACGATTATCTAAAAAAAGTAGTGCTTACAAATTCTTTCACAAAATCAGAATAATAAGAATTAGGTGGAGGGAGAGGTGGTGTTGAAGGTGGCGTGTCAAATAACTCAAATGGAGTTGCGGGGACCTATTTGAAAGCACGCGTTAGTTAAAAAAACTAATAAATTTTAAATTTGAGTCAAATGTAAAAATGAACAATTTCTTAAAAATAAGTTATAGTTAGATTCAAGAAAATCATGTAGCTTTAAGATATGATTTTATACATGTTGTAAAAGTATTATAGAAGAACTTCCGGATAAACTATATTTGTTGTCGAAGTCTCTTCTTCTGATGGCAAGAGGATTGTTATTCTACTGAATGTAGTACATCGAGATAGTGCAACGTATAATTGATCATGAGTAAACACTGGCGTTCGAAGGTCAATGCCGACAAATTTAACAGATTGGCCTTGTGATTTATTTATAATCATTACAAAAGCTAACCTAATTGGAAATTGTTGTCTTGTAATGGGAATAGTAAGTTCAAAAGTAGAAGGCGTAAGAGAAATTTTTGGTATAAATACCAAATTGCTAGTTTTATCTCCAGTTAAGATTTCAGCTTCAATAATATGTTGCGCACATCTAACTATTCTCAGTCTTGTTCAATTGCAAAGGCTATCTTTTGGGGCAAGATTCCTAAGAAAAATAACGGGACAATCGACTTTCAATTGGAGGTCTAAAGGGGGGGGAGACCAACAAGATTCAATGAGTTCAAATATTCGATCGGGTATCGATTTGCCATGATCGGATCACTTGCATCATCTTCTATATTTTTGTCTGTTGATAAATAACTAATGAAATTTCTCAGGAATATATTCAATGCTTCAAAATTTATTTTATTAACATCATCATTATATGCAGAGAGAATAGTACGATCAACTAAGAATTTTGATGTTGAAATCCCCACTATATGCAAATATGGATACACTTCTCTTATTAGTTCAATTAGGTCTTTACACTACCAAGTTGATGAAGGTAAATCGATGAGTTCATTTGGATTGGATCCCACCTAGTGATTGAAATTAAATAAATGTCAATTATAAAATGTCTATTAATGATAGTTTAACATCATTTAACAGTAGATGTGTAAAATTGATATTACCTAATTCAAATATGTAGCGAATTCAACATTTGCAGACTCATTTCGATTTAATCGCATGTTTTCCGATAGAGTCATGATATGTATCTTATTCAAAAGTGTTGATTTTTGAAGAGTTGATCCCACAATTTGCTCACGATATCCTTTTGGTACAATAGGTAAAGTTTGGCGAAAATCCCCACCAAATACTACAGTAATTCCATCGAAAAGGTTGTTGTTGTCACGAACATCTTGAAGGCTACGATCAACTGCCTCAACGCAATGACGATGTTGTATAGGGACCTTATTTCATATTATCAATTTTTCCTCCCTAAACCGTTCAACATGAATTGACTGCTTAATGAAGGAACATACAGTGTCCTCCAACATATTTAATGGGAGACAAAATGTAGAATGTGCAGTTCTACCCCCTACTAACAACAACGATGCAATTCCAGATGATGCAACATTAAATAAATACTCTTTGTTAGCAAATAAAAAGAGAGCTACGATGCATGTACAACAAATCCTAATTAAAACAGACTTACTTGGCTTCTTCACGATTTCGTGCACCCCGAGCTACTGCCGTGTCTCTTTTTCGGTGAACAAAAGCTGATGAAAATCAAAAATCAAAGGAAAAGTGGCCAACTTGGGTATGATGCATGTACAGTACATCAAATCCCAATTAAAAAAAGAATACTTCCTATTTGCAGATATGCTCCCTAAACCAATTTCAAAAAGAATATAGAATTATCTAACAAAACATGGTAGACTAATTGTACCAATCTATGCATCAAAAACTCAAAAGGTTTTGAAATTTAATTTATTTTCATATTAATAAATCGAAAGAAAAAAAAACACATAGTTACTTTGGGTGTGAGAGAGAAGATGAAAAATAGACGAAGGAAAAATTGATGGGATGATGATGGGGAGAATTGACGGGCAACATACTTTGCTTTAAATAATTTTATTGTATTAAAAATAGTGCAGTCAATTCTTTCTTTAATTTCTTTACACCATGTCTGTTAGACTTATCGATCACTTAGTCTTATGTCATGGTTTGTATGTTGAGAGATGGCTGACTGAGTTCCGATCATATTGCAACTGGGACATTTAGGCATATTAGTAGGCCTATTCCACCCCTTTAATTTCTGTAGCATTTACTATTGCCAGTTGGGTCTCTATCTTAATGTATCTTCTAGTTGGCCTAAACTGCATATCTCCAAACTTTTTATCATTTGAAAGCAGTTAGTATAAGTGCTTTGTGCATGAATAAAATAAACTCTTAAACTTTTACAGGAGTATTACTTAGGCTTGGCAATCTCGATCCGTACCCACAAACCGAACAACTCAACCCATGACTGACTGAGTCCCGATCATATTGCAGCCGAGACATTTAGGCATATTAGCAAGGCTATTCCACCACTTTAATTTCTGTAGCATTTACTATTGCCAGTTGGGTCTCTATCTTAATGTATCTTCTAGTTGGCATAAACTGCATATCTCCAAACTTTTTTATCATTTGAAAGCAGTTAATGTAAGTGCTTTGTGTATGAATAAAATAAACTCTTAAATTTTTATAGGAGTATTACTTAGGCTTGGCAATCTCGATCCGTTACCCACAAACCCGAACAACCCAACCCATGATAACCAAACAGATCCCATTGAGGAGGAAAAATTTTCATTCTCGATTTAATGTATTATTATTTATTACCGTGAATAAAGAGAGAAAATCAGAATAAAGATGAGAAGGAAAAACAAATCCCATAAAGCCTTGGATAATGGTCATTATGCTGATGTTTGTTTCTTCTTTTGCTTCATTGACCTCTGTTCTTTTGATGAGGAAAATATATGATTTGGAATCCCCTTGATGTAATGATTTGGTGAGACGTTCGAGAGTTGTGCCTTTTGTGAGTTAATCTTGGTTTATGATTACTTACATTGATTTGTTACAATTTGGGTAACTTAGTTTGTACATTTATTCTTTGAATTCTATAAGCAATTCTCGATTAGGATACAATACTGACTAAATTCAGCTTGAGTTTTATTTTGGAAACAGTCTCATGAGAAGGAAAAACAAATCCCATAAATAATGGAATTATTTTAATTATAACAAAAACAATGCAACCATGCAAAAGATCTATCATTATTGAGTTCCAATTAATAGAGATCTAAAATAAGTTTTTTAACCAAAATATTGATTAACATAGGAGAGACGAAAGGATCTTGTGGACATCAATTAAGAACTTGAGTTATTAACAAACTGGAGGAGAGAAAAAAAACAAAGAAAGAAAGCTTAAAAATTAATGAAAATCAAAAAATAATTACCTGAATTTAAAGAGAGTATAACAGCAAGGCCTGGAAAGAGAGAGACCGGAGAAGGAAAATTTTGTTTAAAGCCACAATAGAAATCTGCCACTGCCCTGGGGACATCAATTAAGAGCTTGAGTTATTAACAAATTGGAGGGGAGAAGAAAACAGAGAAAGAAAGCTTAAAAGCTGATGAAAATAAAAAATTAATTACCTGAACTTAAAGAGAGTATAACAGCAAGGGCGGGAAAGAGAGAGACCGAGGAAGTAAAAAAAACCACGGTATAGACAGTGGGGGAAGGAAAAAGGGTTTGAGTATAAAAGAGGATCCAAACCTAATTCTAACAGTATAAGGAAACTCAGAAGATGATGTTATTGAAATAAATGACAACAGTAAGATGATAGTAGGAAAAAAAGTTTGAGTATAAAAGAGGATCCAAACCTAATTCTAATAGTATAAAGAAACCCAGAAGAGGAGGTTACCCAAATAAATGACAACCGTAGGATGATAGTAAAAAAAAATTAAATTCTGACTCCTGAACAGCCCTATTCAATTACCTAGTTTCTTTATAATATAGATAGGGTATGTCTATTTATATTTATAACAATATTGTATTCTCACGGTCCTAAATAATTGTCTTTTTTGGTTGAGCGCACATATTAAGAAAAAATTAATTGACTTTATTAAAAATATTATTAATAAAAACAAATTTTTAATTTTTTTGAAAGCTTTTGTAAATATGATCATAATTAAAGTAGGAAGAAATGACAACGGTGAATTAATAAAAATATTTTTTAAAACGATTGTTTAGAAAAATAATATTCTCTCCTCTGTTCCTAAGTAATTGTCCTATTTTTATTTTTTTCTATTCTAAAATAATTGTCTTCTTTCAAAAAAATTCTCTTTTGGTAAACATTTTTACCACTTTATCTTTATTTTTTCTATATATTTTAATTATGACTATATGTTCAAAGACATTAAAAAAAAATCACACATAATACCAATATTTATAACATAGTTATTTACTTTTCTTAAAACAATGAGCCGGTCAAAGAGACGATTATTTGAAAATAAAAAGAGTAATTTTCTTGAAACGGATAATAAAGTACACTGGACAATTTCTTAGAGAAGGAGGGAGTATATGCTTATGATTATTTTAAACTTTAATTTAAATTCAAAAGATGTTTCTTTAGTTATGTCAAAGTCCTCAAACTTAGAAACCGTTTTTTAATTGCTAAGTGCCGACATGAGGAATTTGACTATACAATAACTATACGAATCAGAATCCGCAGATGTTTTTAATTCTTGACGATAGTTTAAGATCTCATGTTCTACAAACTACTAAAGTTTCGTTTGTAATTTTTGAATACTAAACTTTTTCAAAATATAATGTTTTTAAAATATGTTTTTTTTATAAACACGTTTGAGAAATTATTTTAAAACGTTATTTTTATAAATAGAACAGTTGTAAACACATCCTATTTTGAAAACGCTCCATATTTTTAAACGTTGCATTTAAAATGATGCATTGAAACATTTTTAAAAAGAAAATAATATATTTTAAATCAGCGTTTTTATCAAAAAAAACTCCACCCAACAAGCAATAATTAAGTCATAATTTTTATTTATTTATTTTCTTCAACAATTGAAAGAGTGAATTAGTTATATGTATAAAAATTAACAATAGTAGGTTTGAGTTTTATTGCCGTAAAAAATGTTTAATCTTTGATACGTTCGCAAGACGAAACTTATTAAAGTTAAATGAGTCAAAAATAAAAAATCTCAATGTAACCCCTAAACTTTTAAAAATTACAGCTGTCTCTCTTCATGTTTATAAATGAAGAGTACCACTTTTTAGTATTAAAAATATCACTTTTTAGGATAAAATGTGTAACTTTTAGCCATAAAGCGTCACTTTGTATCTTTAATAAAAATTATCGAAAAAATTCATTTAAGATATGTCACTTTTTTTTGCCTTAAACGTGTCACTTATATTTTTAAAAGTGTCACTTTGCATTATAAATGAAAACATTCTTTTTAAGGTTAAAGTGTCACTTTATAGCATTTAAAGTATCACTTTTTAATATTAAATGTGTCACTTTTGACTATATAAGTGTCATTTTACGTTATAAACGAAAATCATCATTGTTAACCTTAAAAAAATTTATTTTTAGCATTATATGTGTCACTTTTGGCCCTAGAAGTATGGTTTTGTATTTTAATGAAAACTATAACCTTATTTTCACTTAAAAGTGTCACTTTTGTTCTTTAATGTATCACTTTTGATCACAGTAACACTTTGTATAAAAAATAAAGTTAATTAAAGTTTTAAGTTGATGTAAAATTATAATGCAAAATTTGGACACCTAGGGATTTTTGACGATCAAAGAAAAGAGGGAAGGCACTAAAGCAACGTTTGAAAGGAGGCCATTGAAGCACTAAGACCACTTACAACAATGGTTCTTAACCAATGCTTAAAAGATTATTTGGGATTTTTCCAAACAACAAAGGCTCCAAAATTTTGCTTAATAAGCAAAAAGGTAAATGAGGAGCTAAATAAGCTTCCGGTGCTAAACCAATCAATTGTAGGCAAAGTGACACAGTTTTTGATAAAAAATGTACAAAACGATTTCGTTTTGTCCAAAAAATTTCAACGATCGCCTGTGCCATCTTGACAGCCCCTGCTGTCCTTCTTTCCCCATGGCAGCCATGGAATTATTTTTCCTCCTTTGCTATTCTTAAATCGATTTTCAGCCATAAAAAATATTTTTAAGTTATTTTTTTATTTTTGAATTAAAGTACATATTTTTACCTACAAATAGAGACTTGGTTTGTTTAATTTGGATATTAGAAAAAAAATTACAATTTTTTTAATTTTCTAACCATTTTTCGATAAAAATATTTAATTAATGGAGATAAAGTTGATGGGATATGTAAAAATATTGAAATTTGTGCATTCTTGTAAAAGTATTTTTGTTGAGGAGCTAAATTGGAGAGCTTAATGACATTTTTGTAATAAAATGAAAAAAAAAAATGAGCTTAAGCTCCCCAATTTGAAAAGTTTTGTTGTACCTGGCCTAAGAGTTTAAGATGGCCAAGTTCATTAATGTATTGTCACTTCCACAACACGTCACGCGTCCCAGGCGCCTAGCATGACCCTCGTGCATTGTTGATGGGTTCGGGTTGACCCGTGAACTTCTCCCCTACCACCTGATTTTTAGCCAATTTTTTCCTTCATTTTGACTCCTTTTTTTGTTAGGTAACCCACAACCATTTATAATGGATTGTGCGCTCCATAAGCCTATTTTATTTTTTTATTTTTTAAAATCATTTTTGTAGTTTTATTTTACGAATTTAGGATCTGTAAGATGATCGGTTTTTACCTATATATATATATATATATATATATATATATACACATTTATATATATAGTAATTTGCAAGTCATTATGGTTATTCAATGTACACACACTTGTTCTCAAAAGTTTAAAAGAATTCAAATGTAAAATTGAAAAATAAAAACAGAAAAAGTTACCCTTTTGGTAACAAACCTTAAATAAAATATTGAGGTGTAGGGACTTTAGATTGATTACCAGACAAGAAAGAACTGGAAAAATAGACAAATGTACAGTGCAGAGAATATTACACAAAGAAGGATGGGAACCCATCGACCTTGATAAGACCTCTATGTAAGAGTAATGAATGTACCAAAGAAATTATGCATATAAGAGAGAATAATACCCACCATAATTCAAGTGGGATTGCTCACATCTCTAAAACAAGAGGTTGAGTGTTTAATTTTTATTATAGACACCTTATATTTTATGATTCTTAATAAAAAGATCTGGATGTTTAAATTTTTTTAAAGATATCGTTGTTATTCAAATTTTACCTAAATTCTTAACTGAAAAATTGGGTGTTTAAAGTCCTCATAGTCACCATTTGTTCGAATCATACCAACGACATTATATATATATATATATATATATATATATATATATATATATATATATATATAGCCTTTCAAACTATTAAAATAATATATAAAAAAAAAGAAGAGAATAATACCCCACTTATTGCCATTTAGTTTAGAGGTAATAAATGTATCTTAATTTTTTTTAATAAATGCACTTGGCAAAATCCTTTTACGTGGTGAAAGTGATACGGAGTATTTAAAAACTAAAATTTTTAAATAAAACGATTATTATTGCTTCTTTCCGACTCACAATGATTAGACTACACAGGCAGGAGTTTTCTCTTTCCTCCCTAAATCCCCTCACTAGATTCGAACTCGCTCTAGGCTCTTACAGGAGATTGGGAGGCGAGCTCAGCCTTAGAGCATCCGTATAAATAACACTCAATATCACACTCAAGTCACTTCGTTTTTTTTTTCTTTTTACACCTTTTTAACACTTTAAAAAATAATTCACTTCAATAAGTACCTTTTATACAATACTCTATACACCTCAAATATTTAAAAACTCAACTTACAAACTTAACTACCAATACATTTTTTATCTTTATAATTTCTATTTTCCTACCATAATTTGAATGGAATATTTTATGTTTTATCTCCTATGAAAAAAAAATGTTGTAAATTTTAATAATTTCAATTACTTTTATTTAGAAATATATGTCAACCTAAGATGTGTTTATATTTAAAATATATTTTCATTTTTTTTGTTCTCTCGTTTAAAGACACGAAGCATATATTTTTGTTGATTTCAATAATTCGTAGGAAGCCAACACATAGAAGAAGGTTGATGCTAAATTTGAATCATTTTCTATTTGTCTCATTTTATTTCTCAATAATAACAATATACAATTCTCAAAAAACTACAAAATATCCCCCAGGGAAAGGGAAAAATGAAAAAAATTCATTCACCATGTCCTCCTCCGCAAACTACAAGTATAATAATCTCCTCTATACATCTCCCAGGACTAGAGCAACCATTTTCCTAAATTATACACCCTCCCCCTTTCCCCAAGGCAATGACAAGAATGAAAAAGAAACCAGAGAAGAGAAAAAAAGAATTAAGTGTATACATGGGGCGATTCAAAATTCACTCTTCTTCCACTAGCAGCATCACAATTCTTCTTCAGTGTTGTGCATGTAACAATTTGCAGAAGGAGGGTGGTCACAATAGCAACCAAGATTGTGAGATGGATCCTTGGATTAATTGTTTTCAAAAGATCAAAAAAGAATCTCCTTAAGAACTAAGAGGACTAACATTACAAAGCACATGATAACGAGAATCGTAGCACACATAATCATCCCTCCTTGTTTCTGAGTACGCTCAGCCTGTTACATCCCAACCAGACAATGAAGCATACGATAGATGAGCATGATAACCTTGGTAAGAAAGAAGCTTCAAAATAAAATTTTAGTACAAAGGGAAAGATATAGAGAACCTTATGCAGTTGTTTAAGGCCCTCGTCTATCGCTACTGCAACATTTTGAATATTGTAGTTTATTATGTCAACAATGGTGCCCTGCTTGGTGGCATAAATTTTATTAGTCAGAGTGTATAGCGAATTGGAAATCATGGAACTAAATGTATGGCTTTCTGATCACAAGGTCAGTCACAGTATACCAAGTCAGTCTATCGACAATAAAAACTAAAAGTTTTCAACACAGTAGGGGGACTTACAAAGGATGCAACCAATCAAATGCAACTTATAACCGATTTCGCAGACATTGGTTTCAATATTGACCTAATATACTTTTAAAAAAAGTTGTCTTAAGAGGATCCATGGTTGTCACATCTCATCTTATTTATACAAGTATTTATTAATGAGCTGAATGGAGCACTCATGGAGTTTTGTATCTAAAATCACTTGCAAACAAAAAATATTTGAAATATGTTGACCCAAATATAAGTACTATCATTGGACTCAACAAAGCCCAGAGCAAAGGTAATGTTACAATTTAAGAATCAAGGAAAGGAAGCTCAAACTAAAACTTTCGGTACGTGAAATAAAAAATTTTGATGTTGCCACACTGGGAAGATGGAGGATGGAGAACTATTACAAGTAGTAAAAGAAAACTAAAGAATTTCTAGCTTTTCCCCTGCTACTGAACACTCTAAAGAGGATGGTTAAATCTTTTAGCATTATGTCTCATTGTTGGTTTTCTGCCACCAATCTAGGCGAGCAAACTTAGCAGCCAAAATCTGAAATCAACAATTGACATTGTATAGTAAGTCTGGTGGTTCATGACAGTAGGATCCAACTCCATGAGTGAATCAGCACACATAAAAAAGAGAAGTGGATGACAAATTCAAAAGTCGAGACCATCACTGAAGAACTTTATAAGATTATTATGTCATGTTTAAGTTGAATGGGTTTCCAGTGAGAGTGTGAGACTAATGAAGGAGGGGAGTTTTGCCTCATGACATGGTGCACACTTTGAACTATTATAGCATAAGGAACTTTATAAACTTCCCCTACGTTCCGTTCAATGAGTTAATTAACTTCTAAAAGTCAAACGATTTAAGGGTTAATTTCTTATTCCATTCACACCCTTAGTCAAGGATTGGAAAAAAATATTATAAATCCAAACTTAATGTAATAAGGATAAATACGGAAACTTCAAAATTTTATAAGCTTAAGTTTTGAAAATAAGACTGTTCAAGTAGAGTATACCAAAACAGAACATAAGATTCTTTGAGTGGAACAAAGAGATTATTAATCCCCGTAAGCAATACTTACGTACAAAAATATTGGTCATACACATTAATGTTTTGGCCAAAGCTATGTGCCACAGCGGCCTGAAACAGTAAGGTAGGTTGGTTAAGTTGTACATCTCTAAACTAGGTTAGCAAAAGCACATGCAGGCAAGAAGAAATGGTTGCCCTAGCCAAAACTGCTAAATGAAAATTTCATCCCGCATGTAAATATGCTTAGATTAGGAAATGAGGCTTTTAGATCGAGGCAAACATATCATTAGGCTGATGGATGCCAAAACTACGATAATTGACATCAAAGTATCAGTACTTTCTTTGGTGTTATTGTCTTTGAAGACTTCAACTTACTATAATTATTCTCCATAAATAAGGGTTATCAGAATTCTAGATTGGAGCACATCTCTATAAAATCGACTTGGAGCCAAAAGAAGAAGAGGTAAGACTAAATAAACAACATCAGCTTCTTTTTATAAGAGATTGTATTCTCAAAATGAGCGCCAAAAGTTGGAACCAGTAGGGAAAATTATAACTAGGAAAGAGATGAATAACGGAGGAAGTGCTACAACCCACCCTTCATTGCAGAGCTTATCTTGGTTGGACAACGATGGGTAACAATCCTATATCGATGAATGTAAGATTGTGAAAGACCATGGTTAGCTTAAACGACAAACTCATAGGGTAGGGGGAAGGGAAGGAAAAGCATATTTGTTATTAGGCATAAACTAAAAAGCCACTACAAGAAAAAATAGATATTGTGACACTTTGTTAAGGGCTTTTTCAAAAATGCCCTATAAAATCATCTATTAAGGCTTTTGGAAATGTCATATTACAAAATAACATAATATTTTTAAAAGGCGTCATAAAGTCATCTCATGGGGCTTTTGTAAATGCTATTTTAATATATACAATATTAAGGCACTTAAGAATTGCCTCATTAGAAAAATAGGTCGGCATTTTTCATGGTTCCCGCCTAGTATTTCACTAAGCCGTAACTTCGCAGGTTTTTTCTCTTTCAGCGAATTTCTAGTGGCGCCTGGGATAGGAATCACCCTCTTGTCTTCTCCCCCAAACTTCTCTCATCCATCTAAAGAAGAGAAATTCGTCTACCGTCTTGAAGCTTCATCTAACCTCTTCACTGGTACAATTATCTCCTATTAAGTTAGCTAGGTTTTCGAGTTTTTGTATTTCACAATCACTTCTTTGCTGCTTTGAATCTAAATTGATTTATGTCTACTTCATCCTTGATAAACCCTTTGTTGAGTCAATTAGTGGTGGTGTGACACTTTGATTCGACATCACAAAATTGAAGCAAACATTACAATCAGATTTGGGGGTTTCTCAATTTTCTTTCTAGTAGGGCTCCATTTTTGCTTTTGAATATGGGCCCTCAGCAGTTCATAGGTAAGTAACGTATTTCGGAGTTGTTTATATGGATGAATTTTTGGATGAAGTGATTATTAGATTTGTAATCCCTAATATGTATTAATAAATAAGGTTATCTCTTTAATATGACCTTTGGTTACAGAATCCTAACATGATTGAATCCAGAAGGCAGAGTCAGCCTTATCAATTTAGGTATGTATCTCCTTTACCCTGCCTTGAATTTATGCTTTACCTGTAGATCTTCCCACATTCCCTAGGATTCGTTAGGTATATGGATAGAGTCCTCGTTGGTTTTTGCTTTAGATTTTCCGATAGGACTTGAATCCCTTTCATTTATATCAATCGTTATGATTCAATTCTTCAACATTCCTCAATTGAAGTTATCAATTTTCTATTTATTGTGAAGGTAGTCGTTTAAACTGACTTCTCTGATCTCGATCACTAGGAGAGAAGTTTCACTATAGAAAGTCTCAATTAATATCGACACAAGGTGGAGAGTTCCATTCCCTTTTTTATATCCATAAAAAGTGGTAGACTAATCCATTAAAGAATCCCAAAGATTTTTAGTACCTAATTTTAGAGTCTTGTAAACCTAGTAAAGAAAGAACGCCTAAATCCAAGCTATCTTGCTTTTTTAATTTTTAAGGTGTAAAGACCCAATTAGTGGAATACATAGGCTTTTTAAGACCAGTGACCGCTACGAGCAGCATAGTAAATAAAAAGTTGTAGGTCAACCAGCACCTGCAGTCAATAAAAGAGTTCTGGCTCCTTCTTCTTAGAGAGGTCCGTGCGTGTCTTTGTGCAACTCGTTTGAAGCATCGTGGAGCTAGTCACATTTGATGACGATTTGGGAAGAAAGGTGCTCCATCAAAAGAAAGATTGATTGAAGACACTACCTTAAATATTTGCTTAGTGTATACAATCTGTTCATGCGAATGATTTTGCATTCAGTGTGGATAAAACTCAGATCCTTTCATGTAGGAGATAGATGGGCTCGGATCCTTTGTATCATTTCATGTGAGGAATGTAACACCCGTGATCACTTACGTTTAGTTAATTGCATTTATATGGTGTTCATGTGCTTAATGGCCTGTTTGAGAATATTTGGATTAATTAGATAAATTAACCTTCAATTTATAGCCATAGGGTGGTCTTGGTTTGATGGATTTAAGTCTAAGTGCTAAAGCCTTGAAGTTTGAATTTGAAATCATTTTAACTCTTAATGTGCTGTTTGGACACTTGTTACTAGAAGTGTCATAACTTTCTGTAGATTTAGCGGAATCGCATTCCTTTTGTTTTGTTAGAAAGCTAACTCTTAGAGATTTACAATGGTACCTTATATGTAATTTTTGGCCTCATGGATCAGTACCAGATTTAATTGGAAGTTGACATAATTCTGCTAAGTTCTTGGACAGCCTTGAGTTTTAGCAATTTTTGCCATAGGTTTTGACCTATCAAATGATATTCATTTTGCTCCATTTCTTTCCCTAATTTAACTTTTATATACCTAATTTATGTTGGGATTGAACCCTTGTGAAAATAGGTTAATTTTGAGAGCGTTTGGAGCTAGTTTTGGAAGCCAAAAACTATGACTTTTCGGAAGTTGTTTCACGGACACTGCTCGCTTTTAACCATAACTTGGGCTAGAGATACTGAAATATTGTTATGTAAATTGGAATAGAAAGTAGACTCATACACCTTTCCATGAATACCTTATTTTCATTTGTTAAGCCTTGTGGTGTGGGTTTGTCATTGGTTTGAATTGGACCGCACTACTGCCTTGTTTCAGTGCTGAATCAAATTTCAGACATTTTCACTCACTATTTTGAGGTAGCAAATGACATCAGAATTGATTGATTTCTTTTCCTACTTCTAGCCTTATATGTTTCTTTTCGTTACAATTTAATTTGAGTTGATTTGATCTGAGTTTAAGATTTGGCTAACTAGGAGGGTGCTTAGCGCACCGACTTGTAATTCCAAGTAAGAATTAAGGTTGAGGCGTTACAAGGAGCCACCTTTGCTGGGAATTGAATTTGGACAGATCCTTAGGCCTTCTTGCATGAGCTTGCTATTAGTATACATAGTTGCCAAAAGCATTTTGATGGATGAGTCAATAAGACTGGAGCAGGAATAGAAGTTCTTCTAATTAGACTCTCATCTTGTGCTATTCTAGTTCGGACCATCATAGCCAAACTGCGGAGTTCTACTTTTTTCTATTTTTTCAATGTCTTAGAGGGGAAATGGACCGATCTACTTTTTCCTATTTCTTTGTCTTATTAGATAGAAAAGAGACCGATTGACAGGGGGGAGGGATCGAAGGGCTTCTATGTGCATTGTCTTACTGCGCTACTGAGATCTTATGATTGGAGGGACTTTCAGCATTCGCTTTCTTCATTGTCCTCCTCTTCTGCTCAAGAAGTGCTTTCCCTGGCAGTGATGATTTCAAAAGTGCATGTAAGGGAATATGAATCTCCATCCTCTTAAGGGGTTTCCCCATTTGGATTCTGGTCGGTCTGCTAATGTAGCTTCTTACTCCTTTGAAGCATATGAGGCTGATTGTTTTGGTTGCAACTCGAAGCGTAGATCCACTTACCTTCATACTGATCCTTTACTACTCCCATGTCATGCGCTAGAATCCTTTCTAGGTATTCGCCCATTACGGTTGACCTAATTTGAATAAGATGATAAGATGGCATTTCCAGTTCATTGCTTGAATGGAACTTAACCCTTGTTTATGTTGGATCTATATATATGTCACATCACATCAAGGCATATTTCATTAACTAGATATATATATATATATATATATATATATATATATATATATATATATATATATATATATATATATATATTTCCAGTTGATTATTAATTAACTACTGATCTATGTTCTTGGAGTTTCCACGTTTGCTATTTTCTTTGGTAGTAGCTTTATCTTTTTGTTACTTTCTAGGTTAGGGTAGTTGGACTTTGGAATCTGGTACATTCCTCCCTTATTATCACTTGCTGGAGCTTTACAACCTGTAATTGGGTTATTAAGGTAACTCTCATGCTGGCCCTTTGCTTTTCAAATTCCTGATTTTTTGAATCAAGAAGAGGGGGTACTTGCAGTAACTTTGGTCTTCTTGCTCAGAGGTAGCTTTGAGTCTGGTTCTACTGCTTTGTTCTCGAGTTTCGTTTTTTGCATAACAGTTTATTCCAACAATTAAAATCAAAGTTCTCATGTCACAGTACAACAGAAGTCCATTAACTGTTGAAAGATTAACTTTTCAAAGAAATATTTGATCTTTATGGTTCTTCTATTTGTTGCAGATTTTAATTAGAAAATATTTTACATTAGGGACAACCTGATATGATTCCTAAACGTGTACTCGCGATGGAGGAATTAAAGACCATGCAGCACGTCAAGCAAAAAACGTCAATGATGAAGATGGATTATGACACCTTGACCCAATGGTACGATCCGTTATTGAACGTGGTACTTCGCGATCCAATTACAAGACGAACACGAACCTTGGTATAATGAAGAACGCCAAAATAGGGATGAATATCCTATTGATAAGTTCGGGTTTCGATTACTTAGCCTCTCACCTAATAATCACAAGTTCAATGAAGAATAAGGTGATTTTGAAAAACACTCAAAAACTATATTAATCAATAATTAGAAAGTTGTGTTCAAAACAATAAGCTACAACCCTTATTTATATGAGTTGTGAATCCTAAACCTAAAAGTAAAAGGAAAGATCTAAGTAGAATCATCTTAGGAAACTACTTAGAATCAACTTAGGAAACAAGATAAAATCAACTTAGGAAACTACCTAAAATCAACTTAGGAAACTACTTAACTTACCTAATTTATGTAGGCAACAATTAGGTAAGTTACCTAATCTATTTAAGAAACATAAATCCTCCAAAATAAGGAAAATCTATAAATCCCGTTTTTTGTAAATGCCTAATTTTCAAAGTTGCATTTTGGCCCCCTAAAGTCTTCCTTTAGGCGTTAAAAGCTTCCAAAGTCATTGTATGACATTAACAAACATTTCTCGAGTCTTCAAGTCATCATCCATGAAATCTAAGGCTTCACAACGCATGTTTGAATTTGTAGAGTAGCCATTGTAATAACCTAAATCTCCAATAAATCCACGAATTAAGTTTGTATAGAACTCTTGAATCTTCTAATCATACTCTACACATTTAAAGGAATTCATTTGATTTTTTTCACACTTGATATTTTGTTCAATCACGAACTCTTCATGCTTGATCATCCTTGCTTGAATCTTCCAACTCTCGAACCAGTCATCACATGTCTCATCCAAACTCGAGCTCGCTAAGATCACATCACAACCACTCATATATTAAAAAAAATGTTTTGATGAACTGGGATACTTGTTAGCATTTCAATTCCACAGCTAGTTCTATTTAAATGAGACTATGTTTAAATTAGAGTACTTGTTAAAGTAGACTATGCAACTCATCTGGTTTTTGTGTATTAGCTAAGAAGAGTGTAGTGACACAAGCACCTTATAACTTCTCATGCCAATATTTATGCGTTCTCTGTTCTTCAAAAGCCATTTCTCATAAGTTCCTTTATTCTGTGTTCTTTTATTCTAAAAAATGTTGACTCTAGCCAATAAATAGATTGTTGCACCAAGTCTTAACACTTATGTAGTACAACACGAGGGAAGAGCATTCCACTCAAAGCACACTTAAGTTTATAAGCTGTAAATTGTAACCTAACCTCTATATTTTTCCCCTGTTTTGGGTGAAGTCTACTGAAATTGAGTTCCCAAAAATGGGGTCTATATTTTTTCCCGCTGTTTATAAGCTGTAAACTGTAACCAACTGTTGTCAGATCTAGATTTGGTTGGAAGTGGGCTAATGCACAAAAAGTTCTAAAGTTTAAAAAGTTTAAAACCACAATTCAGACCAAGAACCAATGGTGATGTTTGCCTTCATCCACTAGCTTAAGTCCAGTTTTTATGTGTTATTGCTAGGGAAATAATTTATGGGTTATTGTATTGTAGTTAGTTTTATTTTAAATATACCTGAATTAGCATCCTTTAAAATTTGTGGTTTGTTCTGTTTTTTTATTTTTTTTCTTGGTCATTTTTGTTCTCGGTCTATTAGCTTTTGTTTTGAATCACACAAATTAGGTTTGACAAATTCTCTAAATTCTTCTGTTTGATTTAGGCACACACTCCTGTTTCGATTTTAAATCTTCATCCCCACGCACCGTCTCTCTCCTTGTGTTTTACAAAGCCCTGCAACAGGTAAGCAGTTCTCTCCTCGCTTTCTATATCTCTTGAAACTCTATATATTACAATACCATATATAAGCGAATTGTTATTTTTGATGTATATTACAGTACCATATATAATCAAATTCAGGGGTTTTGTTCATTGTTCTAAATATCGCATTTTGAGGTTGAGAATCAATCTCTTTAGTCACTTCTCAGCCTCTTTTGGCTGACTTTCCTTGATTGCTTGCAACGGTTCTTTGGTTACCATCTGCGCTTCTTTTTCTTAAGTAATAAATTTTTATATATTAATATTATAAATAATAGTTATTCCTCATGATCTTATTTGATAATTAACTTCATATAATGAATATGTTATGAAACTTGTTGCGAAGTATTACTTTCTTTCTTTCTTTCTTTCTTGTGGACTATAGGGAAAATTTTTGTCATGGATAGGAGTTGTATTTATCAGTCTAGGGTTAGCAGAAGCTATAGGGATGGAGTAGAGGAATTTCTTAAGTTGGCATTCACTAAGGCAAGTGAGGATGGAAAGATATTCCTTCGTTTGATAATTTGGCATTCACTATGGTTCGTTATGACCTTGTAGGTTCATCTACCCTCCGCAAGTAGGATTTTAAAATTATGTGAGACCAATAAAGGTTTCTATGTAAAAGATGGACAACTCGTTGCAGCCTTGTGACAAGTTCCCAAAGAGTACTCGTCAACCCTTGCATCATCGCAGGATCAGGTTATATATACTTGTACCAGTTTAATTGGCATTTTGTTTCTATTCCAAGTCTCTAACACATTCATGATCTTTCATTGATTGGTTTTGGGTTCTTATTTGTGGTCAGCAATGTTTTAGGCAGTTCCTTGTGACTAGTTTCGAGGAGCCATGCTGTTAGAGATTATGGAACGGCCATCGCTTGTTGTGACCTTGAATGAAAGAGATTGAACAATTAACGCTCTGCCAATTTTGTCCCTAGTTGCGAGACATGGCTTGCCAATTACTATTAGGGGTCACACTTATCTATAAAAAAAAGGAGTGTCCATTGATTGTAAATCTGATACCCTCGTTATTCCTGTAGGTAACCCTGCCATGTTTGATTGAATAGCTAGATTAGAAAGCAATGAAGTAACTAATTATACATGAACAAATATAGGGTGGTAGAAGTAACTAATTGATGTGTAATGGTGTTAAATAGTAAAAGGATAATGCAAGGAATAACATGTTAGATAACAGGGAGTATTCCTGCTTTGTACTGAGCAATGTGCTAGAAAATAGGCTGAGAAAGATCAACGTGCTGCAAGGGAGGATTACACCAGCCTCCAGCGTTGTTTGGGAGGGTAGTGTTCGGAGGGCAGAAGTTTGTGGCGGTGACTATGATGGATCCGAAGAGACACCACTTGCCATCATTTATGCAATTGATCTCAAAACAAGCTCCGCAAGCCTGCCCATTGTTAAACTGAGCAGTACTTAGTGCAGCTGTGCTTATACCATATCCTCGGCTGTACAAATTTCCATACCCACAAGCTCCTCCTAAAGTAGATATGTATGCATACATTCCAACATAATTAGTTGCTGCAGACGTGTAGAATCTTTGGAAACCCCAATTTGAACAAGAGAAATCGAATTAAGATAGAATGGTAAGAAGGTGATGAAGATGTTGGGGAATGAGAGTGACACACATATATATAGACGAGAGTGGGAACCCCAAAGAGCACTGTAACAAATTATTTATAGTTTTGTAGAAATTGTTCATCATTAGGCTTCTATCTGATACTTTTCTCTTTTAGCTTCATTTTTTAATATCATAAATCAATGACATCTTTATCACCATGCAAATGTGTACTGAATGGCAGTACCCACTAGTTAATTTTATAGTAATTTTAGCATCTTACATTCATATACGTGAAACCAGATTATGATAATTATATCTAGGGTTTAAATTAATTAACTGATCGTTTTACTAATCAAATGTATCGATCTGATTTCCTAGCATATAAAGATTTTGTCTTCAAGTTCAGTACTTCATGTTTTTTATATATGCTAAACCTGTTTTCTTGAAGGTCAATTTTGTGTGGATTTCTTCTGTTAGCTTTCTCTCGTATTGACGGTAAGCTCTCTCCCTCTCTCTAAAATCTATGTTTTCTTTTGTTTTCCATTGATTCATAAAACAGTAGATAAAAAATTAAAATGGAAATAGAGTCTCCCATGTCTTAGACTTCATGATGGTTGAATGCCTTGGTGCTTGCAACTTGCCCTTTCATGTGGCTTGAGACTAATTGTAGTAATAGTTGTATATGTTGGTTGGTGGGAGAGGTCAGAATTAATACAATGTTACACGAGAAGACCCACAACCCATTGAAACAGATTCAATGCTCAGAATTTAAACTAAAAAATTCAGGAAGCAGAGTGTATATATGTGTGTGCTCATCTCAGTAGTCAACCGACAATGAAAGAGATGATGGATGGGTATAACAAAAAAAAGTAATTGCAGAAGGTACTAATGACTACCAGTGGATCAACATGTGAATTAAAATGACAGCGACTGTTTCAAAAATAAAATACAGCAGAATTCAGTCATGAAGTTATGCAGAAACAACAAAATATGTAGCTCTTACAGTCAACAAGCTGAATAAACCAAAAAGATTGGTCCTTGATTGCAACATTGTACTTGGCAATAAAAAGTAACTTACAAGTTAAATCAAATGACTTAATGAATAGGTTAGTTCACAAAACAGTTCTTAACAAGATCCTAACGAGGGTATAGGGATGAGACAGCCACAAGATATGCAGAGAGAGGGGGGGGGGAGGACTACATAGTGCTAGGTGTTTGACTTTATAGTACACCTAGTGTGAATCTCAAGGGATAACAAACGATATGTTTACTTGGTCATTTGTTTACTTGTACTAATTTAAATTCGTATATTCGTCATTTGTTTACTACTACTAATTTAAATTTGTATATTTTGTAGGTAACACAATAGGATTTTGACTTAAGCTAGTTGCATCACAAAATATTGAACATCGAGAACTTCTTATATTAGTTAGGATGAATGACAAATGTTTTATGAATGTGGTATATTAATTATTTTTGTTCATGTGATACAATGACTATGTATGGTTAGTTTTAATTTATTATGCTCAGATTATCGAATGACTTGGTCTAGACAATGTAATTAAAGTGTCGGTGACTAATCTTACGATAGTTTTTTGATAAATACGTATGTGTGTTTGTTGTAATTTTTACTATTTTTTCATATTTTGTTTATAGACAGAATTACAGTAGCAATACAATAATTGATGAGCAGGGATGCTATTACCTTTTAAGGGCTCTTTTTAGTTGTTTGAATATTACTAAATAAGGCCTTTTGAAGTGCCATAATAGCTAGTGTCAAAACAACCATTATAGATTAGCTAATGAGGCATTTTGAAGCACCTTAATACCAAACCATATAACCGCCTCTATAAATTAGCTATTGAGGCACTTATAGGTGTTGTTTTACTAGTTTTATCGAGGCATTTGATGGTAGTTAATACAGTTTGAATTTTTTTAAGCGACACTTGTAAGAGTCATCATAATTAACTTTTTATATTTTGAATTACTTTATGAGACACTTGTAAGTGACACTATTGAAAATATATTGAGGCTTTTACATGAGTCTCATTATGTTGTAGTCTGTTAAAGCACTTGAAAAAGCCTCAATAGTCTATTGAGGCTTCAAAACACGCGACACTTGGACCAAGTGCCCCTAGGTTAAAAAAGCCTCAATAGGGTACCTATCGAGGCACTTTTAAGAGCCTCTGAAGAGATAATTCGTTGTAGTGAGCATAAGGAAACATATGACTCCATCCCTCCCTCCCAAAAATGTAACTTGTAATATTAAAAGGACTCAAACATAAACAAAAAAAAAGGAAAAAAGGGGTAGCCATTAGAAGGACCGAAAACAATTACCCAGAAAGCAATAGGTAGCCACAGGGGAACACAATAATACTAGCATGCACAATCCCCTATCAAAGAAAGTGACTGCAAGTCTACTTGAGTTTCGACTTCTAGAAAACAATAGACACAATCCTAGCTGCTAACAAAACATAACATTTTATAATTTCAAAGGTTGCTCTACTATTTTGACAAATTACGCAAGGAACAATTAAATTTCCATCACTCAATTTAGTAACTAATTACACTACAAGCACGGACAAGACAAGCACGAACAAGACTCCAATGCTATAGCTCTCAGTTCAGAAACATACTTTTATGTCTTCCATAAAAGGTAATATGCAACAAAAGAAACCCAATAACAAGCTACTACGAATGCCCAGGGGAGTGGACCATTTTCTTGTAACCAATTCAAGAAACAATGAAGGATGGTATTTAATATGATTGAGCAAAGAGTGCAGTCAAGATAAAGTATTGTATCAATAAAAAATATTGATAGAGTACTCAGGAAACAATGGAAATTGGATCATCAAAATGAAATGGCCATGGAAAAGTACAATTACGATAGGGTTGGGGCATTTAAACAAATGTTGTGGATGATCAATGACACTCATCAGGATAATCTAATTAGAAAAATACGAAATGATCGGACAACTTACTTTGACATGTCCCATAGATGGCCTGTCAAGGACATTGAAAGTCCCATTGCTGGTAGTGATGTATTTGAGGGAACCACGATCAGTGTACACCAAGGGCA
The DNA here is from genome assembly GCA_013146195.2 of Codonopsis lanceolata. Taxonomy (NCBI): domain Eukaryota; kingdom Viridiplantae; phylum Streptophyta; class Magnoliopsida; order Asterales; family Campanulaceae; genus Codonopsis; species Codonopsis lanceolata. The sequence continues at coordinate 156,881,599 of CM028379.1, forward strand.
TAAGTACTGGTAGAAGTAAAATGCATGATAAAACTAGTGAGGAAAACACAAGGAAAACCGAATTAAAAAAAAACCATGAATACCAAGGGCATAAGTATCGGTATAAGTAAAATGCCTGATAAAACCAGTATGGAAAACACATGGAAAAATAATTAAAAAAAAACACGAGTATGATGGAGTATTATCTAGTAGATGACATGCTCTTAAATCAATCTCATAAAAAAAAATCTCAATACAAGAAAGGGAAGAAATTGAGATTTGAAATTGCCTAAGAATCGTGGAATGAAGAGCAATCTATTGACATATCGAAAACCCCAACACAGAACGAGCCTCGCGGGGAGTCATTAGAGATAAGCTGGAATCTCCAAAATTTTTGTCAGCCGGTAAGGTTAAGAAGGAGGCGGCGACGGTATAGGGTTTTGTTGTTGAGATGAGTGGTGTGGAGAGATAGGACGAGGAAGACGGTGGTGGAGAAAAACAAGAAAGGACTATGGGGGAGGAGAGAGAAAGAGGAAGGCGAGCGGTTGGGAAGAGAGAAGAGAGGGAGGAAGACTACTGTTCATATTTGGGGACTCCCGATTAGTTGCGAGTCTTTTACCGGAATATTGGGATAGGGAGTGGTACCGGGAATCCATTGTGGGCTTCAGGTCGGTTAAAAAACTCTAAAAACTATTTTGGAGGGTCGCTAGTAGAGACCATTGTGGTCGCTCTTACTTCAGTTTTCTTTAGATATTCTGTTGAAAGTTTTTAAATTCAAATGTTAACTATACGACAGCCTGCTACACTGTTTAATAAAGAATAATTGACTGTAATTTAAATATTAGGCGTTTATTTGGTTTAGTTTATATTAAAATTACGAATCAAATCAGCCCCTATTGGATCTAATTTTTTAAAATCGAATCAAATCAAATAAGGCTTTGAACCGAACTATTCGGTTTGATTCAGTTGGGTTTTGTTGTTTATATAAAAATTCTTTTAAATCAATTTAACCAATATTAACGATAGTAATAAAAATAAAAACACGATTTTAATTTAAAATTAACATCAAACATTAAAAAATAACATTTTAAAAGTAAATTATCATAACTAAAACAATGCAAATTACAACATAAACACAAACAATTGAAGAAAAAAAAAGTTCTCTAACAATCTAGATTTGGTTTGATTTAGTAACTAATATATATATATATATATATATATATATATATATATATATATATATATATATATATATAGGTTTGGTTTGATTCGATATCAAGAACCGAACTGCATCGGTCGATTTTTCAATTTTCGAAACAAAAACCGAACCATTTTGGACTAAAACCGAATGATTTTTTTTGGTTCGGTGGTTCTGATTTACACCCCTACTAAATATTAGTGTAATGTATGGTTTTTCAATGCCCTTCTACACGTGATCATAATTAAAGTAAATATAAAAAATACTGGAAATGTGATAAAAGTTAGTATGAAATATGACAATTATTTTGAAACGGATAAAAAAGGAAAATGATGATAATAATTTTGAAACGAACGGAGTGAAAAATTACTCGTATATATGTATATATATTAATTTTTTTAATTGTAAAATATGACATAACATGTTGTATTTTATGGGTTTGAATTTTTTATATTTTTTAATATATATTTTTAAGAAATTGTGTCATATAAATTGTTAAAAATGTTACTCTTTCCGTTCTAAACAAAGAGTACATTATATTATTTTTAGATATTTTACTTAAAGAGTATACTTAAAAAAAATCTACAATCTCCAAAATATTTTAACATTACCATCCACAATTGATATTAACATATTGATTTTTTCAAACATTTTTGTGATTATAAGTAACCAACTCTAATTTTAGTATATTTTACTTAAAGAGTCTACTTTCAAAAATTAAGATATAAAAGTGTTACTCCCTCTGTCCCAAAATTATCGCATGAGTTGACTTGGTGCACCGTTTAAGAAAACACATTAGACTGAATTATTAATATTAATTTGATGTGTATTTTACTTTAAAGCTTATCTGTATGTGGCTTATAATTAAAATATGATGAAAAATTAAGGGTAAAGAGGTAAAAATGTTGTCTTAAAAAGGAAAGTTTTAAATAAGACAATTATTTTGGAACTAACGAAAAAGGAAAACAGGATAATAATTTTGGGACGGAGGAAATATTTTTATTACTAATGAGCTATTAAAAATGTATTTTTCTAAAAATAATTGACTTTCAAATGGGGACTCATATCCCGGAACGGAGGGAAACTATGCTAATTATTACTTTCTCTGTTCATGAATAATTGTTATCATTTCTTTTTTTGTCCGGTTGAAAATAATTGTTATCTTTTAAAACTTTATACTAAAAAAAAAACTTTTATCAATTTAGTCTTATCTTTTTCACCTAGTTTAATTACGTCAACAAAAACTTTATATTACACTAATATTTATTAGACAATTAATTACTTTTTAAAAATAGTGTGCCGGGTCAAAGAACGAAACTATTTACAAACAAAGTGAGTAAGATTTTCAAACATAGAATTTTTGGTGAAACGGATGATATTTTTTTCTTTTAAAAAAAAGCCACACTTTGAAAATGTAAAGATGGTAAAATAAGAATTTGGGAAGAATAAACGGTACGGTCAAGTTTGACCTTGTAATTATGAACCATGGGATTTACTAATCAAATTGAGTAAGAATAAAATAATCTATATTACAATAGAGCTCATTCTCACACATGTGCAATTGACTAAAGCTATTTAGAGGTTGAGATTAAATTATTTTAAAAAATTTAATAGTTGGGATTCACTCTCACATCCACATGTGTGAGAATAGTTATCCACTTATAAATATCTATTTTCTCTCAACCTCCTGTAACAAAGTCACCCCCTACAATTAATATTATGAGGAATCACACTCTAAGATTAATCTTCTAAACCATTACCCCTTACAAAACATCAACCTTACATTAATATCTATATGACAATAGAGCTAAATTAATTGACTGAGACTATCTGGGCATGTGGGTTGATTCTGCCGCCCTCGACTACCACTTGAAGTAATGTACCCCTCAACTATAACATTTTTTTTTAAAATCACACTTTCTATTTAGACGTTGGCATTTCAATTGCGAAATCAGATATATAGGTATCGTGTCATAGGCACGGGCACGAAGATCTAGTCTATATTACAAAGAAGCTAGGTAATTGACTAGGGCTATTCAGAGGTCAGGATTTAATTTTTTTTACTATCATCCTACGGCTGTCATTTATTTAGGTAACTTCCTCTTCTGGGTTTCCTTATACTGTTAGAATTATGTTTCCTTATAAAACAACTAATATTATGTTTCCTTATAAAACAACTAATATTATCCATTTTTAATCTCCTACAATTAATATTATGAGTAGTCACCCCTTTTTCTTCTCCTTATATTTTATCTTCATATTACAAAGTCGCACCCTGCGATTAGTCTTTTGAACAATTACCCCTTATAAAATATCAGTTCCTCAACTATCACTTGAAGCAATGTACCCCTCAACTGTAATATTTTTTAAATAACACCTTTTATTTAAATACAATCATTTGAATTGATGAAATTATATATACTAACACCGTGACATAGGCACAGAGATGCCAAAATACGTGTGTAATTGGTAAAAGTTAATTACATGCTGAGATTAATTCTTTTACTACAATCCTACGCTCAACATTTAATCTAAATTGTAAACGTGTGAAAGGCAATTACTTTTTTCGATTTTACTGCTTCTTTTTCTTCCAAAAATAGATAATTGTCTGGCTCGTTTTTTTGGTCGCCCAGCAGTTTCGTGTACAAATTATTAATTAACCCCTCTGTTCCAGGCAAAGAGATCTTTACGGTTTTACAAATATTTAGTTGTAGTTTCTTAATTAATTTTTTTCATCATGCTCGGTTCATACATTGATCACGCTCTTACTGGGACCATGCCATCGGCACGGGCACAAGTTTATTTTTATAGAATGTTGGACATCTTCTCATTGTTGTGGTTTCGTTTGTTGGGGTATGTGTATTGGTTTCCATTGATTTAATTGCCATTTTTTTTTTTAGCTTTTACGGTTGATTAATTTGGATCAAATGCATCTTCGTTCGCCTGTTAGATTTTGTATGATAATATGTTGTAGGATTCGAGTTTTGTAGATGAAGCAGAAAATTTGGTTAATTGAATATGTTTGAATTTTCTTTGTCTCATGTGTATGTGGAAATAATAGACAAAGTTATTGCATCTCATGTTTACAAAGTTAAGCAAAACCCCACCATAAGAATAAGACTGAGTTTTCGTTATTGAGAAAACAATTAATTTTTTTTGTATTTTAACAGTAGTTACAATTAAAATATTTATTTCTTGGTTTTCTTATAAAATAAATATCGAAGTAAAATGTTTTATTTTGTTAGGTATTTGGGTTCATTTTCACATTATTTCATTTATTGATAAATTCTCAAACTGGCGCCGTGCCATTGGCACGGGCAAGAGTACTAATCTATATTACAAAGAAGCTAGGTAATTGACTAGGGCTATTCAGAGGTCAGGATTTAATTTTTTTAACTATCATCCTACGGCTGTCATTTATTTAGGTAACCTCCTCTTCTGAGTTTCCTTATACTATTAGAATTAGGTTTCCTTATAAAACAAATAGGTAATTGACTAGGGCTATTCAGAGGTTGAGATTAAATTATCTTTAAAAATTTAACGGTTGAGATTCACCCTCATATTCACATGTGTGAGTAGTTATCCATTTTTAACCCCTACAATTAATATTACGAGTAGTCACCCATTTTTATTCTCCCTATATTTTATCTTCATATTACAAAGTCGCACACTGCGATTAGTCTTTTGAACAATCACCCCTTATAAAATATCAGTCTCTCAACTATCACTTAAAGCAATATACCCCTCAACTACAATATTTTTTAAATAACACCTTCTATTTAGATACAATCATTTGAATTGACGAAATCGTATATACTTGGCACCGTGCCATAGGCATAGAGATCCCAAAACACGTGTGTAATTGGTAAAAGCTAATTATAGGCTGAGATTAATTCTTTTACTGCAATCCTACGCTCTACATTTAATCTAAATTGTAAACGTGTCAAAGACAGTTACTTTTTCCAATTTTACTGATTCTTTTTCTTCCAAAAATAGATAACTGTTCCAATAAGGGCATATTCTACATCTTATTATTTACGGTTTTACATTTATTATTTTATGGTTTTACGGATATTGTTTTATTGAGATTTATTATTTTAACGTGCATAACTAATCAATTTAATTTTAGTCCAGCGGTAAGTTTTGAATATTTGTATTTTATTTATTTTTTCTTTTTAATTATTATCTTAATTAATTTAATCAATTTAATTTTTTTCCGACCCGCAATTTCGTATACAAATAAAAAAATCGTAAGTTTTGTAATTTGAAATATTTGTTTTTTTTTCTTTTTAATTGCTATCGTAATTAACTTAATCAATTTAATTTTTGTCCGACCCCTTTTTTTGTTGAGCAATTTAATTTTTTTTCGGCCCGCAATTTCTTATACAAATAATAAAAATTCATAAGTTTTGTCCGGCCTGTTTTTTTGGTCGGCCCGTTGTTTCGTGTACAAATTATTAATTAACCCTTCCGTTCCAGGCAAAGAGACCTTTACTGTTTTACAAATATTTAGTTGTAGTTTCTTAATTAATTTTTTCATCATGCTCGGTTCATACATTGATCACGCTCTTACTGGCACCGTGTCATCAACACGGGCACGAGTTTATTTTTATAGAATGTTGAACATCTTTTCATTGTTATGGTTTCATTTGTTGGGGTATGTGTATTTGTTTCCATTGATTTAATTGCCATTTTTTTTTTAGCTTTTAGGGTTGATTAATTTGGATCAAATGCATCTTTGTTCGCCTGTTAGATTTTGTATGATAATATGTTGTAGGATTCGAGTTTTGTAGATGAAACATAAAATTTGGTTAATTGAATATGTTTGAATTTTCTTTGTCTCATGAGTAGTTGGAAATAATAGACAAAGTTATTACATCTCATGTTTACAAAGTTAAGCAAAAACCACAAGAAGAAGAAGACTGAGTTTTCGTTATTGAGAAAACAATAATTTTTTTTTGTATTTTTATAGTAGTTACAATTAAAATATTTATTTCTTGGTTTTCTTATAAAATAAATATCGAAGTAAAATGTTTTATTTTGTTAGGTATTTTGGTTCATTTCCACATTATTTCATTTATTGATAAATTCCAAACTGGTGCCGTGCCATCGGCACGGGTAAGAGTACTAGTCTATATTACAATAGAGCTCATTCTCACACATGTGCAATTAACTAAAGCTATTTAGAGGTTGAGATTAAATAATCTTAAAAAATTTAATGGTTGAGATTCACTCTCACATTCACATGTGTGAGAGTAGTTATTCACTTTTAACTATCTATTTTCTCTTACCCTGTTACAAAGTCACTCCCTACAATTACTATTATGAGCAATCACACCCTAAGATGAATCTTTTAAACTATTACCCCTTACAAAACATCAACCTTACATTAATATCTATATTACAAAGAAGCTAGGTAATTGACTAGGGCTATTCAAAGGTCATGATTTAATTTTGTTTACTATCATCCTACGATTATCATTTATTTGGGTAACCTCTTCTTTTAGGTTTCTTTATACTATTAGAATTACCAAACACAATTACTTTTCTATCTCTATTTTATCTCCACAATCATTTTAACTCTCACTCCTTCTCTATCTCTTTCTCTCTCCTCATCTCTGCCTATTCATCAGTTTCTATGAGATTCACTCTTTTACTGTAAAAATTAGATATTACAGTTTTACAATTAATATTTTAAGGTTTTATAGTTTTGTTATTGCGAAAATCTGTATTTGTATTTTTTTTCTTTTTAATTGGTATCGTAATTAACTTAATCAATTTAATTTTTTTCCGAACCATAATTTCGTATACAAATAATTTTTTTGAAAAAAATCGTAAGTTTTGTAATTTGAAATATTTATTTTTTTCTTTTTAATTGTTATCGTAATTAACTTAATCAATTTAATTTTTACCAGGCCCGTTTTTCTAGCCCGCAATTTCGTAAACAAATTATTAATTAATCCCTCCGTTCCAGGCAAAGAGGCCCCGTTTGAAAGTCAATTTTTTTAAGAAAATAATATTTTTAGTAGTTCATTAATAATAAATTGACCTTTACGGTTTAACAAATATTTAGTTGTAGTTTTTTAATTGATTGCTATCGTAATCAACTAAATCTCAATTTAATTTATGTCTGGCTTAGATTTATTTTTTTATAAAAAATGTTATTAGTAAATTTTGTAATTAATTTTTTTAATTTTAAATATTTGTATTTTAGTTTTTCTTATTGTTATCGTAATTAATTGATTCAGTTTAATTTTTGTCCGAAAAAAATTTGTTTCTAAATTTGGTAATCAACTTTTTAAATTTTGAATATTTGTATTTTAATTTCTTTATTTTCTTAAAAGTTGTGTTTTGTTTCCCTTATTGATCTGAAATCTTTGTGATTTCGATTTCAAAATAGTATTTTGTTAGTTCACTCTGTCTTATTCAATTTATTTTATGGTTTTTGTTTGTGAAGATTTTCATTTTTAAGTTTATTTCAATTAACAGGTGTTGGGTTGGTGTGTGTGTGAGAGAGAGAGAGAGAGAGAATGCTTTTTGATGATTAATTATACTCTTTTAAGATAAGTTACAAATTTTTTAAAAGATGAGTTATAAACTTTTACGACCAATACAATATGTTATTTCTTTAATTTTCGGGATGTTGGTGTGTAGTTTACATTAAAGATATATTAATTTATTTTCATCATGCTACGTTCATACATTGATCATGCTCATATTGGCACCGTACCATCGGCACGGACACAAGTTTATTTTTATAGAATACTACACATCTTCTCATTGTTGTGGTTTCGTTTGTCGGAGCATATGTATTGGTTTCTAATGATTTAATTGCCATTTTTTTTAGCTTTTAGGATTGATTAATTTTAATCAAAATGGATCTCTGCTCGCCTGTTAGATTTTATATGATAATATGTGGAAAGATTCGAGTTTTGCAGATGAAGTAGAGAATTTGGTTAAATGAATGTGTTTGAATTTTCTTTGTGTCATGTGTATGTAAAATAATAGACAAATTTATTGCATCTCATGTTTCCAAACCAACCATTGTTGTTAAGCAAGAACCCCCAGAAGAAGAAGACTGAGTTTTCGTTATTAAGAAAACAATAAAATTTTCTTTTCATATTTTAACAGTAGTTATAATTAAAATATTTATTTATTGGTTTTCTTATGAAATAAATATCGAAGTAAAATGTTTTATTTTGTTAGACATTTGAGTTTTCTCCCCTTTTCGTTGTGTAGTGTACATATATCAAACTCATACAAATTATAAGTAAATATTAATTCATTTCCACAATATCTGCTTCATTTATTGATAAATTCCCAAACTGGCGTCGTGCCATCGGCACGGGCAAGAGTACTAGTCCATAATACAATAGAGCTCATACTCACACATGTACAATTGACTAAAGCTATTTAGAAATTTAGATTAGATTATCTTAAAAAATTTAATGGTTGTGATTTACCATCACATTCACATGTGTGAGTAGTTATTCACTTTTAACTCCCAATTACAAAGTCACCCCCTACAATTAATATTATGATCAGTCATCTTTTAGTTTTTACAGAGCCACCCCCTACAATTAATATTATGAGCAGTTATGGGTCAGTTACATATAACTCAACTATGAGTCGAGTTTAAAATTGCACTTTCTATTTAGACATTGTCGTTTCAATTGATAAAATCATATATACTAGCACCGTGTCATAGGCACGAGCACAAAAATCTAGTATATTACAATAGAGCTCATTCTCACACATGTGCAATTGACTAAAGCTATTTAGAGGTTGAGATTAAATTATCTTAAAAAATTTAATGGTTGGGATTCACTCTCACATTCACATGTGTGAGAGTAGTTATCCACTTTTAACTCTCTATTTTCTCTCGTCATGTTACAAAACAATCCCCTACAATTAATATTAATCTTCTAAACCATTACCCTTTACAAAACATCAACATTAATATAATCTCACAATAGAACTCAATTGATTGATTGAGACTATCTGATCATGGGGGTTGATTCCGCCACAAAATCAAACGTTCATAGGTCAGTTACATATAACTTCTTACAAATAATCCCCCTCAACTATGGATCGAGTTCAAATAACGTTTCTCAACTACCACTTAAAGTAATGTAACTCTCAACTGTAACATTTTTTAAAATCGTACCTTCTATTTAGACGTTGATATTTCAATTGACGAAATTAGATATACTGACATCGTGTCATAAATACGAACACGAAGATTTAATACTAGTACAGTAGTACTCGGGTAGAAATGTGTAACGTGAGTGTGTGCGTGGTACAACTAGCCATGTCAAATCTGAAATGGACAGTACAATAAAGAAAATTATGTGAGGATCAAACTTTCCAAGCCATGACTAACTAAGAACGACAGCCGTCAGCCGACAAGGGAGAACCTAAATTCAAATGGTGCCATTTGGTTCGTCGATTACTTGATTTAAGATTTGAAATTTTGGTGAATTTATTAATTTTAAACTCTTCTTTCTGACTGTTACTAATGATGATACAATAAGTGACACCTTTCGTCCCAAAAATTTCTTAAAATTAATTGCTATGTTCGTCTTGTGACGTAAAGACTTCAAGTTTGATTAAGGGTGCTTAATACAACAATACAACACAGGATATTTACTTATATGGCACACATATTAAGTAAAATAATTATTTTGTCCTTATATATTTAAAAGGAAAAAAGTGAAGAAACAAAAGATAATAAAAAGGCAAAAGCCATCATTTGGCGACCCAATTTTTAAAAAACTTATAATGAGGTCACTAAACATTAGATAATAGGCTCGTTTGCAGCCTATTTAATGTTAAGTAGCCGTCTTGTAAATTTTTGAAAAGTTTAGTGGTCAAATGAGAGGTTTTGCCTAATAAGAATCTAGTTGGGTTGTAACATTTGCTAGGTTGTAACATTTATCAAATTTTACTTACATTGTGTATATAATATTTATCATAATTATGAGAAGAATTGCATTGATTATTATTATTATTATTATTATTATTATTATTATTATTATTATTATTATCATCATCATTATCATCATCATCATCATCATTGTCTTATCAACATTATTACTATTAATTTCTTTCCTTATTACTATTAAATAATACCAAAAATATCTTTAAAAAAATTAATTCTCGAATGATCCTTAAACAACTACTCAAGTCATAAAATAAAGTTAATCTTTTTATGCTTAAAATTTAGAAAGTTAACTTTTACACTATTATGAAAATTTGGTAGTAATATTCATAGTAGTACTAGTGATGATGATGATGATAATGATAATAATAATAATAATAATAATAATAATAATAATAATAATAATAATAATAATAATAATAATAATAATAATAATAATAATAATAATAATAATAAAATATCAATTTTTTTGTATGTTGTTACAATTAGTAGCATAGTTATTTGTTGTTGATGTTGTTATAATAATAATAATAATAATAATAATAATAATAATAATAATAATAATAATAATAATTATTATTATTATTATTACCACTATTATTATTTTTATTGTTTATTATTATTATTATTATTATTATTATTATTATTATTATTATTATTATTTTATCAGAAATACTAACGTATTAAGATGATTGAAGTTAAATATAAATTTTGTTTCAAATAAAATCTCACACCCTAACGATGTTAGTAGAAATGTTAAGTTTTAGACTTTTTGGTTATAAAATTTGAACCTTGGAAATTTTAGGATAGAATAATTATTTTTGAGACTTTTTGAATATGGTAAGTTTTTAGTAGGACTTTTTGGTATTTTACCCAAAAATATACTCCACATTTGTCTCAAAATATAATATTTTTAAAATATTTTAACATACAACCTTTTTATCCCTAAATTGATATCTTACAAAAAAGATTTATCTTATTATAAATATTAGGAAAAACAAATATAAATATGTTGCGAACAGTATAACTCAATACAACAGCTTTAAAGGTCAAGTCCTCCGAAGCAGAATAAGCGAAGCGAGTGTCAAGCAACCGTGTCAATTGAGGCGATTGCGTTGTCTGAAACGAAATAATCACATCAGAACCGGGAGGAGCCCAAGTACTTGAAGCACTTGCGTCAAACGATCACGTCACTTAGAGCTGAAGATTGAGATGTTGAAACGGTTACATCAATTGGGCCGGAGATCTGAGTTTATAATGCATTACATTAATACTTAATAAATATTTCATGTATTTTTCAGATTAAAAAAATACATTAACGTTCTTAACTATAATTAATATTAATTCAAAGAATTAAAAATAAAAATAAAATCAAACATCAAAATTTGTTTACAAATGTTATCGAATATGTAATTAAAATAATGAGTAAGCTTTACACTTTACAGGAGTAATATAAAGAGAGAAGTGTCTGGAAGCAGTTGGGTCATTTCATGGGATAACCCCATTTGCCCTTCTCTCTATCTCTTATTGGTACTTGTACTTCTGACTTTGTCGTCTGAAACTGATCAGTGATCACCCCATCTTTCTTCTTTCTTTCGCCCGTTTATGATGGGAGGCATCTCTTTGATTACACTGGTGTCAAATTCCTGATTCCAAATAACTTTTGATTTCCGTATTGAATTTTTTACTTTACAACTAACGTCATCTCCGAAGATGGAGACCTCACTAACACCCATTATTTATATGTCTTAATTCTCTTTGAAATAATATTATGGGTCACACTTCTTAAAACAAAAACATAATATATATATATATATATATATATATATATATATATATATATATATATATATATATATATATTTCTTCGTGATTAACTTTTAAATGAATTAGTTATTTAATATGGTTTTAGTTTATGATTTGACAAGTACAATAGGTTAAATCATTTGCAGTTATTTTAAACAAAATTACAAACAATATTGGCTCTTTATAAAATTACATCTCTCCATGCAACTACGTGAAGGGGAGTGTAGCATAAAGCATTAAAAGTAAGACACTTTCATACGTAATGATTTAAATGTTTAAAGACTAAAAATGATATATTTAAATACAAAAGTGACATATTAAATGACAAAAATTGAGACATTTTCATACATAATAACTTACAGATAGATAGACTATAAGTCACACATTTAAAAATAAAATTGATACATTTAAGGGTAAAAGTGACATATTCAAGGCAAAAAAATGACACATTTCCATTTACGATGAGTGTTACACATTGACGGATTAAAGTGAAATAGTTGAGGGTAAAAGCGACACGTTAAAAGCCAAAAAATGACACTTTTTTTTCTTAAAGTACTACACTCTTAATGTCAAATGTGACAATTTTAAAGATAAAAGTGATATTTTAATGCTCGAAAGATGAAAGTGATATTTTTAAGGCTAAAATTGATAATTTTAATGCCAAATTGATGGTTTTTATTTATAAATATGAGAGTGACACTGTAATTTTTAAAAAGTTGAGGGGTGACGCTATACTTTCTAAATTTTTGATTCATTTAACCTGGATGCTACATTTTATGGATTATTGTCTAACACGAGTTTCCTATTTTAATAGGGTAGCTTAGTACTTGAATATTTTACATTATATACCATCCATTCTAAAATTATTGTCCCGTTTTTCATTTTCGTTCGTTAAGAATAATTGTTTTGTTTGTAATTTTCCTTTTTTAGGACAATATTTTTATCATTTTACTCTTACTTTTTCCTCTTACTTATGGTTTGCATACTTATTTAGGAAACTACACCTCCTACCAATATTAATGATCAAGATAATTGATTTTTGTTAATTTGTGTCAGGTTAGCTCAATAATTTTGGGACAAAGAGATATTTTTTTCTATTCCACCAAAAAGTAAGGGTGAGCAGAAGTTTTTTGGAATCGGATCGGACCAATGAAACCAAACCGGACCAGTCAAAAATGGACCGGACCAATACTTTGGATTGCTTCTGGATTTGAATTTTTATAGAACCGGACAATTGGGTCGGTCCCCGGTTCCAGAAACCAAAAACGCAGAACCGGACCGAACCGGACCAATGTGTATTTATTATTATTTTATTATATTTAATATACTAATATAGTATAATATATATATATAAATTGATAAGAAGATAATAAAAGGAATACAACTTACAACCTAAAGAAAATATATAATAATTTGATTCAATATTCAACCAAGTTTCCTTATTTGATTAAAGAAAAAATATGAGGGAAAACATTGTTTCCCTATTAATTAATTTCCTGCCTCTTTTTGTGATTCCAAACATTATTAGTTTGAAGGATTGTTACCTGTAAATTAATTAAATTAACCCTAAGGGGATCGGAGAGGAAGATGACTTGCAATAAATTTCCTTACAACTTTCTTTTCTCTTTATTAATTTGGAAGTAATTATTTTTACCTTTAGTTTATTTTCACAAGAACAACGAACCCAACAAAATGTTGTATGAAGGAAAAACATGATTTGATTATTGATCATTGTTTTTTTATAAAATCTATTTATCCTCTTGATCAAAGATATGCATCGTATTGATCCGGTCCTGGTTCTCGTACGTCTTCAATTGGTTCTGGACCAGACCAATGTCTTGGTTCTCAGACATATTGGGTTGGTCCTGGTTCTATATTTTTTAAGAACCGGACTATTGGTCTGGTCCTGATTCTCTCAATTTTTCTAAAAAAGTGGATCAAACCGGACCAAACTTACCCCTACCAAAAAGTATTATTGAAGACATAATTATTTTAAAAAAAGACTTTTTAAACAAAAGATCTTAAAATAAGATAATAAACTTTTTACACGAAATAAAGAGAGTATAGATAATACATTATACATGCATATTTGTATACAAGTAAAAATGGTAGATACCATTACCACGTGTGTGCTTTATTTTTGTACTCGTATTTTACAAATAATTTAATTTAAATCGTTATTTAGGAAGAGTGTATTAGTTGTGGCTGTTGTTATTGTTGATATTAATGCCAGGTGTGCCCATAACCTTTTAGCACCAGCCTTAGGTACATCAGTTAAATGGACTAGCTAGTTATATTTACCTTCACATTATTAAGTAATCAACTCATCTAAAAGCTTAAATTATTAGAGAGAGTACTAACAATGTATATCATGCTTTTATATGTTGTTCTTTAACACTCTCCCTCACGTGCATACGTGGAGAGACCTTTTGAAATATTTTTTAGGATAAATGCAAGGAGGGAGATTTGAACCCTGATCATTACAAAATCATGAACTCTGATACCATGTTAAGTAACCAATTCATCTAAAAGTTTAAACTATTAGAAAAAACACTAATAATATATATCATGCTTTTATATTTTGTTCTTTAACACACATAAATCAAACAGCAGTAATGAAAAACTTAGATTTGAAGGAACTAGAAAGCATTGACAACAATTTGAGTTGAAATGAAATGTCAAATGTTAATGAGAATAGTTATGTTAGGAGTTAGGACAAATGGAAAGGAAGAGGGTACATTTAGGCAGGCATCCTTTTAGGGTTGACAAGACAGGTTTTTTTTTTTTAAATTTATATTTCAGTGACTAGTTACAAAAGAAATCTGATGTGATCACAGTCTCTCTTAACTTTCCTTATTGCCATCATTTTATTTGGACCAGCTAGCTAGCTAGGTATGTGTCTGTATCCCCTCACCCCTCACCCCTCACCCAGGCCGCCCAGCTCCTTGATTAATTTTCTTCAATTCTAGTAAGAAAAGGAAATAGGGATTTTCCTTGCAAATATTTCCTAAGTGAACAGTTAGCTGATTGAGCGATTTCAATGTTGTTGGAAGTAAGTTCCACAGTGTCTTGAAAGTTTGTTCACTTGTTTTACCAAAATATGTTTTTTGTTGTTGTTGGTATGCCTAAAACAGTAATTGTAATATCCCAATCTCATATCGGGTAGATATAAGACTTAGGGCTTATTTGGTAGTCGGACAAGGATAAGTAGTATTATTAATCCCAGTATTATTAGTGCCCTCGCTATTAATCCTCACTTGTATATTGGGGGTAGTTTTGAGATTACAAATGTTAATCCCAATTTTTTTTAATGAGGGTGCTAATAATACCACCCTCCCACTTGGTATTAATAGTGAGGGGATAATGACTTTATCCGTATAACTCGTGTTATTAGTCCCAACCACTTATTGCGTACCAAACATCAGGCAACTCGGATTATTAATCCTATCTGGCCTTAATCCTGACTACCAAACGACACCTTATATTTGATTTATAAGTTGGTCACACACTACTTTTGGGTACCAACATCATCCATAGACTTTTGGGTCGACTTGTGGTGAGCCTGATGACCTAAGGTGTTGCGTGCTCAGTAGGCCAGTTTGTGGGCTACACGTAGCGGACCGGGCTCTCGGACTCGGGTCGTTATAGTAATTGTACATTTTCTCTGGCCCAAACATATTACAAGTAGGTTCGATCTATCATATCATCAAAATCCGTTAAGCACTGTCTCTTCATATTGGAAGTGAAGCGTGCGACATGACGAGAAAGATAAAGGGTGGAGTGCTATACCAAATCACCATCTGATCAGCATAGAACGTCCTCGTTAGAAAAACAAAACATCCTATATACCCCAGACCGTATATATACATCAATTTAAGCATCCTCAATCCCTTAAGAGCGGTGCTTAAACCTCTATATGTTTGTGTATCAAGATCAATCTCTTGAACCGTATGTTCAATATGATCGCCATGACATTGAAACACAAAAATAGAGATGTATATCATACTATCTTCCTTAGACACTCATATCAATCACTCTTGATTAACTGCTTTCCCAGCAATGCTCCGTAGGGCTGTATGTGCATAGCCCGTTGGTCGGCATGCCAAAGTAGCATCATCAACGTTCAAGTTCATGATATAGTTCTAAGTCACATAGGGTATAATTGTGACCTGAATTTAATCACTAGAACTCACAAAATGATGAAGCAGTGATCATTCAATCACTTTCTTAGGTCGTATTATAGCCACATACAGTATGATGTGTATGCTATGGCGGAACTCCCACACGAAGTAGGCATGTCATGCTCAAATGTCATACGAACCTTAGTTTAGCCGCCCTTTTGGCGTCTAACTTGAGTACTCAAAAGCAGTCACTCTTCTAGTATCTCTTTTAAGATCTCACATTCGGACTTTTCCTTGGGATATAAAGTCAACCTTTATAAAAGGACTCATCTTGGTCATATGCCAAGACAATAAATGTAATGTCTTTGTGTACCCCTCTTCGTAGGTGCTAAAGACTTTTACTATCTCAGCTTGCTCGCCCACCTAGTGACAAGGTAAATTACCCGTGTGAGAGGGCCAATTCAATATCCACGACATCTTTTTAATCAAAATATATATGCTATGCAATTTCATATTAAAACATCCAATTAACATATAAAAGGAATAAAATGAAAATGCAATTTATTCAAACGTTAATGAAAATAATAGTCAAATGTCAACAAAAGTGTTCTTATAATAAATATCAGATCCTACGAAGCCCTAGACCCAACATATGATCCTGGAAGATCTCTCTAGCTAGAGGCTTAGTCATAGGGTCAACCAACATGCTTCTAGTAGGAATATATTCTATAACAACTTTCTTTTCTGCAACCATGTCTCTAGTAAAATGATACTTGATTTTAATGTGTTTCGTCTTCCCATGATACTTGGGGTTTTTTGTGTAACCTAAAGCAACCATGCTATCACAAGCAATGACTACAGGACGATCCACATGCGTCGTAACATCAAAACATTGAAGAAAGCTCCTCAACCACACAGCTTCTTGAACTGCAGCTGAGCAATACATGTACTCTAACTCCATCGTAGATAGGGCGGTGCTAGTCTATCGTTTGCCACTCCAAGAGATAGCTCCACCACTAAGGAGGAAAGCGTAGCCCGAAATAAATTTATAACCATCTACATCTCCAGCCCAATCCGCGTCAGTGAAACCTTTCAAGCTCAAATCCCCACCTTGGTAACATAGGGTTAAATTTGTGATTCCCACAAAGTAACGCATAACTCTTTTCATTGCCATCCAGATTTGAGGTCTAGGATTATTTTAGAATCGACTTAACATCACAACTATAAAGCATAGGTAAGGCCGAGTACACACCATAGCATACATCAGACTTCCTACCGCATTCGCATATGGAGTCATAGACATTCTTTTCTTCTCTTCTTCATTCTTAGGGCATTGGTTTGTACTAAGGACACATCCTTTTCCATTGGGGTGACAACGAGTTCTGAGTTAGTCATGCCGAATCGTTCGATGACTTTCTTAATATAAGTCTTTTGAGACAAACTGAGAAATCTTTTCGAACAATCTCTAATGACTTTTACTCCAAGCACATAGCTTGCTTTACCCAAGTCTATCATATCGAAAAGCGCAGACAGCCCCTCTTTAGTGGCATTTATCATCTCCATATCATTTCCAGCTAATAGGATGTCATCAACATATAATGACAGAATCAAGATATTTTTCTTGGATCGTTCAACATACACAGTGGTCTTCCTCAATCATCACAAATCCAATTGATGTTATCACTTGATGAAAGCGAATGTACCACTGTCTAGATGATTGTTTCAGACCATAGATGGAACGTTTGAGTCGGCACACTTTGCGCTCTTGTCCCTTGACTTCAAAACCCTCTGGTTGAGTCATATGGATCTCTGCATCTAGTTCTCCATTGAGAAAAACAATTTTAATATCCATTTGATAAAATTCTAGATCCATGTGTGCTGTTATCGCTAGGATTAGGCGAACATAGGAAAATCTCACCATAGGGGAAAATGTCTCCTCTTAGTCTAAACCCTCTCTTTGGGTAAAACATTTTTCCGCAAGACGCGCCTTATATTTGTCGATTGATCCATCTGCATGTCACTTGACTTTGAAAACCCATTTGTTTCCAATAGTCTTGCGACCTTGCGGAAGATCAACTAACTCTCAAACCTGATTCTTTTTCATAGAGGAAATTTCATCTTCCATGTAGTCATCCATTCATTGTTTGTAGGTAAAGAAAGAGCTTATTTGAATGATGTAGGCTCACTAGAATTGTAAGAAGTAGTTAGGAAAGATTCCTCTCCGATCGCGAATCGACGAGGAGGTATATTTCCACATTTATTTCTTCGCTCTAGTATCAGACTCCCACTAGAATCCATACTCCCACTCGGATGAAGATCACCTTGACTCTCATTGGCGACTTCCATAGGCTCATCCTTATGTTGTACCGTAGGATTCGGTTGAGAAAATTCCCCACCTTTGTCAAAAGATGTCATATGTTCTTCTTCTATCTCAAAAAGTTCTAAGTCTTTCCTAACTTCACCTATCTGTGGGAAATCATTCTTAATGAAATCAACATTGCACGACTCCGTTTCAGTCATTCCTACGTTAGGTTGTCCACCATACATAACATAACCCTTTGAGGTATCTGAATACCTTATTAAAACACACTTGTTTCCTTTAGGGCATAGTTTTCTAAACTTATTGGAGGTACTATGGACATAACCTGCACAACCCCAAGCATGAAGATGCCCCAATTTAGGCTTCTCACCTTTCCAAAGTTCATAAGGGGTTGTGGGAAGTGACTTAGAAGTCACTCGGTTAAGTATGTAAGTGGCTGTCATTAGCGCACCCCCCCAAACAAAATTGGGAGGTTGGCCTGTGCCATCATCGACCTAACCATTTCCAACAATGTTCAATTCCTTTGTTCTGCAACACCATTTTGTTACGGAGTTCTAAGAATTGTCAACTGTCGGCGTATGCCCTTTTTCTCACACAATTCTTTAAATTGATTAGATAAATATTCACTGCCCCGATCAGTTCTAAAAGTTTTTAAGCTTTGTTAAATATTCACAGCCCCGATCAGTTCTAAAAGTTTTTAAGCTTTTATCCTTTTGATTCTCAACCTCTACGAGAAAACGCTCAAAACACTTAATGCTTCATCGAGGTGAGAAATAAGGTAAACATAACTATAGCGTGTGTAGTCATCGATAAAAGTGGGAAAGTAGGAAGCTCCATGACGTGCCTTACCATTCGTTGGTCCGAAAATATCTGAATGGACTAACTCTAATGGATTTGTAGCTCTTTTTTCCTTACCAAAAGGCTTTCGGCAAGCTTACCCTGCAAAACAAGATTCACACAAGGGTAGGTTGACTTTGGTGAGAGACCTCAATAGACCTTCTCTAGCCAATCTAGTCATCCTATCTTTTCCTATATGTCCAAGTCTAGCATGTCACAGCTCGGAATTAGAATCATCATAAACCATGCAAGAAGAAGAATTAATAGAAGAATTATGAGAATCCAACAAATCTAATTTAAAGAAATTATCTGACAAAAAACCATGCCCTAGAATCTCATCAACAAAACAAATATCCAAGTGATCATTACTAAAATTAAAAGAATATCCATGTCCTAGTAATTTTACTATTGATAATAGATTATGTCGAATTCTAGGTGCATAAAGAACTTCATGAAGAGTCAATCTACGTCCATTCCACAATTGAAAATTCTTGTACCCGCAGGAACTTTTCGATAATTTACAAATCCTCCTGGATCCCTCGTCACATGATTGGTTGAGCCTGAGTCTACAATCCACACAGGGAAAGAGTTAGCTAATAAAACATGAGAGCAAACATAACTTTGCGAGGAAATAGGATTAAAGGATACCTTTTTCAGCTCAGGACAAGTTCAAGCAAAATGACCCAAGGTACCATAGTTGTAGCACTTCTGCTCAGCAATATTGTTTTTGCCTCTACGGCGTTTAGTAATCTTGTCACTTTTATGGTCCAAATTCTGAGTCTTCTTGCCTTTAGTCTGTTTATTGCGTTGCCCTTATGGCTTGCGCAGAACCTCAAAGGAAACAAGAGCAAGATCATGAGTCGAGATACATCTGCAAAAGTCTGAATGGAGTCCGTATAAGTCAGAATACGCCTCAAACTACTCCAAGAGTTAGGTAGTGAACCAATCACCGCTTGAACTTGCTGTTCATCAGATAAGATAGAACCAGCAGCCTTAAACTCATGAATCATTCCGGACATCTCGCGTAGTTGTTCAAGAATGTTACGTTTCTGGTCAATCTTATAGCTTTCAAACTTGTAAGTCAAAGTCCGCAACTTTGTAGCAGAAGTATTCCCATAAATAAGCTTAATGTCGTCCCACATTTTTGTTTTGCAGTTAGGCAATCCTCAAACTAGTCAATCAGATCATTATGCATGCTACTCAACATAGTAAAACGTGCACATTGATCTTTCTTTTTCCATTTAAGAAATTCATGTATTTTCTTGCGATGCTGGGCAAATTACCCATCTCTGGTTCTTCCATCACAAAATCTAGGTTGTCAAGAACCTCTTGCTCATTTAGCAAATACGTAATTTTTCTTTGCCAAACACTATAGTTGGTGCCATCCAATTTCTCACCCTTGTTAAGGTCAGCGATTACATTCTTAGAAGTCATATCACTACAATTTATTGCAAGAAAAACATGTTTTTATACACTGAAAAAAGCCAAAATAAATACTTTCAAGCTGAATTGACCAAAACAAAGGCCACCATTGGACTTAAAAGGCCAAAATTAGTCTAGATGTGCCGGCTGTTACAAACACGGAGTCACAGAACTGTCCACGTCATTACTGACGTGGCAGGGCTGACATCACTGATGACATGGTAAGGCTGACGTCACGTTGGTGTCACTGATGACATCACCAAAACTGTCACCGGATTGGGTCCCACTTTTCTGATGTGGCGGACACATCACCAATCAATTGTTTGATCGTTGACCAGTTAACGGTTGACTGGTCTTCCACGCAGCATCTCACGCACCTAGCCGAAGCATGTCGTCTACGCGTCGCCTTCCTGAACTCCGATGAGGTCACGGACGGTGGCGTTGGATTCGTTTGGTTGAGTGACACAAGAGGCACGTACATCGAGGTCGAGAGTGGGGAAGATGAGACACCTATTTTTCAACTCGGAAAATCGATTCGTGAACGTGATCCGCGAGCCAACTTCTCGAGGCCGTAAAACCTTTATTTTAAGTCTAAATTAAGCGTATAATATGTCGTTGGAAAGCCCTCGCGAAGTACTACAAGTACCGACCATAAAACCATGGTTTTATAGAATACAAACAGGTCAAAATAACATGCAAAATTTTGGAAAAAACAATTTTCAACAAAACTAGGTTTGCGATATTTTGAAAAGTACCTAATGGATTTCAACGAGAATTTAGTATGTTGTTCGCACCGTCATAGGAAACTCAGACATATAAAATTTTCTCAAAAATAAAATCATTTTACACATGAAATAATAAAACTCATTTGGTTCGTTATTGGGTAAAACTTTAAAATAAACCCAAAAACAAAAGCAAGCAATTCATGGCATAACGAAACGATCAATCAAGCAAATAGGCTCTGATACCAATGAAGGTTTATATCTCAATACCAATCAAGTTCGTTATCTAAGAGTAATTATGAGTTACCCCGTGCGAACTTAAACTTTGAGCGAAGCGGAAGACTTTCTGCTTGAGCTACGATCTTCGTATGTGACGATAAACAATCATGCAAGTCTCTCTTGTCAAATTGATATTACGTAGTATGAATATCAATTCTGGTTCACACCGCAAATCCAAACCTCTTGATGGTTAGACTAGAGGGAGTATTTGGTGAGATAGAATATAAGAGAGAGAGAGAGAGAGAGAGAGAGAGGGCGGCCAAGGGGAGACATTTTCTCCTAGGCATATTCTGTTAGGTTAGGGATTTATCCCTTTAGTTGCCCTATTTATATTATTGTATAAGAAACCCTATTTCTTGTAGGTTAAGTTAAGTCAATCTCGAACCCTTTTTGATTAGGAAACTAATTAACCTTTAATAGTATAAATATATTCCATGTGAGTGGAAGTAAATAATGGGGCCACAAGCCCAATTGCTAACAGTTCCAAACACACAGACACACAGACACACACACACACACACACACTCTCTCTCTCTCTCTCTCTCTCTCTCTCTCTCTCTCTACAACTACATCTCTCCCACTCGCACTCCTTTCATTGTTCTCAATGGATTATATATAATCCCGATAAAGATGAAGATGTTCATGTGGATTCCCATTTGTTATATAATTTTCAAATTTAATGAGTTTTATTCGCCAATCGTAAATGTTGAGATAACTGAACGAGGATCGATCTGTTCGGAAACGACACAGTTCATGTAAGGTTATATTTTTTTAATAAAATGATTGTGTAGCTAAAAAACACAAATTTTGGATTATGGAATATTATATGTATTATTATTTATTCAAATGATATAATAAATAGAATTCCTTTTACAAACAAAAACGAAAGAACCACCATGGTGTGGTGGATGTTTTATAAAAGAGCCGCCACAATGTGGCGAATGTTTTATAAAGAGACGTCAGGATGTGGCGGATGAGCCATAAGGAAGAACACATCAGTCACGACGTTCGTGAAACAAGAGGCAAGGGATTATACCAAACACATGGAGCTTGCTTTAGACCATGGATTGCTTTATGGAGACGACACATGTGGTGTAGATTATCCTTATCAATAAAGCCTAGAGGTTGAGACATGAAAACTTCTTTAGTAAAAGTATCGTGGAGGAAGACATTATTGACATCAAGTTGTCGAATAGCCCAACCCATACAAACAACTAGGGAGAGGACGAGACGAATTGTGGTAGGTTTAATCACCGGACTGAATGTGTCATGGTAGTCAACCCACGTTGATGAAACCCTTTGGCGATGAGACGAGCCTTGTACCTGTTAATGGTGCAACGGCAAGACGTTTGATGCAAAAAAATCCATTTGCACCCAAAAATGTTACGAACCTTGTCGAGCATAAACCAATTCGCAAGTACCCTTTTGAGCCAGGGCATCATACTTTTGAGACA
Organism: Codonopsis lanceolata; assembly: GCA_013146195.2. NCBI lineage: Eukaryota > Viridiplantae > Streptophyta > Magnoliopsida > Asterales > Campanulaceae > Codonopsis > Codonopsis lanceolata. The sequence continues at coordinate 156,904,678 of CM028379.1, forward strand.
TTGCCTGTAGCCACGTGATGTTCTTGAAGGCTTGAGTGACACATGTGGGTTCAGCTTCAGCGGCTAAAAGGCTAAGTTTGGTTAATTAGGGGTTTGTGGATATTGTTCAGGGAGTGGGTAACTATTGGCGAGTTACGAGCAGCCACCGAAGGTATGGTAGTTTCAAGCGGTGCTGAAACCAAGGGAGAAATCGACGAGCGGCTGTATAGCTCTGATACCTCATACCATGTAGAAGAATTATAATTGTTATGAATAAAAACATAGTCTAAATGATGATCTTATTTATACATGAACTTTTAAAAAAATATTAATATTTATAATATAAATATCAATTTTTTCTTCTTAATTTGTTTGTTGCATGACATTTAAAAAATAGAGGGAAATAGTTTTATAACATACTCCATCCGTCCCGGATAAATGTTACTAGTGGACAAAATACAATGATAAGAAATGTAATTAATGATGAGTTATAAAATATGTTGTGACAATAATACTCATTACACATACTCTCTCTCTCTCTCATTATTTATGTACCTCTTACTCTCTCTCTATGATGTACAATAATTATACTATTAAATGAAGGGATATATTAGGGAGAAAAATATAAAATTTGTATACCAAAAATCTTTAGGATTATTAGTTGGGACATCACAAAATAGAAAATATGAACATTTATGCAGGATGAAGGGAATACTATCTTTATCTGAAAATTAAATAATGTTTTAAAAATATGCCCACGGAATAAGAAAGCTTATAATCTACCTTTATTTAAGCGCAATAATTATTAATGAATTATATGATACATCTTTAAATCATCGTACTTTTTTCTCAAACTTTAAAAAACACATCTTTAATTCGAGTAATTAATAAGGACAATGTTGGCTAATGTCAACATATTTTTTCTTAAAATCTTATAACATTATTTATTTTGGGACAAAATTTTCCCCCTAAAACATTACTGTAGTAGTATTTATTTTGGGACAGAGGTATTAGAAAGGTGTGAGAATTAAATATCGTGGTTATATACATGTAACCGGTGAATAGTATGTTCAACCCCCTGAATTGTGTAGGTTTTCTTTGGAATCTCTAGGGTTTCCGTAGCACCTTTCACTTGAGGGTTTCCATACAAATTGCATACTTTGGCCTAATGGATACGTATATGCATTGTATCTTTCATTTACTCCATAGTTTGGTGAGAGAGGGAGAGAGAGAGAAGGTAACTAATGTATGCTTTTGTTTGGGCTCTTGATTTTGTGGAAGTATATTTTATCAGAACAAAGTAAAATGTTTTAAATTTAAATATGATACTGTATTGTATTATATGACGACAAATTAATCTAGATTAAAATCATCTCGATTATACTATGTAATAAATGATGGAGATATGCTTAAACACTCACTCACACACACAATGCACACATATATGCATACTTATCTTGTCTAAATCTTGCATTATAAATTATAGAAAAGTTAATACAAAAGCATATGCAAAGGAAGTGAAGGGAGCTGCTTTTCCTAATTGCAATGAGATTGGAGGGGATTAAAACAAGGCACAGCTCAAAAGAAAAGCAAGAATATGAATAACCCCTTTCATTTTGTTTGTTAGTCTCAGTGTACATAAAAATTAAACATATATAGCCCTATTGTTGTCAAATCAATGCCTTCCTCCAAGCTATATAAAGCCATCCTTTCTCTCTCTCAAAAAAAAAAACCCAAGCTGCTTTGCTTGAGGCTTTGTCATTCTTGTTAACATATCTTCCTCTCTCTCTCTCTCTCTCTCTCACATACACACACACTTCTTTAATCAGCTAGGTTGAGGACCTCCAAGATTTACACTACAGTTCTTTATATTTTTGGATCTGGTGATCTTGTTTATAGCTCACCTTTTAGTAATGTTGGAGTAGTTTAATTTTACATTTTGGGTCGAATATTGATTTTTATTTACTATGATAGAGAGCTTTCTTCAGTCCACTCATGGGTGGCAGTAAGATTTCAATTAGCTGCCGACTCATTCATCCAAATACTAAGTCAAATTATCGACAATACTTAGTAGCTGACTGAATGAAGCGGGAGACAAATTGAATCTTAGGTTTCCTATACTTGGACTGAAGGGAGCTCCCTTATATGGTTTAATGTCACTACAAAGATCTCTGTCTCATTTTTCATTATGGTATAACTAACTTTAACTAACTAGAGTTTTTTTTTTCTCAGTTGTTTAGCATCAATTAATATCTCATGAACGAAGGTATGCTTCTCTTATTGTAACAACGTACACCTTTACAATTCTTGTTTAATTAGGGTTTATGATTTTAGCTTCGTAAGGATTCATATTTCACAAGCGCACAAACAAAGATATGTATGTGAAATGCGGAGTTAACTTTGAAATGTTGAGACTTGAGACAGACAGCAGACTAGCAGAGTCAGAGTGGAGTTGGAAATTAAAGAGTGGTTTAATTTTAGGGTTTATGGGTGGTTCGATCATACATGCGCATGAGGATCAAAGCTCACATTCCACGACAATGGTGTCTAGAGTTCTTGCCTAACCAGTAACCAATGCAACAAGTTCCTAGGCATGTCTCCTAGCTTCGCTGCAATTACTAAAATATCCCTCATGCTTCAGATCCAGCTTTGCTACTTCGAGAGATTTTTTCCATACTTTTTTTCTGTGTAAAGGTTCTAGGTGATTTCCCTAAATGGAAAAAAAAAATATGGTGGTAACCAATCCTGAGTTTTGTAAACAAGTTCCTACTATGTTTCTTTATTTTTTAATTTTTTTTAGTTTCTGTTTTAAGTGGTCGCTTTTATGTTGTTGAATCAATTGTTTGGGATAATCGTTTAATAATTATTTGTCATATTGTCTCAATTGAATTGTATTTTAAATTTCAGTTGTGATTTTACCATTTAATATCACTTATTAAGTATGGTAAAAGGTTAATACTCTATCCGTTTTGGACAAATAGTTTACGTTTAAAAGTTATTTTTTTAAAAAATGATACTTTAAGTAGTTTATCAATAATAAAATAATATTTTCATGTCTTAATTTTTGAAAGTGAAGTCTTTAAATAAAATTTCTCAAAATAGAATATAATCGACTCTTTACTCAAATCGAAGAAAGGATCATTTAACATTTTACAGGTTTCTACTTAGGTTTCAGTTTTAGTAATTTGAGTTTTATTGTTCCAATTTTATACTCCCTTTGTTGTGGGTCTTAAAGAGTCAGCTATTTTATTTTAAAACATTTGAGAAATTGCGGGTTGGTTATTTTTTAAAACTTTTAATTGCACCAGTCTCATGTTTTTTTTTTGTTTTCTTTTTCAATCGGAAATGACACTTTTAGAAGGAAAAAGACTCCAATACTCTTTAATGGGGTGAGACGCGTTAGGAAAATGCATCGTGGTGTATTTGATTTTTGCACTGCGATGAATCCATTTAAATGGAATCAATTTTAAATACAAAATCTAATTTTCGCATCGCGATGAATTCAAATTTTGCTCCGTGATACATTATCTAAACCAACTTATACCGCGATACTAACTTTTATGTACCACGATACATAAAATATTATTTAAATTATTTTTGCACTACGATATAAAATAATAATGAATCAGATCATGTCCTCAACTTTCTTTTTCCATCTCCTCCGTCATCACCTTTTTTCTTCCTCCTTTGTTCATCTGAAAAATCATTTAACCAATGCAGGTCCACTACAGTTTCGTATTTAATGAATCAAAAAAACCGTTTACCTTTTAGGGGCGTTGTCCCCGAACTCCCACAAAAGGGCACTGCCCCCTCGAAATGACCGGGCTAGTCGATCCTCGTTTCGTTGTTCAATAATAGTGATTTTCAAATGCAATATGTTTGTCGGAGCTGTTGAATAAGACGATAGCATTTTTGGAACAATATTTCGAAAAATGATCTTTTGTGATTGAAAATAAAAACGAGGTACTGGAGAGGTTACAAACTTTGAAAAATGGACGGACCAAAATTTACCTTAAAATGTTTCACTTAAAGCATCTACTTTTAAAATTTATGCATTAAAGTATCATTTTATTACTAATAGACTATCAAAAATATCATTTTCTTTAAAAGTTTGTCTTTCAAACAAAGACTTTTAGCCAGAACGGATGGAGTATCAAATTGAGGGTCTAGCAACCTACGTTAGTATTTGCTGTTAAGTTGATATGCGTAGGTTATGACTTATGAGTCAATTTTTTTTACATTGAAGGTCGATTATCAATTATTCAAAATATGAAGGCGGCTAATTATATATATATATATATATATATATATATATATATATATATATATATCATCTTAAAAGAAATCCATAGCATTTTGAAAAATTTCAAATGAGCGAAAGGCTATGCAACTAAAATGATTGGGGTTGCAATGTAATGATAAAGATTCATTGTGAAACCTTTATGCTGACTAATTGTGAAATCATGTTAAAAGATTATCAGAAATACCCCCTCCGTTCTTAAGTTATTATCTTATTTGACTGAACACACATATTTAAAAAAATTAGTTGACTATAATATTTAAAAAATTAGTATAATATATAGTCTTCTAAAAAAACCATCATTAAAGTAACAAAAAAATATATGGTAAAATAATAAATTTAATTTTTAAAAAAGAAAGTTTAAAGGCATGATTATTTTTTTGGAATGACGGAAAGAGGAAAAAGGGTAACGGAGCAATTAGTCATTGTGGAGGAAATATAAACAGTACATCAGACCACCATTTATTATTATTAATTGCAAAATAACCCACAAACTCATAAAATTTTTGCATGTAAACAGCATATGTCAACTTATAAATGATCCAAAAAGTTTCAAATGAAAGTTTTTAACATAAAAGTAATGCTAGGGTCACTCTAATAGCACTTAATTTTGGGTACTAAATGATGTGGCATCTTATGTGTCATATTGTTAACATAACTTTTTAACTTATAGTGGAGCCCATAAAATACCAAAAAAGATGATACATTGGAAACCACATCAATTTGATGTACAAATTTAAGTGCTTATTGAATGACTCTAGCATTACTCTTTAACATAATTAGATGAGTACCAAAGATGACATTATCACCCATAATAACTTAATATGTTGACTGATCAGAATCTTTTAATGCGTAAACCCTAGAATATTTATTATTTGAGTAAGAAAGAGAGGAGAGAGAGATATACTTAAAGATGGGTTCATAGGGCAAGAAGTGAATATTGTTTACTTCTGCTCACTGTTTTCTCCTTTTCCCAAACAAGAATCTCTCAAAGGAAACAATTCCCCACCTCACACTGTTTCTTCCCAAGCCTTTGTCTTAATTATTTTTTGAATATATATTAAAATATACGGAAATAGTCCAGTATATTATTTTGAAATATTATACTTTAAGAATATATTTTTTCAAAAAATAATTTTATCTTCTTTACAAAATTTCAACTTTACCCTCTACATATTTGATATTAACTAGTTTTTACACCCCGTTCGTTAAACGCACGACATATATATTTTTCAACGTAACTAAACTATACATAAACAAAATAAATAACAAAGAACTACTTAATTAGAAAATTGTATAGTACTTAAACAAAAATATTATAGATTCTGAAAAAATTTTCCTTACACACAATATTTGTTGTTTTATTTGTTGACTTTTCATCTTCATCGCATATGCTACCCTTGAATCTACGACATACAATTTGTGCATCACGATGCATTATTTTTAAATTTTAATATATGACGTGTCATTTCAGATGCATGTTCAATTCATTTATGGTATCATAGTTTTCGCTTCAAAAGTGCATTATATAAGGGATTAATTAAAACACTTTAAAATTGTGCTTAGTGGACTGACCCCATAATTACTCAAAAAATAATAATGTAGTCCATTAAAAAAACCCTAAAAGGCACTAATATGTATTTACTGAGAGAAACATAGAGATCTTTCCATAAAACCTCTGAACATCAACTACCTCCAATCCACTGGAACTGTAAGATTTTATTTATTTATAATATTAATTAAATAAAAAATTGAGTACATAATGATCAACACGTATCTAGAAATGAAAATCAAATTATTTTGAATTTTACAATTTGTTTCTTCACTACTATTTTTCTAAAAAAGGTAAAGATCTTTAATTTCTAGATATGTTTTTATTAGATATGTAGTTTTGATTTTTACATCAAAAATCCATTTTGATTAATTACTTCATAAAGATCCATTTTTGGAAAAATTAATTTAGTCGAAAATTTGTTATAAATATAAGTGTTATGCGTTTATGTCATTATATATATATAGATTATTAGATTATACTCAGATAATTGTTGTAAGTATGATCAATTGTAGTTATATATACCTTAATAGTGAAACTTTTTAAACATATATGGTACCGGTGGAACGAAAGGAGTACATGTGTTCGTGCACGCGTGTAGATTACTAAAACTCTAAGGTGCCGTTTGGTAGTCAGGATTAAGATCAGATATGATTAATAAGCCGAGTTACCTGATGTTTGGTACGCAATAAGTGGTCGGGACTAATAGCACGAGTTATCCGGATAAAGTCATTATCCCCCTCACAATTAATACCAAGGGGGGTGGTATTATTAGCGCCCTCACTACAAAAAAATATGATTAGCATTTGTAATCACAAAACTACCCCCGATATACAAGTGAGGATTAATAGCGAGTGCACTAATACGAGATTAATAATCTTATCGTTTATCCAAACAAGCCCTAAGGGTTTGTTTGGTAGATAAGGATAAGCGATATTATTAATCTCAATATTATTAGTGCCCTCGCTATTAATCCTCACTTGTATATCTTTTGGTGATTACAAATGTTAATCCTATTTTTTTAGTGAGGGCGCTAATAATACCACCCTCCCCTGGTATTAATAGTGAGAGGATAATGAATTTATCCGAATATCTAGTGTTATTAGTCCCGACCACCTATTATCAAACAACATCGACAACTTATTAATCCTATCTGACTTTAATCCTTGTTACCAAACGACACCTAAGCTTTCTAAATATGGATACAACCCTTTTTAGTCTCAAAAGAGCACACCGACCTAACTCCACTTCAGTCCTTCTCAAATGGTTTTATTGATCAAATTTGCTCTATATCTTTATCTAACGAGAATGAAAATTTTTCCATGTGCACACTTGCTTGTTGCTTCCCGATGGATTATCTGCTTATGGGTAAATGGCAAACCTTCTTCTGAACAAATATGTGGTTTAGTTATATCACACAGAGACTAAACACCAAAAATTACGCATAGAACAGTGTTACATTGTACCAACAAATTCCAAATCAAAATCAATCCTTGATTGAATTAACATTTGTACTCAATGGACTATATATATGATGTACCGTATTTAAAACCGTTGAAAAGGTGAAGGAACGTACAAGTTGGAATTTGGAAATGAAATGTTGGGAAAGGGGGAAGGAAGAATCTCTCTTCAAAAAGTATTAAGGTCATAATTGATATTTATACAAGATATAGGGGGTTAAAATTACAAAATCTAAAAATAAAGTAGGCTTTCTCAACATCTGAAGAAGAGTCTTTTGGGCCGAAAATTGTGTGGCACGTTTGTTAAAAAATCATTAAGGGCCTAAAAAGTTGGGTAAAATTATGGCCAAAGTTTTTAGTGGGCAAATTTCAAGAGGATACAATTTTAGAAATATATTTTCATCTAGGTTTATCAATTTTTTGGATATTTCATATAATTATAAATTGGTTGTCAAATGACAAAAATGTCATTAATGAATGCTAATCTCATCCAGACTGTCAAGACCAAAAAATTCAATAATGCTGATGCCAAACAAAACTGTTAACACAATTTTTTCAAGACAAAAAAATCAAATAATGCTGATGCCAATGCTAGGCATCAGAATTGTTAACACAATTTTTTCAAGAAAAAAAATTCAAATAATGCTGATGCCAAAGATAGATATCAGAACTGTTAACACAGTTTTTTGAAGAAAAAAAATCCAATAATGCTGATGTCAAGGACATATATCAAGACAAAAAATGTCAACATAGTTTTTTCAAGAAAAAAAAATCTAATAATGCTGATGCCAATACTAGGCATCAGAACTGTAAACAGTCCTGATGCCTGACTTTGACAACAGAAACTGGATGAGGTTTTTTGGCTTAAAAAGATTGTACAAACACTACAGTCCTGATGTCTGATGCCAAACCCAGGCATAAGCTTAGCTAGAATAAACGATGTTTGATGCCAGGCATCAGGTTCCTAGACTGAACTAAAGGTTTTCTAATGCCTAATACAAGCATCAACATTTTAAATTGAAGTGGATTAAATGATTTTTGATGTCAAATCCAGGCATCATCATTTGAAAATCTTGTTCTTTGAAATATGACATATATTTTAGTTCATCTTCAATACAAAATCCATCGAATTCCCAAATTATGAAGGTTTGTTGTGTTATAAATTTGTCTTGAAAACAAAAAATACATTACACATAAAAATAAAAGTTTGTTGGCAATAGAGATTCGCCGAAAAAGAAATTGTTGGTCGGAATCGAAGATGACGGCAGCTGGAATAGCTAAACTGCAGGAATCGACAATTGGGTAGGGGCGAGAAGGAGAGATGACGACGTTGCTGCATGTTGGTTTGAGGAAGCAACGTCGTCAATACGATATAAAGTACAATGACGTACTTTTACCCAAAAATTATACCTAAAAGATACGTCCAAAAAATAGTTGGATTCATTTAAAAACATATTTTAAAAGATGTACCGGCGTGTAATTTGTCCAAGTTTTTAATCCCTCCAATACCCAGTTTTTTTTCAACCGAAAAAGATTATTTTTGAAATATTGTTCAAAAAAAGTCATCATCCGCTTCAACAGCTCCGACAAAACACTTTGGATTCAAAAATCACAATTGTTTGGGAACGAAACGGGGATCGACCTGCCTGACAGGTCGTGGGGGTCGAGCTGTCGAGGGGGCAGCGCCCCCAAAGGTAAACAGTTTGTTTGATTCATTATGTACGAAACTATAATTGATCTGTACTGGGTTGAAGGATTTTTCAATAGGACGAAGGGGGAGGAGGAAGGGAAGAAGAAGGTTTACGGCGAAGGAGATAGAAGAAAAAAGTGGAGGACATGGTCTGATTCATTATCATTTTGTATCGCCATGCAAAAATGAATTAGATAATATTTTATGTATCGTGGTTCAAAAATTAATTTATCGCGATACATGAAAGTTGATCACGCGGTGCAACTTGGATTAGGTATATGTATTGCGGTTCAAAAATTAATTCATCGCGGTACACAAAAGTTGGTACCGGTGCAATTAGACTAGACAATTAAATTATTGAACCGCGGTGTAAAAATTAATGCAATAAAATTGATGAATTACAATGCAATAGGATTAGGAAATTAAACTATTGAACCACTGTACAAAAATTAATGCAATAAAATTAATGAATTGCGATGCAATTAGACTAAACAATTAAATTATTGAACCGCGATGTAAAAATTAATACAATAAAATTAATGAATCGCGATTCAATAGTTAATTCACCACGATTCATTTTTGTAGCCCGCCTCTTACTCATTAAGGACATCGTAGTTTTTTAGATCTAAAAAGTATCTTTTCCGGGGTTTTTTTTAATAAAAAAAATCGAACTGTAACAATTACAAACTTTAAAAATGGGACAGACCCATAATTTTTCTAAAAATCCTTGCCAAAATTATGTTAGTGGTCTGTAGGCACAAATTCCCCATCCATCAGTCTTAGTCCGTCCCAATTTAAAAATGGATAATTAATCCCTATGTTTTTGGTGTAAAAAGTTCACTATATTATTTAGTTTAGTATAACACATGTTTTACTTTAAAAATTAACTTCTATCATATATAAAGTTTTAATTTTATTATCCACATTTCATATTAATATATTGATTATGTTTAAATATTTTTATAATTATGATCAACTTTAAAACTATTATATATCATATAATAATTGGACTTTTCAAATATAAACTTTTCCGGTGAAATAGATGAAATATTGTTTTTGGAGGGAGGGAGCATCATTATTATGTCAAACTCATAACATAACTGATAATCAGAGGCGGAAGGCAGCTCAAACCTGGATTTTAATGAAATTAGGCCACTTAGGAGTGATATTAAACTCAAAATCATTTGAATCAATTTGGTGGAATAACTTGGGAGAAATTATGCATCGTGAAACATCAAAAGTGGATTTTAACGGTTTGAAAAAAATATCATGGACTAATGCGATTGAAAATTCAGCAAAATGTACCGACTCACAATTTTCTCGAATAACTTCTTCTATTTAGTGTATGTTACATTATAACAAGGCCATGTACAGCTGAGCAACCACCTAATGATAATACAATACAACTAGAGAAATATAGGATAAATTCGGGTCGGCCCACTTTGATAACAATTGCTACAGTATGTAGTATTTTTTAAAAAATTACTTTTGTATGTGAAAAGACTACGATACCTTTAATGAACCTAAGACGTGTTATAATTTACTCACTCAAATGCGTCGCGCTGCATCAATTTTTACACTCAATGCTTCAATTTAAATTGCATCAAATCCAATTTTGGATAGCGCTGCAAAATAAGAAGAAGAAGATATTGTTGAAACTGAAGATCGCTAAATGAAGAGGAAAGAGAGTGGGAAGCTATGGTGGTAGATTAATAGACTCCTGAAACACACAAATGTTTTTCACCATACGACCTCCCCACTCTCTTCCTTTCCATTCCTGCGAGTGAATTCCAACAATAATTTATCTTTGACAGACATCTTAGGAATGATTTCACGAAAATAAACTTTAATAATTGAAAAAAAAAAAACGGGACTGGAGGGGTTATAAACTTGAGAAATGAGATCGGTTCTCCTATAAATAAACCAGAAGGAGAGTTGTTCCTGAAGGCCCAATAGGAATTTGAGAACTCAATAACCTTCGGACTAGACCCATTAAATGGACTGAGTTCAATACTGTTAGAAATTATCGAAGATTGGTTGGTATCGAAGATGTCATGTGGTGGCTCCGTCAGGTACCTAATTAGAGGACGTTATCGTCATTCATTCCCTATGAACTCACTCAATTTGACCCAGTATCCCATTCAAGTCAAAAACTCAAATCGTTGCACTATATTCAGAACTTCAAATAATGGCAACACCCCATACAGTAACCGAACGAGGATATAAACATAAAGATAAGGTTGAAAAGCTTAAGCCATTCACCCACAGGCCACAGCTACTAAGACGGATATGGAGAAGAAACCAACAATGGAAGGGCACAAGTTGGAAATGTTTGAAGTGGGCCCATGTCAAACTCCTTACCAAATGGGCTTCTCCATTGGCCAGAGATTCTCTAAAGAGATAAGAAGCAGATTATCCACAGACCTTATTCTTCAACAACAGCTTCTCCCCTTTGCTCAAACCCCAAAAGCACAATCACTCATCGCTGCTCTCTCCGATAACAACCGCATAAAGTTTCCAGCCTACTGGGATGAACTCGTTGGAACGGCCCATGGAAGTGGCGCCACTCTCCTTCATGTAATCTCTCTTATGCTATTAGCTTATGAAATGGTCGTGTTTTATGATTCGATGTAACTGTTAGTGTTCTGTCACAGATTATACTGCTTAACTTCAGGAAAGAGATACTTCCATTTGTACCAAAACAAAAAGTGAAGGTGGACTCTGATAGTATTAACGATGACTGTTCAGATATACTTGTTGTTAATGAGTCGATGGCCATGGCAGCTCACAATGAGGATGCAAATGTAGCTCTAGTTGGTCACACGTAAGCATGCTAATGTCGATGGTTGGATGATTTCCAAACTCAATTCACAAACACACGCACATGCTAAGTGCACAACACCCTGTCAGGATGATTTCTTTACACTGTTTCCCTAACCCAATTTACACACAAACACACAAGTACATACAGGACTACATGCATGTAATATCCTTATGTAATATGCAGGTATTTAGTAAAGGGAACTCTGCCTAATGGACTGTCATTCACAGCCTACACATACGCAGGAGAGCTTCCAAGCTGTGCTTTTGGGTTTAACAATCATGGCTTGGTATATATAACATCTAAGCTTTCATTATTAAATTCACAAATATTTCAAGATTATTCTCTTGTTTACAAGACTTGCACCTTACAAAACTACTTTTGCAGGCATTTACACTAAATTCAGTGCCGCCAACTGAAGCTGAAATAGTAGCTGGTGGCATCGGGCGAAACTTTATCTCTAGGGACCTACTAGAAGCAACAAGCATCAATGATGCACTAGCTGTAAGATTCATCCCTCCTTTGGTCCACAGCTTTCAGTTTATTTGCATAGGCCATAGGGTTTCAAGTCCTTTTGAGTTTTGACACTTGTTGGTCCCGACTGTTCAGAGAGTTCAGTCGTCAGAAGCTTCAGTTGGACACAGTTATAATCTAATCGAGATAAACACAAGAAGGATTTTGAATGTGGAAACTGCATCGAAAAACCGAGTTTCGGTTCATGAGGTCGGGCCAGTTCCTTTCTTCCATGCCAATATGTACCGTCATCTTCGAGTTGAGCAAGTAGGTAACATTCTGCGGTAACATTCTGCTGGTGTGTATATATATTTATATATATATATATGGATGAATTTCTAGGGAATAGAAATCTGTAAAATATTTCCAGCCGGGAAAGGTTTCATTTGTGAACTAGGCCTAGAAAATCTGGAAAATATTTTCCGTAACAAGTGTTTCATCCCAAAAGGCCTAACCTTGATATTAGAGCACTATTCATTCCAAGTGCAGTGATTTCCATCACTTATTTGCTATCTTATTTAGTATTTCTGTGTGCTTGTTTTTAAATGAAGGCACAAGATGAGAACTCATTAAGCAGGGAAAAAAGAGCAGCTATGCTTCCGAAGAGATCAAAAGATGATTTCCTTTCCCTCATTGGAGACACGGATGATGAGAAATACCCCATCTACATGACAGGTATCCCCTTTGTTCTCTATAGAAATTAACAAGAATACAAAGTGACTCTTTTACTATCCACTGAGCCTCCGTTTGTTTCCTAAAAGATGATTTCCAGAAAAACTTTCTTGAATTTTGATATTAAGGGAGTTTCAAGATATTGTGTCAACCGTAAAAGATGCTACGAGTCAAAAGGAAAACCACATCCTGGGCTATGCAAAATGAAGTTTTTTTTTTCCCACTTTGTCTGTCCTTACCACTATTCAAGCGTATTTCAAACCACCTATTCTGCTAAGCAAAATGAAGTTACTCTCTTTGACACTTTGCCTCTCCTAGCCACTATTGAAGCCTATTTCTCCATCGCTAGTTTCTATCAAAATGACTGGCGTAAAAGATATTTTAGCCAATTTTTCGTGCATGACTAAATATAACAAAATAAAGTATCTTTATGTGAAAATAATCTCCAAAGATATGACTTCCTAAATCCCTTTCCCAAGTTATTTTCTGTGAAACATTCAGAACGCCTCCTACCCTTCATATTCCTCATCCAAAGAACCAATTACACATTAGACATAAGTCCACAAGGGAAAATCTTGTTCTTGGCACTTAATATTACCAATTGTTTTAATTGGACTTACTATAACGACCATCAATAATAAGTTTGTGTACAATCTTTCTGTACGAGTTCTATATTAGCACTCTAATCTCTATGAGGTAAAACCAATCCACCAAATCAAGTGTAATTTTCCAATGTTGACCTTTTTGACACTCTCTAACTAATAACATTCGTGCTTTTTTCAGGTCCAACACTTCACACTCTATGTACAGCTGTGATAGATATGGATGAAAGAACTCTATCAATTCTTGAAGGAAACCCAAAGAAAGGGGAAGTCTCATACGTGTTCCCACTACCTTGTTAATACATACCAAGAACTCAAATCATAGACCTTTGCACATGCAGTCATTTGATTCATTTCAAGAGAAGATGGGTGATGATTTTGAACATGTTCTCTCTAAAAATTTCAGAGTTCAATAATATATTAGAGATAGGTATAATCAGGATCTAGTAATCTACCCATTTTTAACAAACATAAATCTCGAAAAAACAGAGCTATTTTCATGACGTAGGGAAATTTAAGTTCAGATGTTCTTAGCTGATATTAACAAGATACACATTCTAGATCTAGCTTTATAACCAAGAAGATACACATTCTAGATCTAGCTTTATAACCAAGAAATAGAGCAACTAGAAGGGAACCTTGGAGGGTTTTAACCGTGAGCGTGATCTTTGACTCTGACCCCTTGTCCTTGCTTCGAGTAGCTTTGCTTTTAACGTGTTTTCCTTTAATTCCAGTGGCAATTTAGAAGAACACTCTGATATGTCAAGATCTTGAGTTGGCAGTCTCGTTGTCCACTGTCGTACCGGACTAGGATGACTCCTCCACACGGAATTACCATGAGAATCTCCATAGTTGTTTTCGGTTGGCATGGTACCACTCTCAGACAGCAGATAATGACTTCTTAATAGACCATCTATAGATTCGGAGTTCAATTTTCCGGTTTCGTTAACTTTTTTCTTTCCTTCAAAACCACCCGCTTCTGTTTCTTCATTAAGTTCATGTTCTTCCTCTGCTTTCCCCACCTCCATGTCCACATTCTGATTCTTGCTCTCATTACCTGATATGGCTCGTGCCATCTGTTCTTCAAACTTGACCTGCAAGCTAGTCGGATTACGGGCTTTTGTCCTACCTTGAGATGTGGGTTTTTTCTTTGCGTGATTCAGCTTCGTTATTGCATCAATTTGACTTTTCTCTCCTTCATCCCCTACTGGTTTCAGGTCAATCGTAATGGGCTTGTCTAGCTCAAAACAATGGGAATCACTGCCCTCTGAGGAACCAACGTCATCACCCTGATCTTGAGGAGCACTAGCAGCCACATTCAAAGGAATAGACTCTAGAGAATTCCGTCTTCTCATTGTCCCCCTTGTGCCCACGTCACCACGGCCCTTATAGCTACCGTTCTGTTTCGCTTCAAGAAAATTCTGTATTTCCAAGCTCAGTTTATCCACTGCAGAGTTCTTCTCTCCTAATCCAAATTGAGGTTCTTGCTTCATTTGCATTCGCTCATCAATCCATGACTCAGATAAATGGAGAATTAACTCGTCACGATCACATCTACTGCTCCAATCCTTCTCAGACTTCTGTTTCAAAGCGTGCATTTCTTGCTCGTAATTCTTTATTCCCCAAGCAAACTCATCACATAGCTCCTCCAACATTTTTCTTGATTTTCTCTCACTCTCCAAATCTTTGCAAGCATTAACAAGAGATGTTTTTACCTCATAAAGCTCCCGAGCCAACTTTCTATGCAGTGTCTCCGAACGTTTCCTTAACTTCCTTTCATCTTCTAATTCAACCCTAACCGATTGAATGGCAGCACTTACTCGATCTTGTTCCTTGCTCTTCCTAGCTAATTTATCTTCAGCAATCTGATTCATCAATTCATCTATCTCACGATGATCTGCTTGTTGGTCATGGACCAGCTCTTTGATCCGGGTCCGCGCATGGTCGAGCTCCTTTTTCATTGCCCTCACAAGTGATAAATTGGAGGCGTGCTGTTCTTCCAAGGTCCAAATCCGATTTAATACTTTTAGCAGTTCGGCTGATGTTTTAAGGCTATAACATGCCTCGCCAATTCCTCCCCTGAAGTCAGCTGAACTGGTTGGGGTAACAACAGGGTTGTACGGTGCCACCTACAAAATGGAAAAGCAAGCAGCTATATGTGAGTGGTCTGGCAGGCAGGGGTGCAATAAGGGCTTAAATGTATATATGAGAAAAAACTAGGAAGGGATCCTTTGATCTTTGGGACACCAGATGGAATTTTTTCGTTCTACACAACTGTTTGGCATGCTCCAGTGATGGTGGGGGGGGGGGGGGGGAGCATGTGGGAGCTGTGTGTGTCCACCCTAATGAAGCATCACATGTTTGGAAAAGGCATACCGACTTCACAGGTTGACCACAATTGAAAGTTGAGAAAGTGCCCTTTACTAGCATTTAAGATAAATGTCTACAATGGCCAAATGAGGCCATCAATTAAGATGCCTCCATTATTTACTATCCTTTAGCTTGGATACAATCAAGTCATTCAGCGGTTCCAGCCAGTCAGAACTCAGAGCAAAACACAAATAAGCACACTGCCTAATTCCAAGTAGACTAGACTGACTAGTATCCACATATATAAGGAACTACGAATCAGAACCATATCTATGAAACATATAATTTCAATTTAGAGAATCCGGCAGTATATCAACCAAGTTCTTTTGTTAATCTAATTTATATAGAAAAAGAATCTGAACAAGGTATGCTCGTTTCAGTTTATCTCTACTGTTCCAAACATGAATATTGTACCGCAACATCTCAGGTCGATGTTCCAAGAAATGTATTACTATTGATCGAAGAAAAAGTGTAACCAGATTAAAATTGTCCGGCTCTGTGTTATTCCATCTTGGTTTACAGAAAGCACATCAGCAAAGCAATCTTTCAACCCAACACCGAAACTCATATCATTCAAATTTTCAATTCTGTATCTTTTCCTTCAGGAACAAAAATACTAAGAATAATCACAAGGGAAGTTTCCTGAGAAAATTAATGAAAAGAACGATGGATACCTCCATGGAACTACCATAACTTGCTGGTGACACTGGTTGCATTGCATGATGGTTCCTTTGAGTTGACCGATGGTGTTGCATCAGCGATGCAGCAACCTGTCTCCTCAAACTGCCTGCACTTTCCTACAGGTATCAGAAACCAGAGAGAGATTATCAATGAAGAAAGAACCATCATTTTTTTTTGATAAGTAATGAAGAAAGAACCATCTTGAGCTTGTTCAACTTGGTATTGCCCTATTTTCAATATAGCTTCACGAACCAGTGGTGATCTAAACCAGTAACACTCTGGCAGTTGCAAAAAGTCATGGTTACATCAGTCAGTGATCAGTCTTAAAGGCATTAAAGTTTAAAATTTTGCAATATCCCCCTTGCATGTACCTACTACTACGATTAAAGTAGTCAGTGGTAAAACAGAACTTGAAACTAGGGCCGGTAACAAGCCGAATCAAGCGAAGCACTCGAATATGGAGCTTGGTTTGATAACATTATTGGGCTTGGAAGCGTGTTCAAGCTTGAGTTGATAAGTTCTCGAGCAGATCTCCAAACAAACTATTAACTGAGCCGTTCTAGAGTACGTGATAGTGTGGTTGTGAGTTTTTCAAGCCCCAGTCAGTAATCTAACTATCTTGAAAGTTTATTGATGTTTGGTTTGATTATCTCACGAGCTAATTTTTAACAAGCTTTCATCAAACTGAACAGGATCTAACTTGAGCGCTTTCGTACATTGTGCAGCCTTTACTTGAACTCCATGTGATAGAATGGGATTATGGCCTTATGAGGCACTTGATAGTGAAAAATTGTTAATGAGGCACAAAAAAAGAAGATTCATAATCTACAAGACAATCACAGGCATTAAAGTCTCAAGAGAATGAGCAATATAGAAAAATCAAACTAACCCACCCCCCCCCCCTCGCAGCCACACAAACACAAAAACGTTCACAAACGATGACCCCAATAAGGACAGCCAAAGAGAATCCCAATAATTGATCTGAGAAGGAAATAAATTGACCTGTAACCTAGATAAGAAAATCCCCTAATGTTCAATGACTAATAATACATCCACCAACTACACAAATAAGACATTTCTCGGGATGCTGTGATCTTGTGTAGGAGACATCTAAGTTCATCAAAGCCACCAGGAAAACTTAAATGAAACTAATAGATCAAAATCCAGAAAATAAAAAACCATCAAGAATTTATAGAATTTTCACTTGGCTTAAAGAAACCGAAAAGGACCCATGAACTAATCATAGGAAAAACATCCGACCTAGATACCCAAATAACAAAATAAGGCCAAGAAAACCCTACAAACTCATAATTTCACACATCATGACCTACAAACAAGCCAATCAATCAATACCCAATAACCAAAACATGGAAGGAAAAATAATCTAAATTTGTGTATGTGTGTGGGTTGAAAAATGGTGATACTAAGCACAAAAAAAATCAGACACAGATACCCAATTAACAAATGAGACAACACACACACACACACACAACTCCTAATCTCACAAACAAACCAATTAATCAATATACATTAAAAGAATTCAGAATGTACGTGTTTGTGTGTGTGAAATGGAAAAGGATAAATACCAGGTCAGGAGAGCTAGGGGAAGGATCAGGAAGGTCAAGGGTCTTGTCCTTGACAAGTAGCTGCGGGTGATGGTGGTATTGCTGGTTGTGGTGGCGCCGGAGCCTAGGAGGGCGACCTCCACTGACACCCTGGTGCATTTTAGACACAGGCAGCTTGTAATTATCAAGTTCCCAAAGCGTAGCAGCAAGCTTTCTAGCAGAAACAGCAGGAAAATCCAGAGAGAATATTTCCTCCTCTCCACTCTTAAAGATGCTACCTTGCGCGCCACTGTGACTAAGCTGCGCTGGTAATTGCTGTTGGAGTCTCCAAAGGGGTAGTACTGGAGTGGTCTGTCCCCCTCTTTTCCCCACCACAAGGGCCTCTCTCTTCAACTTTTCCCCCAAATTTTCTTGCTTTTCTGCTGCCCCTTCCCCACCTTTTTCTTCTACCCTTTTCATCTCTCTCTAGAATCCCACTTTTTCTTTTTTTCTTCTCTAGACTTCAATTTTCCTTTTCATTTTCTTCCCTCAACAAAACCCACTTCCTTTTTCACTCCACAGTGATTCTACACTTCAAACTTCATTGTTCTCCTTGTTTCTTGAAATTTGGGGGGCTAAATTACTAACTGTGTGGAAACTTTTGCATGGTCTTCCATGGAAGGGGAGCTATAAAGGAATGGGAGGGTGGGACTGAAAAATGAATCATTCATGTGGGGACGTGTCACCCATGGCCTATACTAGCTAAGCTTGCAAATTGCGACGGAGTTGGCATTTAATCGTTTATAATTTGGGAAGATCTGCTTGGGTAAATGGATTAATTACAGTTTACCACCTCCTCTTTGGGCTCTTTCCTTTTACTGTTTTGTGGTACTATATGTTTTTTGTTTTTTTGGGTGGTTGCCATTTTGTGGAGCTTTTTTTGTTGCGCCCGCATGCCACGTACCCTAAAAATCAAAATCCTCAAACCTCTGCTCACTATTAAAAATATCTTACCAACTTTTAAGAACACAATTTTATCTATACCACTCTATCT
Organism: Codonopsis lanceolata; assembly: GCA_013146195.2. Classification (NCBI taxonomy): domain Eukaryota; kingdom Viridiplantae; phylum Streptophyta; class Magnoliopsida; order Asterales; family Campanulaceae; genus Codonopsis; species Codonopsis lanceolata. The sequence continues at coordinate 156,923,916 of CM028379.1, forward strand.
TATATATATATATATATATATATATATATATATATATATATATATATATATATATATGTGTGTGTGAGTGTGCGCGCCCCCTCGCGCATTTTGTATATTTTATGCATATTATCTACTCCATTTTACATATTCTAGTAAATTCAACAATACATGAAATGGACACACTAGATTTTGTTTGAGAGAAAAGAAAATTGAATGAAATAAATATTGAAGTTGTATTTATAATTACAAAAAATAAATAATAAATATTGAATAACCGTTGTATGCAATGCCCGAAAAATATATACTTGCAACAAATGAAGGAAAGAGCAGGTGGGGAGGAAAGCACACATGGTTGGAACAAAAGGAGTCATTTTTTCTTTATTTGCATCCCACATATTAACCAAAGAGTCATTCTCTTGGAGAGAGTTGGCCCCTCACAAAAGGGTGGTATTATATAAACCTTCGATTCATATAAACACACCCTCAAAAATTATTAATTTTATATTTTATCCTCCCTAACTAATCATACCCCCTCCCATACTCCTCTCTTTCTTTTCCCAAGGTGCAACAACCATACACTCTCTTTCTCAATCTCACTATTATACCTCCTTCCTACCCTACCTCATATAACTCCCCCCACTTCTTTTTCCGCCCACCCTTCTGTACGATGCGTCCCCCTCTTTTCACATCACTCTTCTATCTGTAGACACCCCAATTTCGTACTTCTGATATGTAATCTTGACATGAGATATTAAGACCTGTTAAACATTAACGAATGTCAAGTTACAGAGTTTAAAATATAAAAGAAAAAGTAGGATGCGCAAATAGTGAAATACAGGGGGCAAAGTGTCAAAAGGAGGCAGGAAAGGATAGCCTGGCGCCACCCATGAAGCCTCTTGGCGCGACGCCCAGCTCCCTCATGGGTGGCGCCCAATAGTACCCTGTGCACTGTTGCAGTTTGTCTCCGGTACAATCTCTCAAGCACGCGGTACAAGTTGATGAAGCATGAAGTGAAAAATCTTAATGACGAAGGAGTCCCTTCTCCGGCCTATAAATAGAGGCATCAACTTCAGTGAATTAACAAAGAAACACACAGTCATCGCACGCAGTTAACACTCCGTTGAGAGTTTACGCAATGAGTTCTGAGAGAGCGTCTTGAGAGTTCCCCTCCTCTAAACCTCGAAGCTCCGTCAAATCTCCCCCAAACACAAAACCAACCGGTCAAAGTGAAGCCTAGCTACCCTGCTAGGATTCCACCCTATTCATCCGGTCCAAAAATCCCAAAGCAAGCAGTTGCTCTCCCCGAATCCAAAGGTCAAATCAGCAAAAGGCAAGCAGTTGCTCTGCCCAAATTCCGTCAACCACAAGCAAACAACAGCAAAAAAGTAGCAGTTGTTCTGCCCAGTTCCTGGCGCCAGAAAGTAACTTTCGGAAGCAGTTACTTTGCCCGAATCCCCACAACAGCAAAGCAGCAAAAAAACTCTCTCTCCCTGAAGGACAGAATGAGCACACTCATGCTTCAAGAGGTAGGCTTTAAAATAGCTCTTTATATAAAAGTGCTATTTTTAGGCAGCAAAATATAAGCAATATAAGCAGTTGTGCTGCCCGAAAATCTATAAGAAATAGCACTAAAAAGAGTCATTATTATGGCCAAAAATTTATAAATGTATTTGTAACTCCTAAAAGGAGACTGTATCAAGTATTATAATAATATATGTGCATATATATTTTTATTTAAATGTTTTATTTCATTTGCTAAATAAATGTAATAAAAGCATATTTTAGTCAAAAAAATAATTTTGAGACCGAAAGGGAGAAATGGGTGCCTAACACCTTTTCACCTCGCAACTTAGCCTCCGAACCCATTATAAATATGATTACATTTTGATTTTTCTTTATTTCTCCTTAAAATAAAGAAGGCGACTCTGTTTTATATTTTGAGTACATAATGAGGCCAGACGTATTCTACGCACGTAACACACCTTAATGGTTTATTTCAAAAACTACTCGCCCCATCGGCGGGAGGAATGAGGATATAACCCGGGGCACTCATAGTGGCGACTCTCCTGGGGACGTAGTTTTTATTTTAAAGAAAAATAAAAATGGAGGGCTAGACTCATTTTTCAAAAAAAGAAAAAAAGTTTTCTTTTATTTTGGCTAAAATATGCTTATTATATTTATTTAGCATTTTGAATATTGCATTTTTATATATATGTATATATATTTGTGCATAAACATAAACTTGCAACAGTTTCGTTTCGGGTACCGTTGCGAATACATTAAAAAATTTTAAAAAGAGAATAAAATAGATTTTCGGGCAAGATAAAAAGAAAAAAAACAAGGGGCTTATTATTACTTTATATTTTGCTCCGCCTTATTATATGTTAACCCTGTTTGATTTATTTTGCGCAAAATATGTAAATATTTTTTATTATGTCATTTTATTTTGGGAATTAGGACAAATATGTAATTAATAGGAATAGATAGATTCTCCATTTTTCTTTTTATTTCTTGATCTGAATGGATGCTTGCTCGCGCCGTCCTTTTTAAGGACTCGTATTAAATAAGCCAAGAAAATCCACAAAGAACAGAAAGATAGATCATATCTGCTTTTATTTAATGCTTTATATCTAAAAAAGAAAGAAAAACTTTACCACTTTTTAGTTGCTGCACACACGCGCACGCACGTATAAATATTATGAATTGCTACCCTACACCATGGCCAGCCTACCTCTTGCATCGCCAACGTTAATTGCATTAGTTTTTCAGGACACTTCATTGACCGATTGGTTTTTATATCTCTAAATTATTGACCAATCCGTGTAGCAAAAAAAAATGTAAAAAAAAAGAAAAAAAAATACATGCACAGGGGCTGAACAATAATTTCTATGATATTTGACCTAGACCATTTGAATGGTGGATCTCGAAAAGAGTATAGGCCCTTCGCCTGGGATCAGTCCAATCTTGAGGAGTCGAAAGGCAGGTGGAAAACGAAGGTCCTATACTCTTGAGAAAGAATCCACTATTGCAGGAATAGTCCTGAGACAATCAAAACAAAGCGAGTGCTTGTCCGATCATTTGTAGGGAAAATGAATAATAATAATAAATATTAATAATAAAGGCACACTGTACTCAAAACCCAAAAAGCCTTCAACCAATCTTTTCTGATACCTCCAACCCCTTTTTCTCAGAAACCTGGTCCGAGTTTGGAAAGCAGAAACAGTACCGATCGTCTGATACGGGATCCAGGCACATGGGTCAGATCAGAGAATATTGGGGTCAGAACAGAAAGGGTCAGAATCAGTTCAGAGGGTACAAATTTGAGCAGAATGGCCGCCAAAAATAAACATGCTATGGCAGAAACCAGTAATGGGTAGGATGCTTTGGGACCAGAAATAAAAGCTCCCGGGTATGCTCCACACCCCGAATTCGAAAAATGGCTGAAAAGAGAATTGGATGCCCATATGGAGAAAGTAACAAACCAAGTAGTTGGCAATCTTCTAGCAAGCTTTGTAGAAACTCTCGCTACCATCTCCCAACAAGTCAAAAACCTAAAGCCTCCTCCTAATATTTCCCTCATTCCAGAAATAAACCGCTCCGACCCAACAGAAGACATCCTCTTCCAAGGTCCCAAAACCCAACCAAGCACCAACTCTCAGCCAAATATCAACCCCATTTCCCAAAACGAAATTATCCTAAATACTTATGACCTCAATCCAACACCTACCCCAGACACTTACCATGAACTCACTCACCTAAATACCTGTCACTGTAACCAAAAAAATTACCTCCCTCTTGACCCTTCAAATACCTACTCACAGCAAATGGCCCAAGAAACCCCAATCAGAATGATTTATGCACATGAAAGAGAACAACCTCCCTCAAATAGAAACGCATACAATCAGTTCCTAGCACAATATTTCCCAGGCCACAAAGATATCCAACCTAGCCACTCAACTAAACCCCAACCAAATATCTCACCCCAACCAAAAGGAAGGAGGGAAATTCAGAGGCATTATGATGACTTGCCTACTTCAAGATCCAGGATTTTCCAAACACTATGGGCTCATGGGAAGCTTAAACCAATCATGAATTACATACCACCAAATCCATTACCTAGCTCCTGGAATCATGCCCAATATTGCGACTATCATCGTTGCAGTGGTCACCAAACTGACAAGTGCTACCCGCTCAAAAATGCCATCCATGATCTCATCGACAACGAAATAATCACGGTGGCAGACATAAAAAGAGAAACTTTGGTATCCAACCAAGCCAAGAAGGTTTGAAGACAAAGAAATATATATATTCAGCCATAATAAAATGATGTAGATTCCCTCCCCAAATAAAAGGCCTATATGCTCTTATCTGGGAAACCGTTTCCTGGGTATGATTGACAGAAGCAATAGCTATGAAAACATCGCAACTGAGTTCGAATCCATCGTTGATAACCCTCTACAGAACTGGTACACCACGATCGTCCCTCTTTTGACGACTGCTACCTGGGGGATCGTTTCGGATATACTATTCCCCCTTCTTCCTATAGCCTTACGGATTGGTCATCTACCGACCCGCTCCCTAAAATTGAGGACCTCAAACCCCAGGGCCTAAATAATATAACCAACCCTGTACAGTTTGCTTATAATGAAAATCTTAATGTCTTTGCGTATTCCTTAGTTGCACATGCGTTAAAAGACGAATTAATTAACATTAATAATGAGTCGTTTAACGAAATAGACCCGAGTGATAAAGGTTACTTACTTGATCTCACAAAGTCAGTCAAGCACCAAGAAAAACATCGATCGGCGACATCGGATGAAGACACATGCATTATCAATCGAAATTTGAGCAATGAAATCGAGAAATCGAAAATTGGCGCTACTAAGTGGTCCGAAAGAGCAAAGACCGATCGACCTCCTTAGAGAATTTATAGATGTCTTCGCACGGTCCTACGAAGACATGCCTGGGTTGGATCCAGCCATAGTAGAGCATCAAATTCCCACTTATCCCGATGCTAGACCGGTAAAGCAGAAACTTCGCAGAATCAAGCCAGAATGGTCACTGCAAGTAAAAGAAGAAATCATGAAACAAAATACAGAAAACTATGAGTGCTTTGGATTTTTCCATAACTCATCCTCCCTTATTTAGGGGAAAACAAAATACAGAAAACGCATCACCCTTTTCATTCACATTCTCCCTTATTTAGGGAAAAACAGAAAAGTGCAAAAAAAAGATGTTGTGAAGGTGCGTGGGAACACGCCCTGCCTCACTGTGGACTGATGTACATTCTGGATTACTATGAGTGCATTGGGTTTTCCGTAGCTCATCTTCCATTGTTTAGGGAAAACAAGATACAGAAAAGCGCATCACCCTTTTCATTCCCATCGTCCCCTGTTTAGGGGAAAACGGAAAAGTGCAAATAAAGGATGTTGTGGGCCTCACTGTAATCCAAAATGTTGTAACAGAGTCGCCATCTTTATTTTAAGGAGAAATAAAGAAAAACAAAAAATAACCAGAATTTGTAAAAAAAGGGGTTCGGAGGCTAAGTTACGAGGTGGGAATGTGTTAGGCACCCAACTCGCCCTTTCGGTCTCAAAAATAGTTTTTGGCTAAAATATGCTTTTATTATATTTATTCAGCAAATGAGATAAAACATTTAAACAGATATATCTGTATCTACATTATTACAGACTTGCAGCCGCTTCCTTCCAAGAATTACAAATATATTTATAAATATTTTGTCATAATAATGGTTATCTTTAGTGTTATTTTCTATAGAAATCCGGGCAACATAACTGCTTATATTTTTTACATCGGGCCGGCTAAAAATAACACTTTTTATAAAACCCCTTAAAGGCTTACCTTTAAGAGCGTAGGGTGTGCTCGCTTTGTCCTTCCGAGAGAGGGTGTCTTTTGTTGTTGTGGAGATTCGGACAGAGTAACTGCTTGCGAAAGTTGCTTTCTGGCACCGGGAAACGGGCGGAGCAACTGCTTGCTTTTATGGTGTTATTTGCTTGTTGCTGGTGGAAATTGGGTAGAGCAACTGCTTGCTTCTGGCGGATTTGGCCTCAGGATTCGGGTAGAGCAACTGCTCTTTTTGGGATTTTTGAACCGGGAAAATAGGGTGAAATCCTAGCTGGGAGGCTAAGGTTCACTTTGACAGGTTGGTTTTGTGTTTGGGAGAGATTTGACGGAGCTTCGAGGCTTTTTGGAGGAGGGGAATTCTCAGGACGATCTCTCTGCGTAAACTGAATGCGGTGTGTGAACTGTGTGAAATTTCTCCGTCCCTATTTATGAAGTCGAGCACCTTTATATATAGGCTGGAGGAGGGACTCCTTTGTCATTAAGTTTTCTTCTTGTGTGCTTCATCGGCTTGTACCGCACGCTTGAGAGATTGTATCGAAAGTAAAAAGCTACAGTGCTGGGGGACTATTTGGGCGCCGCCCCCATAGGAAGTGGGCGCGGCTCCCATTTTGAGCGTGGGTGGTGCCTGAATTCATCATGGGTGGCGCCTGCTCCTTTTTTGTTTCGATTTCTGGCACTTTGGCCCCCTGCCATTCACTATTCATGCATCCTTTCATTTCTTTTGCATTTTTTGCAATCTAAACCCTGTAACTTGACATTTGTTAGTGTTTAACATGTCTTAATATCTCATGTCAAGATTACATATCAGAGGTACGAAATTGGGGTGTCTACAGATACTCAGGCATATCAAACACTAATAACTCGGGCATTCAACAAAAAAGTCAAAGGTCATGATATCCAAGTCGGAGACCTAGTACTATGTGAAAACCCCCTAGCTATATCGACACTATGGGAAAATTGAAATCTCCTTGGATGGGACCCTACATGGTCAGATAGATCCGGTCAGGAGGTGCCGCATTCCTCACCAATCAAGATGGGGAAGACCTGGTTCAGCCCTTCAACCTCGACAAGCTCAAAAGATACTATGTATGAGTCGAGAAAATCTGATAACTGCATCCCTCTTCAGCTCGCTAGATTGAAAACCCGAATGAGCGGTCTAGGCAAAAATTAGAGCAAAAACAGAGAAAAAAAATGGAGAATAAGGGCTCGCTAGGTTGAAAACCCGAAAAGGGCAGCCTAGGCAAAAGTTAAAGCAAAAGAAAAAAAAGAAAAACCAGGAGAATGGGAGAGGGAAGGCAGTTTTCCCCAGCATCTGATCTCCAGCAGGTAAAATTCTTCAACAGAAAAGGCGGCATCATAAGAAGAACAACTTGCCATGATCTTGACTGGCCAAGAGAAAAACCACAGCAGGGCTCATAAAACATCAAAATATAACAATCCATAAGGTGTAACTTAGGAATAAGTCTAAGATATTTAGATTATCATTTACTCATGTATAGGTACCTATACATACTGCCTATATCCCCTATACCCCCATATATCCCCTCTCTTTCATACAGCTCTGCCTCGGAAGGGTCCATCAACGTCTGCGACGTCCTAGTCGAGATCAAATGCTTCTGCATGTGTAGAAGAGGCCCCAGCCTCACCAGCATGGGAACCCTCAGAGGTATCCTCTTCCTCGTCATCAGCATCCCCATTTTCCTAGGTACCAGCACGGCTTGGTCCAGCGCCATCATCCCTTTGAGCGTTGCTCTGCCTCCCTGCCCGATTTGGACCTGCATCATCAGCTCGTTGGGGGTTACTCCGCCGACTCGTATTGCTCAGTCTCGGAGGTGCATTACTAGGTCCCGCCTCGTCAGGATTACGAGATGTCTGAGCTCCTGAACCGTGCACTCGTCGAAAATCCGCCTGCAGAGCTTGAGGAACCACCAGCCTTGAGCTTTCTAGATCCTCGCCAATTTCCATCAATCGAGTGTCTATGCCGCTAGTCACTCGCCTCGCAAGGATCCTCCTCAGTACATGTCTTATCACCTGCGAGTGCTCCTCGGCAGCAACCAATATCCACGCCAGGTACTCGTGTGATAACAACATGTTCTCAGCAAAAGTATAAGCTGTGGCCCGCAGCAGATAGTCAAGCGCCCACATGTCCTGGATGAGACCGCCCACGTCTCTCTCCATCCGCAATTCCTCTATCAGCGGACGGTTCACGTCCGAAAGGACCTGCTCTCTGCCAAACTACCGAAGGACCCGGTACGCCAGATAAAAGATGGTTTGCTCAATACCCGACAGGATGACCTGTGCATAGGCCCCGTTAAATAGAAATAAATAATGAATCCGTCAATGGTTGATCACCCAGATTATTTCCATGGAGGCGATACGCAGAAAGTACTCAATCCAGTCACACTCCATAGAATAATTTGGTGATAATGGCCGCGAGAGCCATAACGCCCGGGGTTATACACTACTCATCCAGGCTCAGGACCCATTACCCAGTTAAAGTGCTCCTCCAGCCACATATGGATCAGAATGGGGCTACCAGAAGGAAAACTTCATCGCCAGTTGAAAAGTCGTCCAGACCGAACAGAGTCTCGACCAAAATAATTGGGATGATACTTACCCGATGCTCTCGAGCCTGCAGAATTAAATCAACAACTCGCACATCAATGTACCCAGGTTGGCCTACGAGGAGATATCTCCCCATCACACATAAGAAAAGAGCAACCAGCCGTCGCCGCGAGTAGACTAGATCTTCCCTATATTCAGTAGGAAGAACAGTCAAATTAAAATTAAACCCATTGTAAAAATCAAGAGTTGCAGCATGAGTTGAGCCAAATAGTTCCCTTATTGCCATGAAGGGACGTCTCCGCACCGAAGGCACGACATACCATACCACAAAACTCTTCAAGCATGGGTGATAGACGTATTTTATATGTCTTTATTGGGTACTTTCATGATTTAGAAATAGCAATTCCATGAGGCTTTTGGCTACTAATATGTGTTTTTGAGCTATATTGTGAGTTTCATGGTTTTAGGTGAACTTATGGGATTTATAGAGCCTTTATTGAAGATTTCGAAGAAGGGTGCAAAGTGCAACATTTGAAAAGATGCAAAAGAAGAAATATGTCCACCTTGCGGCCACATGCCTCCAAGGCCTTGCCCTCGCAAGGGAGACATAAAGCAACTTAGCCCGTTCAAGACCCTCAAGTGGACGCTAGGTATAAACACACTGCGGCAGGTCCTCTGGAAACCACCTTTACGGGTGTTTCAACTGGATTGAGCCTCCTATTCCCCTACAACAGTTGGGTATATATAGAAGACGGTAGCCAAAGCTAAAGGACGTCCAGAAATTCTTAGGGAACGGTTCTAACACCGATTTTAGTTTGTAATACACAATTTAGTGATTGTAATTATAGTTTTGAAGATCGATTCATGTATTCCTTCATCCCGCTGTGTGGTTCATCGTCTAAGATGAACTAACCGTCCATTAATCTAGGAATTGGGAGGTAACTTGTATCAAATCTATTACTTAAAGTGCAAAGTGCAACATTTGAAAAGATGCAAAAGAAGAAATATGTCCACCTTGCGGCCACATGCCTCCAAGGCCTTGCCCTCGCAAGGGAGACATAAAGCAACTTAGCCCGTTCAAGACCCTTGCGGACGCTAGGTATAAACACAATGCGGCCGCAAGGTCCTCGGAAACCACCTTTACGGGTGTTTCAACTGGATTGAGCCTCCTATTCCCCTACAACAGTTGGGTATATATAGAAGACGGTAGCCAAAGCTAAAGGACGTCCAGAAATTCTTAGGGAACGGTTCTAACACCGATTTTAGTTTGTAATACACAATTTAGTGATTGTAATTATAGTTTTGAAGATAGATTCATGTATTCCTTCATCCCGCTGTGTGGTTCATCGTCTAAGATGAACTAACCGTCCATTAATCTAGGAATTGGGAGGTAACTTGTATCAAATCTATTACTTAAAATATTTTTATTCATTCAATTCTTGTTGATTGTGATGTTTATCAACCTCTTTACTGTCTAGCTTTGACCAAATGAATGGAATCGCAAGTAGTAAAGTCCTAGAGGTGCAGATAGCTGCACGGCCAAATGCATATGTCGTACACTGGCTCACCATCATGATAAATTGACCTTATCGATGCACGAGAGTGATAAATTAGGGTCAGGTTCATATATATGACCTAAGTGACAGATATGATCCATATGTTCTTGTTCTTAAGATACAGATTGGATGAATTATTTGGGATGGAGACTGAACTATAATTTGACAATCTATATCTATCTTTTGTGAATGAACCCAAGGTATTGAATAATACTTTATTTTAAAAAAATAAGCAATAGAGTAGATGCAAGTGAAATCCCAATCCTAGATTTCCCTCCTCCATACAGATCTTTATAATTGTAATTGTTGCTTAGTTAATTAGATTTACTGTTTTAGTAGAATAAATTAGTTTAAATAAAACAAATAAACCCCCCCCCATAGTTTAATTGCTACCGAAATTCTTGCCATCAATATTCTTCCTGTCTCTGTGATTCGACCCTTGCTTCCCAAGCTATTCTACAATAGTCTTGTACACTTGCAAGGAATTAATTAAAATAAGACACGATCAGTGGGACACATTTCATTAAGGCAGAAATTGAAGAGGTGACTCTGCACAGACTAGAACCTGGACACTGCCCTCAGCATGTCCCAGTTTATGCGCATGCCCTGCCACGAGAGGAGGTATCGGAAGCCATAAATATGGTCAAACCACTCTCGGTCATCCTCCCTCAATAAAAGAATCCAGTAATTTAGGGAGTTTTCATATATCTCTATCTCTAAAGCTGTTGTTTTATCAGATGCTGTGGATTTTTGAATTTTTTTTGTCTTGGAAAAACTATCAAAATAGTCCTGATGTCAAGCCTTGGCATCAGCATTTTTGATTTTTTTTAGGCTTGAATAAACTGTAAAAACAGTGCTGATGTCAAGCGTTAGCATCAGCATTTTTTTGTTATGAAAAAACTGTTAAAACAGTTCTGATGCCAAGCCTTGGCATCAGCATTTTTGAATTTTTTTTTAGGCTTGAATAAACTGTGAAAACAGTCCTAATGCCAAGACTTGACATCAGCATTTTCGAATTTTTTTGGTCCTTAAAAAACTATCAAAGCAGTGCTGATGCCAAGACTTGGCATCAGCATTTTTGAATTTTTTTTGTTCTTAAAAAACTGTCAAAGCAGTGTTGATGCCAAGACTTGACATCAGCATTTTTTTGTTTTTTTTTTGTTATGAAAAAACTGTAAAAACAATCTTGATGCCAAGCCTTAACATCAGCATTTTTCGTTTTTTTTTGTCTTGAAAAAACTGTTAAAGCAGTGCTGATGCCAAGACTTGACATCAACATTTTTATTTTTTTAAAGCCAGATGACTTTTGTCTCAATTAATGACATTTTTGTCATTTAGCAACTAATTTGTAGTTATATGAAATGTCCAAAAACTGATGGTCCTAAATAAAAACATGTTTCTAAAATTATACCCACTTGAAATTTGCTCAAATAAATAAATAAATAAATGAAACATTCTTCCAACATATGGGCCCATAGTTCATAGTTCATACTTTTCTTGCTCTCTCTCCCGGGGCATGTGGTGCACGCGCCCCTTTTTGAGGTGCAGTGCTGAGTGCACTACACCTTCCTTCTCTCCACTTCTTTCTCTCTCTCTCTCTCCTCAAATTCTTAATATTGAATTTGCAACATTCTTTCTCCTGTTAAGACAGCCATTTCATCATCTCCAATGGCGTAAAATTCTATCATTAATAGGAATAAATGCTAAGAATATCTGATGGAGGTGCTCTCAGAGAGTGAGTTACTCCCCCCGTCCCTAAATAATCGTCCTAGTTTACTCGGCGTACAGTTTAAGAAAAAATAATGGACTTAATTATTTATATTGGTTTAATGTGTAGTTTCTTTTAAAGCTCATATGTATGTGGCTCATAATTGAAGTAGGGTGAAAAATGAAGGATAAAGTGGTAAAAGTGATGTTCTAAAAAGATAAGTTTTAAAATGGACAATTATTTTGGGATGGACGAAAAAAGAAAGGAGGACGGTAATTTAGGGACGGAAGGAGTATTATAGTTGGGTTGCAGGTTGAGAGTTGCTATATAGTTGATATGTGTGTGTGTGTGTATGAGAGAGAGAGAGAGAGTCTCTACTCCAAACTCCCAAATAAGTGAGAATTTCCACTCAAATACCTCAGATGGAACTGTTGGTTGACGCCTAGCTTACCAACAACCCTAGAAATAGAATAGAAGCAATAATACTCTAAAATAATATTTGTAGCAATCTTCGAGACGTTTCTTATTTTTTAGGTTTAAATCTCAATTTGGTCACCCTACTTTCGGCCAAAAGTCACTAAGCTCACTCTACTTTTTTTTTCCTCAATTTAATCACTCTACTTGGACATAAATATCAAGTTCGTCACTCCATCCAATTATTTGTTGGAAACCTTAAAAACTTCTGAAAATCCAAAAATACCCTTACTAGCTTTTTTAACCTTACGGAATTCTTGGAACAATGGAGATTCGTCGAGTCAGGGGCGGTGATTCAGAGGATTCCAATGTCTTAGGTATCACAAGCTCACTATGGATCTCCCATCTCTTCTTCACCCTACAGCTTTCAGTTCCACGTGATTTCCCCATAGACGAAACACGTTTTTTATCACACCTTTTACCCTCATCCTTATCACTTTCAGGCCAAGACCTTTTCATGATTACTGAATTTGTAGTAGACTGATCATACCGACTAGCTATAACCCTCTCGGGCTTCATTAGCTTCTTAGCAAGAACTGACTTAACTTCTTTGGCTGAATTGCTGCCAAAACCCCGTCTTCTTTCTTCAAACCCTTCTTTGACCCCACAGTTGTAACATCATGTCTTGTACTTTGTGCTTTACCAATGGATTTTCTTGATTTAGGACTGAGACTAAACCTCGAACTTACCCTTCTTCCTCCTTTACTCAAATCTTCTTCCTCAATATCTTGTAATTTCCAAAAGCAAGATTTTTTTCTGCTTTGTATAGATGGAGTAATCTCCTGCTTGCCCGGTTGCCTCGATTTCCCAACTGCCATGATCTCATTCGGTCCCATGCTAAAACCCCTTCTAGAATTCAATCTTTCTTTGACCTTAGGCACTCCTTCGCTGTTCTTACCACTTTGTTTCTGCTTCATGAACTTCGTAGCCACCGCCCTCCCATTCTTTTCAAGATTCTTTGCATTTAGCTCCGCCTTTTCAAGCCTCAGCACTTCCAATCTCGATGCCAACTGACTAAGCTGGCTCTCAATTTCTTCAATCTCTTCATCGATCTTCTTTTCGTGGAGTTTTCTCACCAAAACCCCTGCTTTGGGATTTGGCTTAGTTGGCTTCTTTGTGGAGTTTCCATTACCAATTGGGACGCTGTTGAGGTTAAGTGGCTGGAATGGTACCACCACGGGAGAGTGTACGGTAACAGTGGCTTTGACAAATCTTGGGGTTTGATTTTCTTTACTGGAGAATGAATCGAAAGAATCGGATGGATTGATCGAAATGGGTTTGATGATCAAATTGGAATCCTTTGATTCAAAAAGGGGTCAGCAATGGAGATTCGTCGGGTGATCAGGGGCGGTGTGAGAACATGATGGTGCAGAGAGATGGAGATGGGTGAAGGGTGAGAGAGAGAGCTTGGGCAGCGCTTGGTTTTGTTTCTGGGCATGAGAATGAAGATAAGGCCGGCATTGTTTGGGCCTTGTTGCTGTCACAGTGAGAGAGGTGAGAGAGATGAGAGAATCAATGATACCCTTTTTAGTTTTTATTTGTAAGGTTTAGTTTTTATTTTTTCCTCAATTTTTAACATTGAGAGTAAAACCCTTCAACTTAATAAGGGTATTTTGGTCATTTCAATGATTTCCATCCAACATAACAGACAAAAATTACTCAAGTGACCTTATTGAATGACGAAGCCAAGTGAAGTGATTAGATTGAGAAAAAAAAAGTAGAGTGGGCTTAATGACTTTTGACCGAAAATAGGGTGACCAAATTGACATTTAAACTTATGTTTTATTCCTCAATAGTCAAGGGTCCTTCCTACGGTCCTACCCTCTTCTTTCCTTTTGTTTCTTATAGATCCCATTGTAATTGTACACTCATTTTATATTCTTCAAACAAATTAATTTATAAATAGTTTTGATTAATATATTGTATATTCCACATATTTCGTAGAAATAAATAAATGTATTTACAATCATAATTAATTATTGTTCTAAATATTAGTGTAGGGATAGAAATTTGGCAAACCCGCCTAGCAATTGCCTAGGCGCTCTAAGCGTTGCCTAAGTGCCCTAGGCATCCAACTGTTGATTTTATTTATTTTTAAATATTTTGATTGAAAATGACGTCATTTTGAGTCTTTTTATAAAAAAAAATAGATGATAAATATCAATTTAGAATAATTGAATTATGTATTGTAATAATTTGTTAATGGACCTATGGAGTATTGAATTTTGACTATTTTTGTAATATTTTGTATGTTGAAATGATATTAAATTACTAGTTTTACTTTTAAATTGTAACATTATAATGTAATAATTATTTTTAATTTTTTTGGTGATATTTACTATTAAGGATTAATATAATGTTTGGTCCCTGGACATGTCGAAAATCAATGTTTTGGTCCCCGGACAAAAAAACAATAGAATTTGGTTTTGGACCAATTTGCCCCCTACCACCGTTATAATTTGGTCTCTGGGAGGGGGCAAATTGGTCCGAAAATACATGTCCAGGGACCAAATTCTATTGTTTTTTTGTTCGGGGACCAAAACATTGATTTTCGACATGTCCAGAGACCAAATTATTATTTAATTCTATTATATATTTGAAGGCTTAATACCTGTTAATTAGGCTGCAATAAGAAAAAAATATCAAAAATAGAATAATTATGTATTAATTATAAGCCATGCCTACGCGCTTGTTTGGTGCAGACGCCCGACTAACGATTTTTATAACACTGTCATTAATACATTGCATGTTCTAAATATTATACAAACAAATAAATGTATTTATATTTTAATTAATATATTACATATTACAAATACTTCGTAAATAAACATTTTTAGAACACTTCCCTCTAGTGGTTTATTCTTCATGGTGTCCTTATGTGTTAAAAAAAACACATCTAAGAAACATCCATCGTATTCGTGGATGCCTAAGGAGAATGTACATTTACATTTCTTAAAGTATCAAAAGAAATTCATTTTCATTAATGTAAATACAATTTGTAATTGAAATCTATTGATATTTTATGCAGCATTTCTTCAAATATAATTTTTTTTGGAAGAAAAATATAAAGAAAAAAATTAGTAAGGTAATAATGGCCAATACTGACTCTAACCATTACTAAGATTGCCGATAATGACTCCATCCTTACATAAACTGAACACATGCTATTTTATCAACGTTCGACCTACTGAGTCTTACCAACCTAAGGCTGCTGACAAGTAAATGGCTTTCACTATAAACAGATATTATATTTGGTTTCCAAAGTGATAAATATGTCTAGACTTCATATTGTCTTTTGGTAGACAAGATTAATGCTAGATAGGATGAATAAGTCAAGTTATCTAACAAAATAGGTGGTCGGAACTAATAGTACGAATTACTCAAATAAAATAATTATCCCCTCACTATTTAGAGATTTTTAGCTTCAATTAAGCCTACGATGGAAACCTAAACCAACTCTCTATCTCCAAAATCAAGTAAACAACTCTTCTACCTTGAATAGTAACATTTATCTCTCTCCAAATACAAGGTTGCTAGTATTTTCCAATTAATATTTTACCATGTTGAAATTTATTTTATTAAAAATTAATTACGTCATTCATTTCGGGTAAAGAGTTCCCGTTTGAAAGTCAATTTTTTTTAATAAAATGACACTTTTAGTAGTCTATTAGTAATAAAATGATATTTTTATGCCTTCATTTTTAAAAGTGAACTTTTTAACTGAAACATTTCAAAATGGAATAATGGACTATTTACCCAAAACGGAGCGAGTATATCACTTTTTTTTTCTTTATGTTTTTTTTTTCGTGACAAGCAATTGAAACATCCCAAAAAAAATTATTTTTGTTACTACATCATCATAAATTTTATTTATCAATTATATAGATATAGAAAGATACATATTTTATTTACTCCCCCCTTTCCGAGCAAAGAGTCTATTGTTTCACTTTTGGATAACAGAGTCATTTTATTACTAATGAACTATTAAAAGTGTCATTTTTTTAAAAAAGTTTGACTTTCAAACGGGGAATCTTTGTCCGGAACAGAAGGAGTATATTTTATTTTATAAATTTAAAATATAAAACATTTCATCAAATTGTGGTGGAAAAATAGAAATAAAAATAATGAAAAATATATTTGTAATTAGATTTGTTAATTGATATTTGAGAGATTTTAAGTTTTTAGAGAAATATAGAGAGTAGTTATTGGAGTGGATTCCTTTTTGAAGTGTTGAAAAAGTGTAATTAAAACAGAAAACGAGGTGTTTGAAGAGTAGTTTAGAGATCCACCATTGTGGATGCTCTTACCAACCTAAGGCTGCCGACAATAAGTAAATGGCTTTGACTATAAACATATATTAGAGCATTCTCAATGTTATATATTCTTATACAACTTCTTAACTGGTCCCACTACTACCTACACATTTTTATTTTCTTACCCACTTAAGAATAAATCTTCCCATTATATAATCTTCTTACACAAAAAAATATTAAATTTAACATCATCTAATAAAAACAAAACCTTCCCCACCCCCAAAATGGAGGTCTTGGGTTCGACTCCCCAAGAGGATGATTATCCCTCCCAACTCAAAAAAAAAAAAAAAACCTTCCCCCACACCCCCCCCCACCCGCACAACTCACAAAGTGGGTGGCTGTCACCCTCACTCTCTCTCCTCCCCGAGCTTCTTAATTAGAAAGTTGCTTTTATTCTCTTTCCTAGTTGGTTAATAAGAAGCCAACAATGGTAGGTGATTTTTTAACTTCTTAATTGGAAGTTGCTAAAAATACCATATTGGGGATGTTCTTATATTTGGTTTCCAAAGTGATAAATATGTCCAGACTTCATAAGTGTCATTTGGTAGACAAGATTAAGGCTAGATAGGATGAATAAGTCCCCTGAGGCATAGCCGAGTGGTAAAAAGAGGGGGACAAAAGATTCTGGAGGTATGCAGCGTGGGTTCGATAATTGGTGGAAGCAACTTGCTTTCTTCTGAGGTTGGACCTTGTATGTGTTATTAGTTGACATGTTCTCAAACCTTGTATCATTCGGGCACATCCCGTGATTTTCCTGGTAGTAGCAATGAGGGACCGGAACTACTACCCCATGATTCAACATGGTTAAAAAAAAGATGATGAATAAGTCAAGTTGTCTAACACAATAGGTGGTCGGAACTAATAGCACGAATTACCCGGATAAAATAATTATCCATCACTATTAATACCAAAGAAAAGAGCGATATTAATAGCGCTCTCATTAAAAAAAATTGCAATTAGCATTTTTTATTTCAAAACTTCTCCCGATATACAAATGATAATTAATATCGAGTACACAATATTATGATTAATAGTACTACTACTTATTCATGCCCCACTAGACTACCAAACAAGTCTCACGATTCTTCTCATGTTTAGAAGAAAGGATGGTTTGACAATAAACATGCCTTCTGCCAATAATAATAATAATAATAATAATAATAAATGATATATCTGGCCCAAAGCCGAACACGTGCAAGGCACCTGGGAACACCGCGTGCCAGACACGAGCTTGTTAGCGTGGGCCCTATAAGCCTAACGGGCATGACTAGCAAGGTACCCGAACAAAGATTATTGATATATATTGTCTAAGCCTGATCAAGCAAGGACTTTGCCTGCCCGACTAAGGGGACTTGCCCGGGGATCACACTTATTAACATCAACTTTATATCATACAACCAGGCAGAGCCATGCTCGCCCGGGTAAGCATCAAGCAGGGAATCTTCAAAGATTTGCTCTCCAAGACAAGTCAAAGGTTCCCTTAATTGAGCAGAACACTTGTCATATCTGCTCCAACAAGCACGCGATCGATCGCCAATCATGCATATAATTTAGGAGTTTCATCCTAAACCTACTAGATAACTATGGAAGTGAATGATTCAATAACATTGAGGGCCTATAAATACCCCTCCATAAACCTTAAATAAAATACACACTTTCTATAATCTCAAACTTCTATCAAATTGCTTTTTGACTAAACACATCTCTTACTCTTACGTCGAAGTGGATTCGCGAGGCCAAGCCTTACACTTTTACTAAGGTTTTCTTCGTGTTCTACAGGCTATAGAAGTAATTCAATCCATACAATCAAATCCAGATATCTTACGCATCAATCGAACGACCCAAATCTATTTTTGAATCATCAATAAATATGTCGAATAAAATTATCACCAGCTTCGTCCATACCATTCAGCCATATGACCGCAGCACTTGCTAGTTCCAACAAGTACTCCCTAGTCCCTCCATCGTAAAATGCACATCAATTTTTGTCTATTTACAAAAACTAAGAAAGTTAACTATTGGTTTATTTTAGTAATAAAGGTATATTACTTCCTTCGTTCGGGATAAAACCAATACTCCCAAAAATTCGTCACATTTCTAAGAATGATGACAACTGTAGTGCAATATTTTAAGGTACAAGAAAGTAAACCCACGGTCGTCAAATAGGTCTTTTTTTACATGTTGGGACAAGAAAATTTGAAAAACTAACACGTATTTTGAGATGGAGGAATCGTTACATATTTAAGTCCGAGTTTATGTTGTATCTCAAACTGCCTGCCAGTCTGCCACTGACAACGGACGACCAAATATTGTACCATGAATCTTTCATATACTGAACAACCAAAAGAATATTCGGCGATCTTCATTTGGTGTTCTAGAATCTAGCCTTGAGATAGACAATTGTTTTAGGTGTTGAAACTATCAAATTTTGATTTCAAGACCTCCTATGGCTGCTCTAAGACCAATGATATTCTTCCATGTGACAAAATAGCATGACCTAAAAGTATAAATGATGATCAATTGATAAATGTTGCAAATAATTCAGAAATAAATTCAAAATTCTCTATCTCTATAGAAAAACAAGAAGAAATCAGAGACCACCAAAATACCATGTCTCAATCTACATGTGCATTATTAAACCGGTAACTATTTCCCAAAGAACTAATACTTGTTTTGAAACATAAAAGGGAAGGCAAGCTACTAAAAATTGGCTTTTTTTTTTTTTGTTTTGTTGTAGAATGCTAGAAACTTGGAGATTATGAAAGTTGCAGATGCTCAATTAGGGCAAAATTCGGGGATTCGGCTCAAAGCAAAAGCCGGAGAAGATCTGAAGGGGAAATTTCTTTACCATGGGACACTTGAGTGGCCAATACCACTCTTTCGATTTCATGTCAAATACGAGAAGAACGGTTCCTCCATAGCTCTGTACATATATAAGATCACCACTGCCACTGCTTGCGAAAACATCATCAAACTCCCCAAACTTCTGATTATACCTGGAAGGCATGCGGGTAATTTGTTCCCACTCCTTCCCTTTAAGAACCCAAACGCCAACTCCCCTAATTATCCCTGGCCGGTCTAATCTTCCGATACCCCCCACCATCACAAGCTTATCCTGGACATTCATTAGCCTTGCACAAGTGAGAGAACACGGTGCAGAAATGAATGAACTCTCAGTTAAGAGGCCATTGGATTCTTGATCAATACATTCTTGGTTATTGAGATTATACGCAAGCAACCCATGGGTACGTTGGACCTCCCCAGCTCTTGTGGCATAGAGTAAAATGTACAAAACCCCATTGCAAATTACGCTTACGTCTCCTGGCCTCCACCCGTCCATAGTTCCCATCAACGGGGGTAACCACATCTTTCTTTCCGAGGGGTACACGTGGATTGCGACTTCCCATTGAAGAAAATCCTCCGAGGCTTGCATGGATCTAACTACCGCAACCCTGTAATCACGTTTTGACCGGTCAACCGAATAGGCAAGCGCGCTGTAAACGGCAAATCCGGGGCCAGAAGGCTTCTTGAGTATTGTGAACTTCCCGGTAATAGGGTTACAAACATACATCTCAGACCCATTTTCCTCATCCATGAAGCAGGTCAAGCCACACGAAGTAGCTATAACCCAAGTGTGTTGTACAACAAATGGGAGGTCAAAGTTATACCATTTTCCTAGCCCGGAATCATAGAGATACCCCAACTGCTCATCGGAGCTCGTAAACATGAAGTACCAAGGTTTCTGCACGAGGGAATTTCCATCATTTAACGCAAATTTCTCCGAGTGCACAATCCGGTTCCACTTCTTACAGACACTGCAGGCTTTGAAAAGGCCTACTAAGGGGAGAGAGGCCAGAATTCGTTCTTGCAGGTCATCAGGTAGGATGTCAATGGGTGGAATTTCACTTTCTTTATCGACATTGTCATTGTTGATAAGATCCAAGTTTGGATGGAACACTCCGGTTCCCCTTGTGCTGCTATCGAAATCATCATCGGACCACGAGGTGTAAGTGGGTGCCTCCATATTCCAGTTGTGAGAATCCTGAGGCAGAGAAGAGAGAAAAGTACTATCATTGAATTATTGAAAGGTCATTTTGAAATGTGAGATCCAAGCAAGACCACCCTTAGTTCATCAACAAATATTCAAAATACATATAAGATACGTTACTCAATTCAAACATCAACCCCCCTCTCTCCCAAAAGCGGTCTCCCCAAACCCTCAACATGTCAACCACTTTCCAGTTTTTCCAATTATCTCGTTTATCTTCAAATTTCCCAACAACTATTTTAGGATCTCAATTTCGTAATCCCAGCAAGCCTGCAAAGTCTAAGTTGCCTTTTTCTGCTAATCGGTTTACTACAATTCGACAGAACTGGCGCAAAATATAACAAACAGAAGGATTTATGGCTAAGAGTGTGACATGGCATTTCCAAATCAGCTTCATGACAAAGAGTAGCTTCCGAATGGCCTTTTCAAGTTTGGAAAGTGCTAGAACAGTCTGAAAAAAGGCAGTTGCAGTTTATCTATATAGTTTTTTTTTTTTGATAAGTAAATATGGTATATAGATGAAAGCGTCAAAATAGGTGACGCGTCTTATGTAAACAGGCAATTTTCAAACACCCCTTGCTAGCAAACAAACATGTTATCCACAAACTCTACAAAAGGATTAGATCCCCGTGAAAACATCATCCATAGCTGGCGCTACTCGATCTTGACACATGCTTCCTTGAAGTCCAATTTGCTTTTAGTTATTGGAGTTTGGACATAAATATTCGGTTAACAGCATTCATATAACGTATCTTGAATTCAAGGGATCAAGTTTGGATGGCAAATTAAGCATTAGATGTTTTCAATGGCGTACATTCAACTTCTTGGTTTTGTTGACAGGCAAAATTTTCTCTGAAGCTTTTAATGAAGACAGGTGGAGACAAAGTCAAGAAACAAGGATGGGTACGTATCAATGATTTTGAAAATGCTATTAGCACTCCACCTTTCAACCAAGACGACTCCATTATACAAGTCCACTATATAATTCATGAATCATCACGTGCAAGTGAACTAAAGCAATATATGGAGGGCCTTGGTTGAAAAGTGGAATGTTATTAGCATTGCCCATGATTTATGGTCATAGAGGTGGTGATGACAATATATGGGGTGCAACAAGCAAATTGAAGTCATCAAGAAGAAATAAAACCAGCTTTTCAAACAACAAAATTATACCAATTTCTCGAAACACCACCAAACACATCTCTTTCAGATCTTCTCTGAATCGAAACCCAAGATTGTTTTGTTTACTTGAACCATGTCATTGTAAAAAATCTTTGTGCACCCAAGAAAGAAAGAATGCATCTCATTTCCTCAAAACGAGAGAGAGAGAGAGAGAGTATTTCAACATCAAAGAGTAATGTCTTAACAGGAGATGCAAGCTATGTATGCCAATTAGACAGAAGAGACCACTTAATTACCAAAAGACCAAACACCATACATCATAGAATCCCTCGTACCCAAGGTCAAAAAAACTTATTCTTAGACAAACATACCTGAGTGGAAGTGGAGGTGTAATTGTACTTCTTTACATTTCCATGACGAACAGGGCATCTCAGTACCTATCATAAATCATCAGAATTGGTGAAGTTGATTGAATCAATACGAAAATGGAGCAAGATACCGGGGGCTTGTGGGAGTCTTTAAATGTGCATGCTATTTCAGCAAGAAATATATTTGAATAAATAGAGAAGAAAACTGGTAAAAACCAAGTCTTAAATGATTACCTCTTATACTATGAGTGAAGTTCAACCATGAATTGTATGGCTTAAAGAGAATAAACTTTTTGGTTAAAATTAAGCAATGCCAAGCGGTAAAAACCATGAATTGTATGGCTTAAAGAGCTACTACAATTCACTAGTGGAAAGGACCAAAGCCATGCCAAGCTGTTCATTCAGCATTTCAGCCTCAAATGAACTCGCTACTCTGAGGTACAGGTACCTATGATGCACGGACACGCCTCCAATCTCATGTACCGAGTGTCGGATACATATCCGACACGGATACACTTGGAATATGCTGGATACGCCCTCAGATATGTACAGGGGATGAATTTGCAATTTTCCAAACTTCGGACACGAGACCCGGATACGGGTGTCCGAAACCCAGATACATCTACTCGAATCCAGACACAATTCTTCTAAAACGGCTGCGTTTTGTTATAAAACAAATCGATAACCCCCAAATCTTGCATATGCGAGACAGAGGAACCAAAACCATACCAGTTACTGCGATCTGCGAATTGACCCCTGCCCTCGCTACCTTAGCTGCCGCCTGCTTCGACAGTTGGAGTTTGCCGGAGTGGAGACGGGAGACCTCAGAGGCTCAGATCACCAGTGCGAGTCGGAGTTGCTGAATGCTGGCCTTCGTCTTCGAGGTAAGTGAAAATTTTCGAACCTAGTTTTTCAGGGTTCGTCTGCTCCCCTTCTTTGGTGGTGCTTATGTTGAATATATATATTATGGTGCTTATGATGAATATTTATATTTTGGTCATTATTTTTGAATATTTACATATTACCCCCGGTATCCGTATCCTATATTAAAAAAAAAAATCCGTATCCCTATATCTTGTGTCCGTGTATCCGTGTCCGTATCCGTGCAACATAGGAAGTACCCTCTTTGTCCTGGTTTACTCTAGGCTGACATACGAGCCTACATGCATAAGTGCTGTGAATTGGGATCCTCATATGTACTATGAAAAGAATTTATCTTTGCTTCGGTTCAACATGCATTTGTTACCACTACACACACACATGTGCATTTATTGATGATATTTACGAGAAAGAAAGAGTTGCATCATGGAAAGGATATAACGGTTTCCCAAGTAGTATGTATAGATGAGGCTAAGCCGAGGATCTGAGGTGGCTAAATGTACTCTCGGGTTTCATCTAACAGAGAGAGAGAGAGAGAGAGAGTTGATATGCTACTGCGGCCCAGATTTTTTCTTACTGACAATGGAAAGTTTAGGGGCTGCAATACAAGAGAAAAATGATTATGGTGGCAGTAGGCTGGTGGGTCATTAATAGGGCTGTACACGAGCTGAGCCAGCTGACTCGGGCTTTGAGTGTTTGAGCTCAGCTCTTTTTATATTTTAATGACCTCAAGTTGAGCTCAGCTCTTTTATAATTGCGGAGCTTATTCGATCCCACTCGAGCTAAGGTTGCTCATACCTGAATCCTAAAATCAACCATGAACTCAACTCTAACCCAACCCAACTCGAAAAGATCCGAACTTTAAACATGCCGAGCTCGAGCCAGCTCTCTTAACTACACAGCCCTGGTGGTCAGTATGTTGTTTCAAAAACACAACGATAAACATGCCATGGATCTGAATTTCCAGTTTGAAGTATTCACAGAAAGTAACCCTTCTTCTATAAAATTGACACCTAGTGAACTGAGAGGGAGGATTGGAAAGAGATAGCTTAGAAGATAAGAAGATATGGAAGACAGTAGAGCGAGAAAGATGACAGCCCAAATTTTAACAATAAAATCTAGCGTTATTGTCAGGTGCACTTAGAGCGTGTAATAATATCAATACGCATTATGACAAAGGCTTCATCATTCCAAAAGAGAGAGATTTGGCATATTGGCTAGGATAAAGTTAACGATGCCATCCATTCTAAAGTTGATCAAGACTTTCTGACAGTTCATGAAAACAGCCACGCGAGAAAGGTTAGAAAATTACTATACGAGGATATGTGCCAATAAACTTTCTTAAACTAGTTGTATGCATGTGTGCTTGTTGCCAACAGTAAACAAAAACAAGTCATCTCACAACCATAGACAAATAAAAATGAAAATCCAAAATATTTTTAAAGACCAAATGCATACAATCCCAAACGCCAGCAACCACTGAACCAAGCTAGCATGACTATGAAATTAAAAACCTTGCAACAATTTCTTTCTGGCATACAAGCAAGATATTGGAAGTTAGGATACTAAATTGATCACAATTCACATAAAGTCCAGCAGATGATAATTTTTCAATGAGCACTAGGAAATTACAGAAGCCATTTAAACAACATAGCAGACAAAGATACATGACAACTGAATTGAATTAATTGAATATAATACCAAAAATCATATTCGCCTGTTATAAGATAAAATTAAAATAAATTACAAACAGGTCAACATAGATAACATCAAATATAACACTTAGTAAGAAAATCCATGGATGAACAAACCTTGTTGGAGACACGGGCTGTATTCTCTTTCCTTTCACTTATTTGAGATGGAAATCCCTGTAAATTACCAAAATTACCAGATTGTAGAAAGAAAAAGAATCTAATGTTAAAAATAAAAATAAAAAACCTGCACTTTCTACGTAAAAATGTGTGTTAAAAGTCCAATATTACAAGTCTTCTCCATTATACAAAGTTAAACAAACCAGTGCCAAGTAATTTATAACGAATGTCTTACTAACGCAATAGGGTCACTCTCTAACTGCATGTTTGTGTCTACAGTCATGTTGTGTAGGTCAGAAGCCCGGACAATAGAGGAGGGTTAAATCCAATTTTATACCTTTTTTTTTACTTTGTTCCTGTGAGCATGAATCGTAGGAATAGGGATTTGAGTCTGGCTTTGCATTTGATTGAGCAGAATGACAAAAAAAGATTTATTTAGCTGCATACATTTGGGACAAAGACTGAGTTGAGCTGTATAGGGCTGCTCTCTTTGTTTAGACTTGGTCTCAAAGTATAACGGACCTAAAGCATTTACTAGTTTGCTGTATTCAAACTAGTAGATCTTTATGTCTACGATGGAAAAGTGACTCATGTTGAGATTGGCTTAGGACACAAACCTCCTCGTAAGACTTATCATGACTTTTATCATTAAAATAAAGGGGATACTAGAAGCACATAAAACATTATTTTCAGTTGTAAAAAAATCATATCACCAGAACAGTTTTGACAAATTGATATTCTTGTGATCATCCAAATCTTCCAGAATAATAACTAATATACAGTCAATATACGAAGAGAACAAACTTTCTATGAAACATACCAACAGCTAACAACAACTTCTATTGCCAAATCAATTCCTGTAGTGACTAACTTTACATTCTGCTTGCCAAATCAATTCATGGCTGGACTAGCTTTACAAACTGCTATCACAATTTTACATTCCAACCCCAAAATCGCACTCTGTACCCAATTCTAGCTATAAACTCTTTCCCTCGTGAGTGATCGCTGTAAGTTATAACACTACCCCCATGTTAATATGGGTGATTTTTTTGGGATTTTTATTTCTCCTTTTTTCGTTAAATGAGAGTTAAGGCTAGAATGACATCGTAAACAGCATTACATTATGAATCCAAGTGATTTGAGTTTTTCAATACTAAAAACCATCGAATTTCCAATTTATGAAGTTAAACAGAGAAATTAAAATCAATTTTTTTTATAGTCAAAATACCAGAACATGACAAATTGATATTCTTGTCATCCTCCAATTTCCAGAATAATAATTAATAATTCATCCACAAAGAAAACTAACTTTAAAAAAAAATAAAAAATACTACAGCTACCGAAAACTCGTACGGCCAAATCAAATTGGTGTCATGACCTCATTCTGTTTGCCGAATCAAGTTGTGGCTTGACTATTTTTCCTAACCGCATTCACAATTATAGATTACCACTCCAAAATCTTACTCCATACACATTTTTGTCAATCCATTAATTCCCTTGTGACCTGTGAGTCATTTTCATTTCCTAGCTTCTTTTGTGGGGTTTTTTATTTTTCTGTGTTTCAATAAATGAAAGTTAAAGCTATAATAACATCAAAAACAACATAACACTAACAAAATACACAGAATTTCAGTAATTCAAAGGTTCCCAATACTATATCCAGTAAATTTCAAATGCATGAATTTAGAAACAGTAATTAAAATCAGATTCCTAATAATCTAGATCACACTGATTCACACACCACACTTAACATTAAACTCTAACAAAATAACCTCATATAATAAAATCAAAAACCACAAAATTAATCTATGAGACATGACATTAAGAGAGAGAGAGAGAGAGAGAGAGTGAGACAGACAGAGAACAATACCCTTGCAGAACAAGATTCAATTAAATTTTGTTTCCTTCCTCTCCTACGACCAAATGGGTGTCCCTGAATTCATATAAAAAAAACGAAATTTAGATCAAATTGGTGAAATTAAGAACAAATTAAACCAACCCACAAATTATTTTTAGAGAATAATTCAATACATTCATCATAAGATTGAAAATTTGAGATGAAACACAAAATACAAAAGCCGTTTCAACCTAGGGAAGGTCTTGTTAAGCGAAATGACAGGTGCGTGACTGGTATAAATGGCAGTATTCTAAAGAGAAAGCGAGGAGAGGTGAGGTGGCGGCTGTTTGATATATTTACTGGCAGCTGTTTATATGTGTGGAGAGATAGAGGGAGGAGGCGACACGGCGGGATCGAGCTCTCAGTAAATTAAGGAGGCAACGCGCTATTGGCGGAGCGTGAAACGCTTGGTTGTTGCGATTAACAATCGACAACGTGGAGGGAGTTACTACACGCGCTGCGGCTGCGAATAGGAACGGGCGATGGATATTTATACGTCTTCCATTTTTTACTCCTACGTTTTGCCTTGCTGAGGTTGTTGGCAAATGGCAACCTTAAGAGACTGAGATAGGACAAAAGCCTACTAAAGGTCCAAGGTTCAAGCCCAAGTAGTGACAATGGATTTAGATAGAGAGAAATTTAGGTCGGTCCACTTTACATAATATATATATATATATATATATATATATATATATATATACAGGGTAATTTATATAGGAAAAAATTTCGTCAAAATTTTGTTTCTTAATATAAAAACTCCTATTAATAAGAAACAATTAATTAATTCTTTAATTGATTAATTCAAAATCTTCTTGGAATTTTCACCATTAATTATCTTAATTTGTACAGGTTTTCAATTATCGGTTGTGTCAAACAGAAATGAATCAATACATTGTAAATGATGATTAATGAAAATGGATTAGTTCACAACATGAACCTATCAAATATTGAAATATTATACTAAAAAATCAAGTAAATCAAGAAATACCCAAAATTTGAAATGTAAAAAAATCATTGACAAATTCGAAATAGTATGAAATAAAAACTACCAGAAAAAAATCATCTTTCGAGAATACTAAATAATTAAACAAGTTCGGTGATTTATCTAAAAGTAAATAACAAAAATCGATGTATAAAAAATACTAACAAATTCACAATAGATCTGAATGTCAAAAATAATTTTTTATACGGAATAATTAAACAAAATATTTTATGTGATTTCATTAGATCAGAATGAAAAATCTCCAAAAAATATATAATAAATATTTTTCCCTCAGAATAAAGTTGGATATTAGAGAAAGAGAGATGGATCGAGCGAGATATGAAGCGAGAAAACGAGAGCTTACTGTGGTGTGGACGGTGAGTGTAAAAGAGATCGCCAATGAGAATAAGGGATATTTCCTGAGAGGGATGGATAATAAGGGAGATTGTCACATATTTTCCTCTCCTTATTTCTTCCTTTTTATTTGTTTAGTTAACGAGAGATTATTGAGATACCACGATAACGTTTATATTTTTTCATAATGTTATTATTTTTCTATGTAATTCTTTATAATTAGCTTCTTTTCTTTTGTAGTATATTCTTTTAATTGTTTATTACTTTTCATATAATGCAATTACTATATGACCCTATATTCATCATATTTTAATTTATAACAATGCTAAGCTTAGAACTATTTCTAAAATTATTGTTACAATTAAGATTTAGTGAAGGACACATTTGTCTTTATTTTCTAAAAAATTGACTTTATTTTCTCAGATTTTAAATATACAAGTCTCTAATTTTTAAATCAAAACAAAACAATTTTTTTATATCGAAAGTAGTTGCCTCAAACATTTATTTATTTTTTTGAAATTTTGTTTTTCTTCTTTGTTTCGCTTGAGTATAAGTTAATTGAAAAGATTGTATGGTCATGCGTTTAATGCACGGGTGTAAAACTAGTTTAACCCTAAAATTTCTCTGTGTTTTAATTTAATCGCTAGAGGACATTTTTAGGAAAAAAAATGATGAGTATACCTTTATGTAGACACCCCAAATTCGTATCTCTAATTTATAATGTCTTAAATAATGGGCCTAACAGAGCTTAGTGGAAGGGGGAAATTACAAAATCATAAAAATCCAAAAAGCCATAAGGCATCGCACCCCCTGTCCCTTGCAGCCGCATGGAGCCGTTTCATCTTCAAGGGAGTCGCGCCTTCTTCATAGTTGTGGTCTCCAGTCTTCTCCCACTCTGTGACCCGCTCCTTCTGCGCAACGTACAACCCCTCCACTCCAGCCGCCGCCAGTTGCCTTCATCCCTCAATGCATATAAAAGAGAGCCCCGACTTTCATTTTAAAAACACCCCAGAGCCCCCAACTCTCTCTCTCTCTCTCTCTCGCTCTCCCTCAAAGGAAGCATCCCTCTCTCTCCTCCTACCCAAGGCAGCAGCCTCCTCTCCTCCCTTGCCCCAACAAGCGAGCCTCCTCCTCACCCAAGCGAGCTTTCTTTATCCCGCAAGCCTTCATCCTTACCCTAGCAAGTCTATCAAAAAACCAAATAGCAACGTTACTCTGCCAAAATTCAGTCAAAACACAGAAACACACATATATCCATTGCCTTCGCCTATTTTGGGCATAGCGCTAGCACACCGCCTACAACAACAACAAAAACACATCAACCCATATATCCACTGCATTTGCCTATTGTGGGTAAAGCGCAGCATACCGCCTACCACAAAAAGCGACAACAGCAACAACAACATTGGCAAAAGCAAAAAGGCTTCCTTTCTCGGAAGGATACGGGAAGCACACTAAAATTCAGATAGTCACGCTTCAAGAGGTAGGTACCCACCTACTAGTCTGTTTTCATTATTATAAAATGTAGAAATTTAATATTATGCATGCTTTGTAAATATTAGTTATAAACAATGTTATAATTATTTAAATATTATTATATATAAAAATGTAGTAAATAATAAATGAAATGTAGATATAATGATTATGCATGCTTTTAAATGATAGTTGTACATAAAATTATAATTATTTTATGTCTTAGAATATAGTTAAATTATAATATTTCCTCGCATCATTTAAATATTATAAATAAAAAATTGTGTTCATATAATGTAAATATAATTACAAAATAATTTGTTATTGTGCCCAAATAATATTTATAAACAAAGCTCCTTTATTTTCATATACATATATATATATATATATATATATATATATATATATATATATATATATATATATATATATATATTAATAAAACATATTGGTAAACTCATTGTGAGACCGAAATGATGAGTTGAATGTCTAATCTCTTCTCAACTCGTAACTTAACCCTCGAACCTACATTTTCTGGTGTTTTTGGTTTTTCTCTATTTATCCTTAAAATAGATGTAGCGACTCTGTACACACACTTTTAGAGTCCGCGGTGAGGCTAAACGTATTCCACGCGCTTCAATATTTTGATACACATCGTTTTCACGTGATGCTGACGTTTCGAAACGGGGTTCTCACAACTGCATCGTAATTCCAAGGCGATGCATTGCAATTTGTGCATCGGAAAATCTAGTTTGTGCATTGGTCATTCAGTTTGTCCATCGGAAAATAAAAGTTGAGCATCAATCAAGCACGCGCTACATTGCAAATCCAAATTTTTCATCATAATTTTTTGAATAGGGGTCCAGTTGGTGCATTGCAAATTCAAAATTTTACATCGGAATTTCCTTTTGTATTCTTATTCCAAATTGTGCATCGCAAATAATTGTGTAACTGTGAGTGCCCCAGAATGCTCACGGATCTCACGCTCCCTTTTTTAGGGGAACGCGAGTTGCGGAAGGACATCACTTTTTCATTCCATCCTCCCTTGTTTAGGGGAAGACGAAATTAAAAGTACAAAAAGAGTGTTGTCGAAAGTGCGTTGAATACACCTTGGTCACTGAGTGTGCTTTAGTCCACTATGAGTGCTTTGGATTTATCCGTATCTCATCCTCCCTTGTTTAGGGGAAAACAAGATACAGAAAACGCATCACCCTTTTCACTCACATCTTCCCTTATTTAGGGGAAAACAGAAAAGTGCAAAAAAATGATGTTGCGAAGATGCGAGGAACACGCCTTGCCTCATCGTGGACTTGGGTCCATTCTGGGTCACTATGAGTGCTTTGGATTTTCCGTGTACATCTCATCCTCCTTTGTTTAGGGGAAAACAAGATACAAAAAGTGCATCACCCTTTTCATTCTCATCCTCCCTTGTTTAGGGGAAAACAAAAAAGTGCAAAAAAAGGATGTTGCGGGCCTCACTGTGATCCAGAATGTTGTAACAGAGTTGTCATCTTTATTTTAAGGAGAAATAAAGAAAAACCAAAAATAACCAAGGTTTGAAAAAAAAAAGGTTCGGAGGTTAAATTACGAGGTGGGAAGGTGTTAGGCACCCAACTCACCCTTTCGGTCTCAAAAATAGTTTTTGGCTAAAATATGTTTTATTATATTTATTTAGTAGGTGAAATAAAGCATTTAAACAGATGTATATGTATCTAATTACAGACTTGCAGTCACCACCTTCCAGTAATTACAAATACCTTTATAAATAGTTGGTCATAATAATGACTTTTTTTAGTGCTATTTTCTATAGAAATCCAGACAGCATAACTGCTTATATTTTTTACATCGGGCTGGCTGAAAATAACACTTTTTTTATAAAATCTCTTAGAGGCTTACCTTTAGGAGTGTATGGTGTGCTCGCTCTGTCCTTCCGGGAGAGGGAGTCTTTTGTTGTTGTGGAGATTCGAGCAAAGTAACTGCTTCCAAAAACTGCTTTCTGGCAACGTGAAATGGGCGGATCAACTACTTGCGTTTTTGCTGTTGTTTGTTTGCTGTTGGCGGAAATCGGGTAGAACAACTGCTTGCTTCTAGCGGACTTGGCCTCTGGATTTAGGCAGAGTAACTGCTCTTTTTGAGACTTTTGGATCGGGGAAATAGGGTGGAATCCTAGTTGGAAGGCTAAGGTTCATTTTGACCGGTTGGATTTATGTTTGAAGGAGATTTGACGGAGCTTTGAGGCTTTTTGGAGGAAGGGAGCTCTCTCTCTCACGATCGCTCATTGCGTAAACTGAAAGCAGTCTTTTAACTGTGTGCGATGAAGTGTGTGTTCGTGAGTGAGAAGAGATTTTCTGGCCTTCTCTCTCTGGCCGAAGTCCTCTATTTATAGGCTGAAGAAGGGACCTCGTTGTCTTTAAATTTTCTTATTTGTGCTTCATCAGCTTGTACCGCGCGCTTGAGAGATTATACAAAATGTCAAAACGGAAGTGCATAATCACTGTTTGGGCGCCACCCATATAGGATCTGGGCGCCGTGCCAGAAGTGCATGTGGGTGGCGCTTGGTTCCATTTTTAGCCTGTTTTTTTTTGACACTTTGGCCCCTGCATTTCACTGTTTACGCATCCTGCTTTCCTTTTGCATTTTTAAACCCTGTAACTTGACATTTGTTAAGTTTTAACAGGTCTTGATATCACATGTCATGTCACATACCAGGGGTACGAAATTGGGGTGTCGACAGAGCCCCTCAATGATGGAGTTTACGGGTAACCCACAAGTTATCGAGTAAACAAACATCGTTGATAAGAAATAGACTCTCAATTTTCGTGAAAATTATAATGGGGAGTAATGCAACATGTTGCAGTTATAATGCAGCAGTTTATAATGCATGTCAAACCTCACATATCCTAGACATATTTAGTCGGTTGTAGCATGTTATCGTAATGTTTAAGCAGATATGCAATAAAATGCTTTGATGGTCGGACCTACCGAAATAGGTTGCCTACGTATCCCTTAATGAAAGGAATCAGACCAAACGTAGTTCGGCCCGATGCAAGCAAACAACAGTCATACTGGTGGGACATCGTATCCTCAGGGATAGGCACCCTTCGTCGATTACGATAATCTTTTCCCTAAGTGACTCGGGGTATGCACCCCTTGCGGAAAAGATTCAACAACCAAGTGGAGTACATCAAGAGACATTGCATCCTCAGGGGTGGACATCCTTCGTCGAATGCAATGGTGGGACCAATCTTTTCCCTAAGTGACCCGGGGTATGCACCCCTTGCGGAAAAGATCCGACAATCAGGTGGAACACAACATAAGACATTGTATCCCCAAGGGTAGACATCCTTCGTCGAATGCAATGGTGGGACCAATCTTTTCCCTAAGTGACCCGGGGTATGCACCCCTTCCTAAAAAGATTCAACAACCAGGTGAGATGCATGCAGGTAAAATATGAATACTTTACCTTTCCTTACCTTTTCTTACTTTTGTTCTGTTCTTTTGTCCTTTTTCGCTTTGCTGCTTGTTTTCCTGCACTGTTTTCTTTCTTTTGCTTTCTTGCTGCTGATTTCTCTTTTCTTGCTGTATATTTTCTTTTGCTGCATTTTTTTTCTTGCTTCATTTATGCATTTCTTTTCTTGCTTGCTTTTGCATTTCTTTTCTTGCTTCATTTCTTTTCTTTCTTCATTTCTTTTCTTTCTTTTTTTAGACAAGGATTTTACCTTTGCCGCTGCATTTTCCTTCTTTTCTGCTGCTTTTTTTGCTTTTCTGACCTTTTTGCAGCTAGCCTGCTGGAGATGTGAGCTTTCTTTTGATATTTGATGGATGGCCGTCAATTTTTGTTAACAAAGCTAACTTTGTTAACTTTCCGTTAAGCTTTCAAGGCCTTTTTGCAATTTGGGAAACTTGAGGACTTAAGTGCTGAGTCTTGAATTTCAGAGGGGGAAAGTGAAAATTTCCCTTTTCTTCCCCATAAGTTATGGGGAGAAAGGAAAGAGAAGCAGCAGCTTCATTTCTTTCTTCTTCCTTCGTCATTTCTCCTTCTGCCATTGCCGACGAGCTCATTTCTTCATTTCTCAACCTTTTCTCAACTTTCTTTCGTCAAATTGTTTGTTTTGCTTAATAAATGGCATCTTCCTCAAGATCTCGGAAGGGAAAGGCGCCGATGTACCCGGATTCAGGTGAAGAAATAAATGAACTTCCTCCCTTGGTCTGAAACCACGTCAAGTATCTCTTCTCGAAAGATAATTGAGGCAACATCCTTTTTGATCGGCACACACATGTATCTAATCTTCCGATTCCCGCTGTAAGTTTCTTTTTCACAAACCCATTTGGTTGATTTTTCAGATCTGTCGGATTTCTTTGTTGTTTTGGACTTTAGGAGCATACATGTTCTTGCTTATGATGCTTATGCATGCAATTTATGTGCTAAAATGATACAATTTGACAATTATCCATAGCAAAAATATGAAATTCATGCTATTTATTTTTGCGATGTATACTTGAGTAATTGACACTATTTGATTATGCGATGCATATTTCATGTAACCGATACATTTTGACTACATGATGCATGTTTGAGCTGCAAATTTTTTTTATGATACGTGCTCATGCAATAGGCATACCTTTTCCCAACACCTTTTCTCAGGTTAATGTGTCATCATACAAGAGGCTATTGTGAGGCTTTTTCAGCATCA
This sequence comes from Codonopsis lanceolata, assembly GCA_013146195.2. NCBI lineage: Eukaryota > Viridiplantae > Streptophyta > Magnoliopsida > Asterales > Campanulaceae > Codonopsis > Codonopsis lanceolata. The sequence continues at coordinate 156,958,007 of CM028379.1, forward strand.
ATAAATTGTATCAGCGGCTTATGGACGAGTTCACTTGCCGGGGAAATGATGCTGCGAGACAGACTAGACGCCGGGGGCGATGATGATGATGATGCCGGCGGATCGAGTCGTGCTCGGGCGAGGGGACGAGAGTACATGATTGGCGGGTCCAGCCCTCGAGTCATGAGTGGCAACCTTGGCAGGAGCAGATCTTCTCGTGCTCATTAGCTCTTTACCTGCATTTATTAGCTTTCTCTTTTTTTTTCTTTTCTGTACCAGACTCTGTACATATTTCTAAATGCAATGCAATGCTATTTTATGATGCATGAATTAAATACAAAAAACTCAATTATTCTAAGAATAAAAGAAATCTAAACCATTCTCTAGGGGTAGCGGCACACTGCAATTTATGGATGGAGATTTAGAGGGATACACCTTCAGTCTTAAAAACGGGCTTTTCTGGCACTCTGCGAGGAAGAAAAGGTAGCCGCCTCTTCATGTGTTTGATATTTCAATTGGCAGGCGAGGCTATTTGCGTAGCCCTAGCATTTTTTTTTTCATTTCTCGTGATCAAACAGAGTTGGCAGTGAGCGGTCGGAGCCCGAAACTAGGATACCAGGCAGTTTTGGAGAACAATAGTGGGGCTCCTGGCACCACCCATAGTGGAAGTGGGCGCCGCTCTAGGAGTGCCTATGGGTGGCCCCCAGCTTCTTCTCTTTCTTTCACCAGCTCACGCATGCTCAAAATTGCTCGCTTTCTTCGTTTTTTCAGTATAAATGAACGTCAAGGCATCGTTCATTCCCACCATTCATATGTTTTCCTTCTCCGCTCTTTTGAGTTTTCTCTTTGCTCAATCTCCCTTTTCTTGTCAGATATAATTATTTTTTTGTCCCTTTCTAGAGATGGTCGCACCAGTTCACACGGCTTTAGAGATAGAGATTTATGAGAATGATCTGGACTTTTGGGTACTTTCTCTAAAGGCAGAAGAGCGAGAGTGGTTTGAGCACATCTACGGGTATCAGTGTCTGCTGTTATGGCGGACCCTTCGCATTAACTGGGATATGCTAAGGGGAGCCTCCAAGTTTTGGTCGGCAAAGAGCCATCTTTTTAACTTTTTCCTAAATAAGATGTGCCCCACCTTTGAGGAATTTTGCGCTATGGTGGGGATGCCTGCCACTGGACCCATTGATGTGCCTTCTGCGCGGAGGCGCCCTTTCATGGCAATACATGAATTGTTCAGCACGACCCGCGAGGATACTCCGGGTTTTTATAACTGAGTCAACTTTAATTTGACTGTGCTTCCCGGTGCTTATATTGAGTATAGGGAAGATGACCCAGTCTATATACGGCGTCGGTTGGCTGCTTCTTTTTTTTTTGCCTCATGTGACGGTACCTTCTGGTGGGCCGACCCAGATTTATAGATGTGCGGGTCGTGGACCTGGTGCTGCAGACTCGGGACCACCGGGTAAATATCATCCCGGTCATTTTTGCTGAAACCTTGTTTGGCCTGGATGCCTTTGCGTCTAGTGATGAAATGTTTCCCTCCGGTAGCCCTCTTTTGATTCATATGTGGCTGGAGGAGCATTTTAACTGGGTGATGGGCCCAATGCCGATGGGAGGAATGTATGATCCCGGGAGCTATGGCTCTCGCAGCCATTATCATCAGACCAATTTTTTGGAGCATGACTGGATTGAGTATTTCTTGCGCATCGGCTCCATGGAGATTATCTAGGTTGTCAGCCATTGGTGGATCCGCAACTTCTTCATGTTTACTGGGGTCCACGCCCAGGTCATTTTGCAAGGTCTTGAGCAAACCAGTTTTTATCTGGCGTACAGGGTCCTTCGCCAGTTTGGTAGGGAGCAGGTTATCCCAGATGTAAACCGTCCTTTGACTAAGGAGCCGCAGATGAATAGGGATGTAGGTGAGCTTATCCGGGACATGTGGCATCTAGACTTTGATTTGTGGGAGGCAGCTTACACCTTTTCTAAGTATATGCTTTTGTCCCATGATGCTTTTGTCCCATCTATCATGGGTGCCGGTGGTCGCTGAGGGCATTCCGTGTCATCGAGGCATCGAGACGGATGTTGGGCAATAACGAGTGAGCGTTGGATGCTCGCCTAATGGAAATTGGCGAGGATCCGAAAGCTCTGGGCCGATAGTCCCTCGTGCCTCGTAGAGGACTTTCGACGAGTGCATGGCCTTGGCGCCCGGATGGCTCCTGATCCAAATGAGGCGGGTCCCAGTAATGCGCCTCCCCAATTGAGTAATGTAGGCCGGCGGAGCAATCCCAGGCAGGCAGATGAGGCTGATCCTCCCCAGACTGGCAGACGGAGTACTGCCCATAGGTGATGGCGCTGGCCCAAGTCGTCATGCTGTCCAAGACAACGGCGATACTGATGATGAAGAGGACGAGGACACTTCTGGTGGCTCTCGCCGGTGAGATCGAGCTCTTCTGCACCTCACGTAAGTATATGGTCTCGGCTGACGCCGCAGACGCCGACGGGCCATTCGAGGCTAAGTCAGTAAAAAGGATAGTCATGGGGACCAAGGGATATATGTAGAATATAGTGTGTATATAGACAAATGTACATAAATAAATGCTAATCTTAAATGTCTTAGATACTTATTCCTAAGCTGCACCTTATGGACTGCATTATATTATATTTTAATGTTTTATACGAACTCTGTAGTGGTTTTTATCTTTAGTCAGTCAAGAACACTTTTTGAATATGCTAAAGACTCTGGCAGGCCGGAGGTCAGATGTTGAGGATTCATAAATTGCATTCCCTCTCCTTTTCTCCTGGTTTTCTTCTTCTTATATATATATATATATATATATATATATATATATATATATATATATATATATATATATATATATGCTCTAACTTTTGCCTATACTGCCCTTTCGGGTTTTCAACCTAGCGGGCCCTTATTCCTCCTTTTGTTATCTTTTTTTTGTGCTCTAACTTTTGCCTAGGCTGCCCTTTTGGGTTTTCAACCTAACGAGCGGGAGAGGGAAGCAATTTGCAAGATAATTTTTCGATTCACGCATAATACCTCTTGAGCTTGTCGAGGTTGAAGGGTTGAAGGGCTGAACAAGATCTTCCTCATCTTGATCTGGCGAGGAGTACCGCACCTCCCGACCTGGACTGCTTTGACAATGTATGGTCACATCCGTGGAGATTTCCATTTTCCCCTAGTATCGACATAACTAGGGGTTTCGCTACAACCTGTGTCTCCGACTTGGATATCACTTCACCTTTTGTTGAATTCCCGAGCTATTCGCTTTTGATATGCCCGAGTATGTTCCAGTATAAGAAGTCAATGCTCATCGACTGTGGCTAACTCTTCGTAGCGTTGTTTGACCCAGTCGATTTCAGATATGTCTGATTCCATCATCACTCTCAATGATGGGATTTCAATCTCAATAGGCAGCACATCCTCCATGCCATAGGCTAAAGAATAGGGGGTAGCCCCAGTGGGTGTACGAACTGAAGTGCGATAGCCCCAAAGGGCTAGCGGTAATTTTTCTAGCCAGTCTCTTCCCGTGTAGCCATTTTTCTGATGATATTTTCTAGCGCTGTTGGTCGCTTCAACGGCGCCATTTACTTGCGGTCGATATGGGTGGATTTATACTGGATTTTGAACTCGCCGAGTGATTTATTCATGTCCCCTTCAAAGCAAGTGTGCCGTTGTCGGAGATGATTTCGAAAGGTACCCCTGTGATCGGTATATGATATTGGTCCCGATGAATTCGAACACCTTCGAAAGCATTCAAGATTTTGTAAGAAGAGGCCTCCACCCACTTTCAGGAAGTAGCCGACGCCACCAAGACATATTCATGGCCATTGATCCTTCTCACGGATTTGACCTATGTCGCCAATTCCCCAAGTCGAAGCGGCTACGGAGTCAGAGTTGTATAATATACGCGGGGCACGTCCGAGATTTACAAAGTGGCCGCATTTGTCGCAGTTGACGCACTCCACCGACAATCAGCTTGGTCAATATCCTGTCGGATGATTTCTTTGCTAGACATGCCTGCTCATGTGTGGCTCACAAGTACTACCATGAAGTTGGTCCATGACTTGCTCAGCTTTGGCCTGATCGACGCATAATAAGTTTAGGCCCTGGTAGTGCCTTTTATACAGGCTACCTCCACTGATTACAAATTGCGATGCCTATCTCCGTAGGGAGACTTTTCCCCTTTTGTCTAGCCGGGAGGATAGACTCTTTCCTCAAGCGCATTCATGATGTCTAATACCGTGGCTCGTTGTCTTTTCGTCAAAGATCAATGCCGGGCTAATAGCCTGAGTGACCTTTTTCCCAACTATAAATGGTCGACATTGATTTCATGAATCGACCAATGATTCTAGTGGCCAAGGCATCGCGAATTGATTTCATCTTACTGCAAGTGCTGAAATGAGATATTTGGCTCGGCTAAGGCTCTGGCTTGGCATGATAGAGCTGCAACCGGGGATCCTGGGTCTTCCACTTCCCTTCGACTTGGTTTATGATTAGAGCGGAGTTACCATAGACTTCCAAGTTTCTGGCTCCTTTTCAAAGAGCCTCTTCTAGACCAGCAATACATGCCTTCTATTCAACTGTGTTGTTTGAGCACTCAAACTCCAACCTTATGGCCAACGGAGTGTGGGAATCTGCTGGATCAATTAACAAGATTCCTATGCCAAAGCCCCTTTTGTTGGCGGCTCCATCGAAGAACATTTGCCATTGGGTGTCATGATCGGCAATTTCCAGGACACCTTCGTCTGGGAAGCTGGGCTTAGATGCATCTTCTGCTTCTAGAGGCAGATCAGCTAAATGCTCTGCAATCACGCTGCCTTTGATAGATTTGAGCGTGACATAGGTAATGTAAAACTCGTTGAGGAGGAATGACCATTTGGCTAGTCGGTTGAAAAGTGATGGCTTGCCGAAGATGTATTTTATAGGATCCATTCTTGAGATGAGCCTGATGGATCGAGCTTGCAGATAGGTTTTAAGCCTTTGTGTTGCCCAGATTAGACCAGTGCAGCTTTTCTCCAATGCTGAGTCATTAAGCTCGCTTCCTTGTAACTTCCTACTTATGAAGTAGATGGCATTTTCAATGTAGGAATTTTCTTTTTCTTGGGCGAACGTAGCCCCTACTGATGTATCTGTGACGGTTAAATATAGAAGGAGATGTTTATGTGTATGAGGAGAAGCTAGCACTGGTGGATTGGCAAGGTAGGCTTTTATTTTTTCAAAGGGTAGCTGGCATTTTTCGTCCCAGATTTGGTCAATATTTTTCTTTAGGAGTTTGAATAGGGGCTCATATATGGAGGTCAGTTGTCTGATGAAGCGACTGATATATTGTCGCCGACCCAAGAAGCCTTTGACTTCTGTTGGAGTTTTTGGCTGCGACATATTTATGATGACTTTGATTTTGGCTGGCTCAATCTCAATGCCTTGCTCGGTCACCATGATTCCCAGGACCTTGCCCTTGGTAACCCCGAATGTGCATTTGGTGGGGTTAAGCTTCATCTGATGCTTTCTTAACCTTTCGAAGAATTTTCAAAGGTCTTTGATATGAGCACTGTCGGCGTCGCTGGAGTGTACGATCATGTTGTCCACGTACATTTCGACCTCTTTATGGATCATATCATGGAACGGTGGTAGCTTTTTGATATGTAGCCCCAGTATTTTTTTAGCCCAAACGGCATGATAGTATAGCAGTAGGTTCCCCAGGGGGTGGTGAATGATATTTTTTCCTGGTCCTCTGCTGCCATTTTGATTTGGTTGTAGCCCAGCATGCCGTCCATGAAGGATCTTATTTTGTGAGAGGCCACAACATCTACAACAATATCGATGTTGGGTAGAGGGAAGTCGTCTTTGGGTGACGCCTTGTTGAGGTCACGGAAATCGATGCAGATCCGAACCTTTCCGTTGGGCTTCGGAACAGTCACTATAATTGAAGTCAGATCGGGTATTCAACTACCCGAATGAATTTGACGCGTAGCTGCTTTATAATTTCTTCATTTACTTGTAGTGACCATTACAGTTTGATTCGGCGGAGTTTGCAGCTGGCGGCCAGGGAGATAAGTGGGGATCTGGTGTTCAACAATGGCTGGATCTAGCCCAGACATATCTTCGTAGGACCATGCAAAGATGTCTACGAATTCTTTGAGGAGGTCAATTAGTGATGCCCTTTCAGATCCTTGCAAGTAGCTGCCGATTTTGACTTCTTTAATTTCATTGTTCAGCCCCAGATTGATAGCGGACAAGTCTTCATCTACTGCTGCTGATTGATGTTTTTCCTGGTGCTTGACTGACTTTACGAGTTCAAGCAAGTAATTCTTATCTTTTGGGTCCATTTTATTAAACGACTCATTATTAGAATTAATTAATGCGTCTTTTAATGAAGGTGCAACTAAGGAATACGCAAAGACATCTAGATTATTATTATTAGCAAACTGTACAGGGTTATTTACATTATTGAGCACCTGGGGTTTGAGATCCTCAATTTTATGAAGCGAATCGGTAGATGACCAATCCGTAAGGCTATAGGAAGGATGGAGAATAGTATATCCAAAACGGTCTACTAGATCTGTAAGGCGTTAAGAGCGGGCCGGTCGTAGTATACCAATTATGCAGAGGCTTACCAGCAATAGACTCAAACTCAGCCGGGAGCTTTTCATAACTAGTGCCTCCATCTAGGGGTGAGCAGAAATTTTCCGGAACCGGACCGGACCAATGGAACCGGACCGAACCAGTAAAAAATGGACAGGACCAATACTTTGGATTGGTCACTCGATCCGACTTTACGTAGAGGCAGACAATTGGGTCCTGGTCCACGGTTCGCCCAAACCAAAACTTCGAACCGACCGAACCGACCAATGGGTATTTATTATTTTTTTATTATATATAATATACTAATATAGTATAATTAATATATATATATATATATATATATTGATAAGAAGATAATAAAAGGGATACAACTTACAACCTAAAGAAAATATATAATAATTTGATTCAATATTCAACCAAGTTTCCTTATTTGACTAAAGAGAAAATAGGAAGGAAAACATTGTTCTTCCCTATTAATTAATTTCCTGTCTCTTTTTGTGATTCCAAACATTATTAGTTTGAAAGATTATTGCCTGTAAATTAATTAAATTAACCATAAGGGGATCGGAGAGGAAGATGACTTGCAATAAATTTCCTTACAACTTTCTTTTTCATTTCTCTTTATTAATTTGGAAGTAATGATTTTTACCTTTAGTTTATTTTTACAAGAACAACGAACCCAACAAAATATTGTATGAAGGAAGAACATGATTTGATTATTGATCATTGTTTTTTAGAAAATCTAGTTATCCTCTTGATCAAAGATACGCATCGTATTGGTCCGGTCCTGGTTCTCGTATGTCTTCAATTGGTTCTGGACCGGACCAATGTATTGGTTCTCAGACATATTGGGTTGGTCCTGATTCTATATTTTTTAAGAACCAGACTATTGGTCTGGTCCTGGTTCTCTCAGTTTTTCTAAAAAAGTGGACCGGACCGGACCAAGCTCACCCCTACCTCCATTTATCATCCCTAAAAAATTGTCTCCTAAACAGTCACTAGCATCTCTTTTCACTTTTATTGAAGGGAATATTTACAATACCTTTATTCGGGCTAAATAGGTTTTTTTTTCGACCTTTAAACCTTTTTTGCTTGGTTGGCTCCCAAAATCCTTGTGTCCGCCACCGTGATTATTTCATTGTCGATGAGGTCCTGGATGACATTTTTGAGCACATAGCACTTGTCGGTGAGATGACCACTGCAACGATGGTATTCACAAAAATGGGTGTGATTCCACGTGCCAGGCAGTGGGTTGGGAGGCTGATAATTTGCAATGGGTTTAAGCATCCCATGGGCCCATAATATTTGAAAGATTCGAATCTTGGGGCATGTAACTAATCATAATGCCTTGGGATTAGTTCTTTCCTTCCTTTTGGTCTGGGTAAAATACCAGAATGGGGCTTGGTTGAGTAACTGGGTTGGATCTTTTCTTTCGGGAAATATTGTGCTAGGACTTGATTGCACGGGCTCCTGTTTAAGGGAGGTTCTTCTTCATGTGCACAAATTATTCCCGTTAGGGTCCCATGAGCCATTTGCTGGGAATAAGTATTTGAAGGATCAAGGGAAAGGTAATTTTTCAGGAAATGGTAACATGCATTTAGGTGAAGGAGTTCAAGGTTGGTTTCTGGGGGAGGTGGATTGAGGTTATAGGCATTTGGAATAATACCACTTTGGGAAATAGGGTTGATATTTGGTTGAAGGCTAGTACTTGGTTGTTTTTTGGAGGCTTGGAAAAGGATGTTTTTTGTGGTATCAGGACAGTTTACACCAGGAAGGAAAGAGGTATTAGGAGCAAACTTTGGGCTCTTGACTTGTTGAGAGATAGTGGCAAGAGTTTCTGCAAAAGTTGCCAAAAGATTGCCAACCATTTGGTTTGTTACCTTTTCCACATAGGCATCCAATTCTTTTTTTAGCCAGATTTCAAATCCAGAAAGAGGTGCGTACTCAAGAGTTTCTTTTTCTGGCTCCCGACCATTTTGCTCGTTGCTGGTCCCAGCCATAGTTTGTTTATTTTTAGCGGCCATTCTGCTCAAATCTTACCCTCTGTACTGATTCTGCCCTTTTCTGATCTGACCCTGATACTTTCTGATCTGATCTTTGTGCCTGTATCCCGTATCAACCGACCAGTACTATCTCTGCCTTTCCAAACTCGGGCCAGGTTTATGAGGAAAAGGGGTTTGAAGGCATCAGAAAGGGTCGACTGAAGGCTTTCTGGGGTTTGGAGTACAGTGTGCCTTTATTAGTATTTTTTATTATTATTCATTTTCCCTACAATTGATCGGACAAGCACCTGTTTTGTCTTGACAATGTCAGGACTATTCCTGGAATAATGGATTCTTTCTCCAGAGTATATGACCCTCGTATTCCACCTGCCTTTCAACTTCCCAAGATCGGACTGATCTCAGGCGAAGGGCCTATACTCTTTCCGGGATCCACCATTCAAAATGGTCTAAGTCGAATATCAGAAAATTATTGGTCAGCCCATGTGCCTATTTTATTCATATCTTTTTTTTTCTTTCCCCTTTTTTTTTGCACAGGAACTGGTCAATAACTTAAAGATAAAAAAACTGATCGGTCCATGAAATGTCTTGAAAACTATATGCAATTTAACATTGGATGATGCAGAGGGTAGGCTGGTCATGGTGTAGGGTAACAATTATGAATATTTCTACGTACGTGTACGTGTGTGCGGTATCTAAAAAGCAGTAAAATGTTTTTTTTCTAGATATAAAGCAATAAATAAAACAAGTATGACATGTCTTGCTGTTCTTTGTGGATTTTCTCGGCTTTTTAGTCTGAGCGTGAACAAGCAACCATTTAGATCAAGAAATAGAAAGAAAAGTGGGGAATCTATCTAGTCATATTAATTACATATTGGTCATATTCCCCAAAATAAAATGACAGAATGAAAAATATTTACATAGTTTGCGTGATAAAAATATAAGGCAAGCAAAATAATAATATAAAGCAAAAATAAAATAAAGCCCCAGCCCTTTTGTTATATTGCCCGAAAATCTATTTTTTTATTGTTTTTTTTATATATATGTAATGGTGCCTGGAACGAAACTGCTGCAAGTGAACGATTATGCACAAATGTATATACAAATATATGAAAATGCAATATTTAAAATGCCAAAGAAATATAATAAGCATATTTTAGCCAGAAACTAAAGAAAACTAATTGTTTTTCTTTTTTTGTTTGAAAACTGAGTCTAGCCCTCTATTTTTATTTTCTTTAAAATAAAAACAACGTCCCCAGTAGAGTCGCCACTGTGAGTGCCTGGAACGCTCCCGGATCCCGCGCTCCCTTTTTTATGGGATCGCGGGTTGCGGAAGGACATCACTCTTTTCATTCTATCCTCCCTTGTTTAGGGGAAGACGAAATTAAAAGTGCAAAAAGAATGTTGTCGAAAGCGCTTTGAATACGCCTCGGTCACTGAGTGTGCTTTAGTCCACTATAATTGCTTTGAATTTTTCCGTATCTCATCCTCCCTTGTTTAGGGGAAAACAAGATACAAAAAACGCATCACCATTTTCATTCTCATCTTCCATTGTTTAGTGGAAAACAGAAAAGTGCAAAAAAAAAGGATGTTGCGGGCCTCACTGTGATCCATAATGTTGTAACAGAGTCGTCATCTTTATTTTAAAGAGAAATAAAGAAAAACCAAAAATAACCAGAGTTTGAAAAAAAGGGGTTCGGAGGCTAAGTTACGAGGTAAGAAGGTGTTAAGCACCCAACTCGCCCTTTCGATCTCAAAAGTAGTTTTTGGCTGAAATATGCTTTTATTATATTTATTTAGCAGATGAAATAAAACATTTAAACATATGTATCTGTATCTACATTATTACAGACTTGCAGTCGCCTCCTTCCAGTAATTACAAATACATTTATAAATAGTTGGCCATAATAATGGCTCTTTTTAGTGCTATTCTCTATAGAAATTCGAGCAGCATAATTACTTATATTTTTTTACATCGGGCCGGTTGAAAATAACACTTTTTTTTTTATAAAATCTCTTAAAGGCTTACCTTTAAGAGCGTAGGGTGTGCTCGCTCTGTCCTTCCGGGGGAGGGAGTCTTTTGTTGTTGTGGAGATTCGGGCAGAGTAACTGTTTCCGAAACCTGCTTTCTGGCACCGTAAAACGGTCGGAGCAACTGCTTGCATTTTTGCTGTTGTTTGTTTGCTGTTTGAGGAAATCGGGCAGAGTAACTGCTTGCTTCTAGCGGATTTGGCCTCTGGATTCGGGTAGAGTAACTGCTCTTTTTGAGACTTTTGGACCAGGGAAATAGGGTAGAATCCTAGCTGGAAAACTAAGGTTCACCTTGACCGGTTGGATTTAAGTTTGGAGGAGATTTGACGGAGCTTTGAGGCTTTTGGAGGAGGGGAGCTCTCTCTCTCACGATCGCTCACTACGTGAACTGAAAGTGGTCTTTTAACTGTGTGCGATGAAGTGTGTGTTCGTGAGTGAGAAGTGATTTTCTGGCCTTCTCTCTCTGGCCGAAGCCCTCTATTTATAGACTGAAGAAGGGACCTCGTTGTTTTTAAATTTTATTCTTTGTGCTTCATCAGCTTGTACCGCTCGCTTGAGAGATTGTACAAAATGTCAAAACGGAAGTGCATAATCACTGTTTGGGCACCACCCATATAGGATCTGAGCGCCGCGCTAGAAGTGCATGTGGGTGGCGCCTGGTTCCATTTTTAGCCTGTTTTTTGACACTTTGGCCCCTGCATTTCACTGTTTCACGCATCCTGTTTTTCCTTTTGCATTTTTAAACCTGTAACTTGACATTTGTTAAGTTTTAACAAGTCTTGATATCGCATGCTATATTACATACCAGGGGTATGAAATTGGGGTGTCTAGAGTAACATAGCGATGTAACGGGATTCGATGCATCAATGTTCAAAAATTGGTGCATTGTCGTTCCAAATCGGTGCATCTAGGGAAAGAGATAGAATCACAACCATAAACACAAATGCTTCCCATATATCTCTCAATATCTCTCCTTCATCCTAAACACAATTCCAACAAAGTGGGATATTCTCCCAAGATACAAAGTCCTTCCAAGTTTACGAAAAGGAAAAATACTAATTAACTTCCATCAAATAGTCAATATATTATGTCACCTATCTCTTTGTTAGTTTGACAAAGATCAAGACGGCCATGAATGGACAAACTAAATGAAGACATGAGAGAGAAAAAGTGAGCTTTCTCATTGATGATAAAATTGAATCTAACATAAGTGATTTTACAAGCTTACATATATACGACTATTCTAATAGAAAGAAAATGACAGTTGTTTTCACTAACTTAATGACCACTGTTTTCACTAATTAATGACCACTAACTGACTAATCACTATTTGCAACTAACTCTTCTTGACAACATAATCTTCTGCATGTGTGTCCACTATATGTTGCATGTGTTGCTCTTTACAAGACTTTGCTATATTAACACGTTGGGATGCATGCTTGACAGAAGTAAGACTCTCATAACCCAGAAGGTAGCATAGATGTGGGCCAATGGCTTACTTTCTTCTTAGGATTGGCCAAGGTACTTCTCGATCTTTTTTTAGGGTTCCTTCACGTCCTGCTTTTTTATGATATGGGTGATAATTGAACTTTTGATGCTGTGATAGGCAAGGTGCGCTAGTCCTTCCACCTTAGTTCTTCGGTTGGATATGATAAGAGGAAGAAGAGGAGGGAAGGGAGAAGTACGTGTGGGCATTTTAGGATGAAGTTAACGAAAGTGAATTTTAGAGGTTAAAAAAATAGGGAACTAAAAGAGGTTGGAAATCTTGGAAAGTGGACCGACTTGCAATTTATCTATTTAGAATAATAAGAAGTATACAAATTTTTTAGGAAAAATTGCAGGCCAGTCCACTTTACTAAATTTTCAACCACTTAATTACCTCTATTTTTTCAACCCCAAAAGTCCACTTTCGTTAAATTATTCCTAAAATGTCCACCATGTGTGTGACGTCAGCTTCGTCGTTTCCAAGCAAGTCTTTGTGAAATTGGGTTGCAATAAGGCAGGTTCGTTCCTAAAATGTCCGTAAAAGAGAAATTATAGCTGCAAATGATTTGCAGGGATGGAGTGGAAGCGAGTGGGGGAGGTCAAGTGGTTTCATCTTGGATTCGATTAATCCGTCACCCTAACCTCCCACTCTCTTTCCTCGTCATCTATCGATCTTTAGTTTCAATAATGTCTTCTTCTTCTTCTTGCTCATCATCATTTTTGTTGGTGGATTTGATTCAAAATAAATTCATTTCGTTTGTTGTATCGCTATACATGTAAACTGTTTGATGAAATGTTTAACATAAATTTGTTCGTCATTGAACACCATTTTTGGATCTGGATGCATCAATTTTGAATCACGATCCATCATTTGTGAATCATGATGCATCAATTTGGATTTACGATGCATGAAAGGTGCATCAATGAATCATTTGTTTAATTGTGTACAGAAAAGAAGAGACATGAGGCCCGGTTCATTTTGTTAGGCATCCAATAGGATGGTCAACGCATGAAAATCATACATCGCAATTTCAAATTTATGCATCGTCAAGGGACATGAGGTCTGGTTCATTTTGCGATGCATCCAATTGGAATTCCGATGGATCAAAATCATGCATCACAATTTCAAATTTATGCCTCATCAAGGGACATGAGGTATGGTTCATTTTACGATGCAACCAATTGGAATTCTGATGCATCCAATTTGGAGTGAGCAGTTTCGTCTTCATTGTTTACTCAAACGCCTTGAGATTAATCTTTCTTTTCCCTGCAACCTTCATCTCTCAACCTTCAGTCTTAATTTATGAAAGTTGGATATTGTAAGTGTGAGTACCCCGTTTTTAACCTTTTCTCTTGCTACTGAAAAGCGGGTGGTTTCGAAACTTTAAAGCGCGTGGAATACGTTTGACCTCATTCGTATACTCGAAAAATATGTTACAAAGTCACCACCTCTATTTTATCGTTAAACAGAGAAAAACCAAACATACAAGATTATATGGGTTCGGAGGCTAAGTTACGAGTTAAGGAGGGGTTAGGCACCCAACTCGCCCTTTCGGTCTCACAATGTGTTTATCAATATATTTGTTTTATTTTATACACTTTGATTCAGAATAATACATTTATATACGACAGAAAGAAATAGAGAGAAATAACTTTGCATTCATTAAAGAAAAGAAAATAAAATTACAACTCAACTAATACAACTTAAAGAATAATTATAACATTTTATATAGAAACTAATTTAAACAAAAGGAAATGTTACTATTATTACATTTAAAGTAAGAATGGAAAATGAACTAATTTAAACACCAATGAGCTCTAGCTCAACTGGTACTGCTCACTTCTCTTAACGGAGAGGTTGGGTGTTCGAGTCTCACTAGAGACACCCTGGACTTTACAACTCTCAGTAGAGAGGTCGGGTGTTCAAGCCTCTTCAGAGGCATCGTTGTTGTTAAAGCCTTATCCAAAGGCCACATTTAGCTACTCACTTATCTTAACAGAAAGGTTGAGTATTCAAGCCCTACCAGAGGCACCCTGGGACTTAACTACTCTCAACCGAGAGGTCGGGTGTTCAAAGCCTCACTAGAGGCACCATTTGTTCGAGCCACACCAAAGGCATCATATATATATAATTGTAGCCTTCCAAGGCATTAAAAAAAAATTAAGGGTTGGGGTACGGTCTATGTCTGGCGAATGTCAAATCGTCAAAATTAATTCACATTCTTCCTAATAACGAGTATAAGGTAAGTCGGGATCGTATCCGCAGGGAACGTCGAATTTATTTCTTTTAGAATTTTATCGAAATGATAGAACACAATTTGGACTTTAAATTAAGCTAGAAAATAAATTTAACGACTAGTAAGCTAAAAATAAGCAACTTTAATTAGGCTAGCAGATTAACAATTACTTTAACTCAATAAAATTTAAGTCCCAGCCAATGAGTCAATTTCATCTCGCCCTTTATTTCCGGTCATCGATGCAAAAAATTTCTTATGGAATTTTAAATAAACCGGTTAAAAGTGTCGACGAACGCCCAACACTCAATCTCTCCTTACCGTATTGATAATTAAGAGACGCCAATTACCGCTAACCGAGTCACAACCCCGAGACGCCAGAAGATTTAATAACTCGGTTGCATTAAGATGCGAGAGACCCGATTCAAAGCCATGTGTATTGAAGCAATATCATGTAACAACGATTATTCATACCCGTAGTACGGTCCGATTATGCTTGTGATGCCTAAAAGGTGTACTACTTGCCACTTCGTTAAATCCGAGGACAATTACGGATCAACGGCGTTAACTAGCTTTAGATTATTATATTAATTAACATTCTGGCCATTAAACATTAATTAAATACAATAATCCTCCTACGTGTAACCCGGAGGACAAATAAATATTTAAAACCCACACAAGAGTTAGATCAATTAGATCTCACGGAAATAAAAGGCTAGAGACTCAATCTCCCATTGACTGGAAAAAGTTACTTAGCTAATAAACATAATTAATAAAAACACTTACAGAAAATTAATAAGAAGTTTTGTTTCCAGCAGATTAAGAACTCCCAAAGAAGATTACAAGTTGTTCACCACTCCTTCTCACAATTGTTCACACTGTTTTCTTTTCTCAACACTTACTGCCTGAAGAATCCCCCTCTCTGGCCGACTACCTTCACTGATCAGGGAATACCTCCATAAATAACATTATCTCCTCCCACTAACTTGCACATTAATGTTTTGATTTAATACATGAACTGAATTTAGACAATAATAACTGCATTGTCTAATTTTCTACCAGATCTGCCCGTAACTTCAGTAACTGGTTCCAGCTCAGCTCCGAAACTGTTGACATCACATGCCCATGTGACCTCCCGAATTTCCCTCTTGGCCTGAATCCAGCATTTTCCTCTTTTACAGCTTCCTGTGATCCTACATCATAATCAACACAAAAACCAACCAAAAGTGTAATGTTTTGCTCTAAAATAAGCATAAAACCAACTAAATTTATTACACTTTTGGGTTCCCATCAATGTCCCCTCCAACCTTTAAAAAAAAAAAAAACTAATTTAAACAGAAATAAAATATAAATATTATTACATTAAAGTAGGAACGGAAAGGAAACCAATTTAAACGGAAAAGAAATATAACTATTATTACATCAAAGTAAGAACGAAAAAAAAAAACTAATTTAAGCAGGAATAAAATATAACACTTTTCTATATTAAAGTAAAAACATAAAATAAATTAATTAAATATCTATATTTTAACTATTTATATATTAAAGTAAAGACAGAAATGAAACTTACTTAGATATCTATATTTAAGTTATAGATAATAATAACTACAGGGACAGAACTTACATCATGAGTGTCTGAACCCGGTATGCCTGAGCTTAAACCCACTAGGCGGTCTACATGTGCTTCCCCTGTCCTTCCGAGAAAGGAATTCTTTTTTGCTGTTGCTGGATTTCGGGTAACGTGACTGCTCCTTTTGGTTGTTTTCGCCTTGGGATCCGGGCGGCACAACTGCTTACTTGCTTGCATGGTTTTTGCTGCTTGCTGAGTCTGAAATCAGGCAGAGAAACTACTTGTTTCGGCTGGATTTGACGTCTGGATTCGGGCAGGGCAACTGCTCTTTTTGGGATTTTTGAACCGATGAAATAGGGCAGAAACCTAGATCGGTAGCTAGGGTTCACTTTGGCCGGAGAATTTTAGTGTTTAGGAGAGGTTTTGGCAGCCTAGTGGAGCTTCGAAGTTTGATCGAGAAATTATCAGCGTAACAGCTCTCGTCTTTTCTTCCTCCGTAAAATTGTGTTGAAGCACTGGCCGAAGCCTCGTATTTATAGGCTGAGATTGGGCTTCCTTAACAGCGAAGGATCATTAGATATTTTATCTCTGTGAATAAAATGCTTGTACTGCACGCTGAAAGGGTTGCACTAAAAGCAAAGTGGAGCAATGAATTAAGGGAAGTGGGGCGCACCCTACACCCATTATGGGCACGGCGCCCCAATGTGGTATAGATTGCGCCCATTGCTTTTTTCCTTTCTAATTTAGCACTTTGCCCCCTACAATTTATTGTTTGTCAATTCTTCCGTCCTTTTGCACTTTGAACCCTGTAACTTAACATCCATTAGTCATTTTTGACATGTTTTGATATTTTACAGGATGTTATAAACAGGGGTACGCAATTGAGGTGTCTACAATAAGCCTTTGCAACAGATTCATTCCTTCACTGCATGAATTATGATGCACCGCGTGCCTAATGCAATGAGTACTTGAAAAAAGAGCGTACTGTAGAGGTTGAAAAATATTGAAAAGGGATCCTCCCGAATTTCTCCAAATTTTTTAATCAATCGTCACAAATTAATTGCCCCTATTAACTTATACTAGTTTTAACATATTGTTTGACTTTAGAAGAAATTGTGGGACGGTTGTTAGTTACAAAGGGCACAATACTAGGCTAGAAGGGGTGGTTGAATAGCCTAGTTACACTTAAAAACTTTCGTGAGAGATCCTAAAACAAGTACTAACAACCTATTGAAAATGTTGAAGTAACGGAAGACTTGTAAGGAAGACAGACTAAGTCTGCTGGTGAAGCACTACCAGTAGACTTGGATGTTCACTGAAGTTTGATGCTCAAGGGAATAAGTTAAATAACAGATAATGAAATCAAACAGTAAGTATAAGAACACAAGGAACACAAGTATTTTGAGATGGTTTGTACTATAAAGAATACTACGTCCACCACCAAAGCAGTCAACCATGGATTTGAAAGTGCACTATGTTTTCTACTAGTTCTATTACAGAGATATCTAATGGATCTTGTACAAAATATTTGACTTGTGTTTGGGGGTGGGGAAGTGAATATTTGAGAAAACAGAATATTCACTTTGCTGAAGAATAGTTAATGAATACAATTGGAACTGATCGGGGTATGGAGAGGAGCAGTTACTGAGATGAGCAGGTGGAAGACAACAGAGTTGCAGACTTGCAGTAGTTGGTACAGTCTGTACATGTCAGACATTGTACTTGATATGTCCACTTCAAGAGGCGAAAGTCTTCATTCTTCGGAAAAGCTAGAAAGGCGTGTTCCTTGATTTCAGGAGTCAACCGTTAAAGGATTAAATTCAAATTGATATTGTATAAATATCTGAATTAATAATCCTCTTGAGAAGTGATGAGATGGACATCCTAATACACATCATACTACTTTTCCAAGGCAGACAAGGTCTGCTGGTGAAGTCTACTGGTGAAGCCTTAACTGAAGTCTTCTGGAAAGGACTGCCGAAACTTGTGAAGTCTGAAAAAACTATTCTAAAAGGCAAAGTTCTATACACAGTTGTCACGCTAACTGGTTCACAGCTCATTTAGCCACTAAGTATATAACCTAATGTAATGTATGAGCAAATGCAAATCTAAGATACAATGAGAAACAACAACGGTAAACATCTATTCGCTCCATTCCCTCATTCTTTTTTTCCAACCCTTAAAATCTATTTTCAAAATATTGTTCCTATAATACCCACATTTAGATAACGCTATAAATTTCTTCTTCTTCTACCTTCGTCTTTTTTCTCCCTCGTTGAATTCGTTCGTCCGAAGATGCAAAGAAAGTATGAAGAGGAAAAAGAGTAGGGAGTTAGATGGTTAAGAAGAACAATAGTTACTACATAATTGTTTCTTCATCACTTTAACTTCCCACTCTTTTACTTATTTGTATCATGTTGTTGTTGTTGTTCTTCTTCTTCGTCTTCTTCTTCATCATTGTGTTTGTGTGATTTAAAATAGATTTTCTTTTGTGCTATTATGCATGTAAAGTGTTCGATGAAATGCTTGAATATTTTTTTTTGTTGAACACCTTTTTGAATTTGAATGCATTAATTTTGAATCATAATGCATCATTTGATAATCGTGATGCATCTATTTGGATTTGAGATGCAGGAAAGATGCATATAAAATTGAATCATTTGTTGATTGTGTATTGGAAAGAAGGTAAATGAAGGTCTGGGTTTCATAATGATTTGTACCGCGATACATCAAATTTTTTGCAGCGCTATGCATAAATTGGATTAGGTAATTTAAAAACGTATGTGTCACAGTGCAAAATTGGATTAGGTAATTTAAATAGATGCATCGCGGTGCAAAAATTGATGCAGTGCGATGCATTAAGTAAGTGATCTCCGTAGCGCGTCTACGGTTCATTAAGGGTATCGTTGTCTTTTTGCTCCCAAAAGTATCTTTTTCTAGTTTAATAAAAACACAGAGGATTGAAGTGATTGAAAACTTTGAGAAATGGATCGGCCCGAATTTACCCTTCGACTTTATGTTATTTTTCTTTCCTATTCTGTTACATATTGCTTGGTGGATCATCCACGAGTAGAGCTGTCAAAACGGGCATGAGGAGCGGGTTTGCCCGCGGGCTTAGAAAGCCCGTTGTGAGATGGGTCGGGGCGGGAAAGCCTACGAACATGATGGTCTTAGAAACTCTTAGCCCAACCCGCCCCGCGTAGGGCTGCAGGCAAAACAGGCAAGCTCGCAGAAAATTGAATATTTTTTTAGTCTTTATTATTGGCTGTCTTCAACTCTTAATCAATAAATTAAATTTTTTTTTGGGTATGATGAAAAGAAGAAAGAAAGAGTAACACATTAAAAATCTGTGGAAGAATCCTAACCTTTAATTAATAATTTATTCCATGTTTATCTCTGTTAATTCCCAAAAAAAACCCAAATATGCAAAACACGAATGGTAGGAACAATTTGAGCATCTTCTATGGAAATCCACAATAGAAATCTTGCGATAACTGCTACTCCAAAAGTCAAACCGCACACCAAATAAGCAAAACAGATTTCATGAACTAAAAGGATTTCAAAAGAGAAAGAGAAAGACGATGTGGTATCGAGGTTATGGGGACTAGAGAGAGAGCGACGACTAACGACAAACCATATATAAAGAGAGAGAGAGAGGGCCAACGGCAAACCTGAAAGGCTGAAACCATGAAAGTGAGAAAGAGAGAGTGAGGGAGAGATACGGTGTGGTGTGTGAGACGGTGGGTATGTACGCGAGATGGTGAGCACATCTGTGAAGAGAGAGGGACTTAAGGCAACGACAATGACTGTCGAGTGTCAACCGGAAAGAGAAGGGGAGAGAGAGAGAGAGAGAGAAGAGTGACGACTGCTTGTGAAAGAAGGAAATCTAAAGATGGCAGGGTTTCCCACTTTCTCTAGGACTAAGGAGTATAAATATCAAAATATATAATGACTAATGAGCTGCCACTTTCCTGGGACTAAACTGATAATTATAATTTATATATTAATGAAGTGGCGGGCAACTCATCCCCGCACCGCACCGCAAAAGCATGTAGTCCGTGAGGCCCGCTCCCAAACGGTCCTCCATTTCATTGGCCCAACCCGCCCCTTTTAGGTGGCGGGGCGAGCATGCCCGCGGGCTTTAGCCCACTTTGACAGGTCTATCCAAGAGTCATATTACTTTGTGGCATAAGAAAATATACATTATGTGGTAAAAGAAATCTCAACTCCAACTCATTACTAGTTGTGTCAAATTAATGGGGTTCACTTACTTTTCAATCTCACAAATAAGAGAGACACAATAGACAATGGGCAATGCTAGGGTCACTCTGATTTTACACCAAAATATGGGTACTCTATGATGTGACATACTCTCATTGGTTGGACACTTTGTAGGTCCCACCACTCCGATCAATGAGGGTATGCCACATCATAGAGTACACATATTTTGGTGCAAAATGAGAGTGACCCAAAATTGGAGCACCACTTGTGTTATGCCTTCGACCTCTAGCTTAATACTTCCTTTTCAAGTAACTGACATCCTCGCATTGTTTCCCTGCTTTAAAGAATGTTCGAACTTTTCATCAAGATCCACAAACCAGTTTTTGTTGCCTGTCATATGATTGGAACACCCAGAGTCGAGGAACCAAACACCTTTTCCTGCATTTTTTTCTTCACCATATGCCATCAATAGCAATTCTTCAGTATCATCCAATTCAACGTAATTGGCTCTTTTCTCCAAATCTGGACACTCATATTGGTAGTGCCTAAGATTATGACATTTATAACATTCACTAAGAGCTTTATCAAAGAATTGTCTACCTCTTCCTCTGCCTCTCATCCCCCCTCGGGACATTCCACGACCTCTGCCTCTTCCAACCCTTTATTCAGATGAAATTTTAAGAGCTTGCTCTTCTTCCTTAGGTCCTTGCAGCTTCAGCTCATGCACTAACAAGCTGCCTTGAAGTTCATCAATGCTCATTGTGGTAAGATCATTTGATTCCTCGATCGAACACATAATATAATTAAACTTTGACGTTAATGACCGAAGAACTTTATCCACAATAATTTCATGTGTCATATTCTCACCGTTTGCCTTCATCTTGTTCACTATTGTCATCGTTCTTGCAAAATAGCTATCGACCTTTTCTCCTTCCTTCATTCCAAGCAGCTCGAACTCTCTTCTCAGGGCTTGGAGCTGTGCGCGCTTCACTTTGGTTGTTCCATGATATTTCTGCTTCATAGAGTCCCATTTAGCTTTCGTTGATCCCTTGTCAAGAATGGTCTCTATGATTTCTCTATCAATTGACTGAAAGAAAAAAATCTTCACCTTTAGATCCTTTAACTTTGCTTCTTCCATAACTTTTCGCTGAGCTTCTGATGCAGCAGCTCCTCGAACAATAACGGGAACTCCTTCTTCGACCACACTCCACATCTCCTTTGATTTGATGAAATTTTCCATCATCACCCAGTGGTCATAATATCCCTCAAATATGGGAATAAGTGATTTATCTGCAGCTGACATCCCTTTTTATTGGATTCTTTCACTGGCAATAAGTGTTTGCTCCTCACGGTATTCTCTCTCACTCAAGCTTGTCAGGCCCTTGGTATTTAAGCTCTGATACCACTGTTAGTGTAGACAAAAGGGACATCAGTAAAACACTTTATATCACTCCGCCAATTCAATAAACAATTTGGCTTTAAATAAGCCTTTTGCAGAAGATAACTGCTCCACTATTTTCATGGATTATTTAACAAACAAAGACCTTTTCAAACTAAGAAATAGGAAACAAATTCTAACTGAACTGATGAGCTAGCTCCTACTATATAGGAGATATTGACCAGACAAACTACAGTAAAACTCAACAACTATGAAGATTAGTACGAGTCTCTTCTAACAATAAATTTATGGAGCACCACTTCATCTAACATGGTTAGTTGTAGGATCACAATATATTTTTTCTATAAGAGTTTACATATTGAAGATAAAAATATGTTTAGACTAGACGGTCCAGAGTGAAGAGATCGGTCTCTTTTTAATGACAAAACTACCCGAAACTTCTTCAAAAACTAGTGTGGAAAGACTTATGTATAACAAGACTAAACTAAGTCTAATAAGCATGTAATTGTAAATACTATATAGTTGCGTAAACGAGCGTAAAACACTTTATATCACTCCACCAATTCAATAAACAATTTGGCTTTAAATAAGCCTTTTTACAGAGGATAACTACTCCACTATTTTCATGGATTATTTAACAAACAAAGACCTTTTCAAACTAAGAAATAGGAAACAAATTCTAACTGAACTGATGAGCTAGCTCCTACTATATAGGAGATATTGACCAGACAAACTACAGTAAAACTCAACAACTATGAAAATTAGTGATCGTGTCTTATTTTAATTATTTCCTTGCAAGTGGACAAGACTATTGTAGAACAACTTGGGAAGCAAGGGTCGAACCACAGAGACAAGAAGAATACGAATGACAAGAATATCGGTAGCAATTTTAAACTAAGGGGGGTTTTTATTTATTTTATTTAAACTAATTATTCTACTAAAACAGTAAATCTAAGTAAACTAGGCAGCAATCACAGTTGTAAAGATCTGATGGAAGAGGAAAATCTAGGGTTAGGGTTTCACTTGCATCTACTCTATTGCTTATTTAGATAAAGTATCATTCAATAACTTGGGTTCGTTAACGAAAGATAGATATAGCCTGTCAAATTACCGTTCAGTCTCTATCTCCAAATAATTCATCCATTCTATATCCTAAGCACAAGAACATATGGAACCTAACTGTCACTTAGGTCATATATATGAACTTGACCCTAACTTATCACTCTTGTGCATCGATAGGTTCAATTTATCATGATGATGAGCCAGTGTACGACATATGCATATGGCCGTGCAGGTATTCGCACCTCTAGGCCTTTATTACTTGCGATTCCATTCATTTGATCAAAGCTAGACAATAAAGGGGTTGATAAACACCATGATCAACAAGAATTGAATGAATAAGAATATATATTAAGCCATAGATTCGATACAAGTTACCTCCCAACTCCTAGATAAATGGACGATTAGTTCATCCTTGAAGATGAATTGCACAACGAGATGAAGGAATACATGAATCGATCTTTAAAAACTGTAATTACAACGACTAATCTACTTAATACAAACTAAAACATATGCTAGAGCTGTTTCCTAACACTTTCTGGACGTCCTTAGGTTTTGGCTACCGTCCTTTATTTATACCAAGGTGTTGTAGGGGAATAAGAGGTTCAATCCAAGTCAAAGACCCCGTAAAGTCGGTTCTGGGGACCTTACGGACGCATGAAGATTTCACCTTACGTCCGCAACGGTCTTGGACAGGCTCTTCAAGTTTCTGCCTACCTTGTGGAGGCAAGGTCTTTTGGCCTTGCGACCGCAAAGCCTCCAGTTTGTCCTTTTTGTCTCTTTTCAACTGTTGCACTTTGCACCCTTCCTTGAAATCTTCACTAAAAGCTTCATAAATCCCAAAAGTTCACCTAAAACCATGAAACTCACAATATAACTCAAAAACACATATCAGTAGCCAAAAGCCTCGTGGAATTGCTCTTTTTAAGTCATAAAAGTACCCGATATGGACGTATAAAATATGTCTATCAATTAGTACGAGTCTTTTCTAACAATTCATCCCCTAAACTAAAACGGCTAAGTGTCTTTCAGTTTACTTCTCCTTTTACTTGAACTCCAAGTAATTCCCGTAACTTCGTAAACGTTTCTAACTTCAAAGGTTTAGTCATGATATCTGCAATTTGATTCTTTGAGTCACAATAAACCAACTTAATTACTCCTTCTTTTACAAGATCTCGTAAGAAATGAAATCTGACATGAATGTGCTTTGTTCTTCCATGAAGAATTAGATTTATTGACAGCTTGATTGATGAACTGTTGTCATAATAAATCTGGACACGCTCACATTTTGATTGACTGAGATTACTCAATATTCTGTTTGATTAGCCCACTTTGACAGGTCTATCCACGAGTCATATTGCTTAGTGGCATAAGAAAATATACATTATGTGGTAAAAGAAATCTCAACTCCAACTCATTACTAGTGGTGTCAAATTAATGGGGTTCACTTACTTTTCAATCTCACAAATAAGAGAGACACAATAGACAATGGGCAATGCTAGGGTCACTCTGATTTTACACCAAAAAATGGGTACTCTATGATGTGGCATACTCTCATTGGTTGGACATTTTGTAGGTCCCACCACTCCGATCAATGAGAGTATGCCACATCATAGAGTACCCATATTTTGGTGCAAAATGAGAGTGACCCAAGCATTACCCATAGACAATAGACTTGAAAAACTTTCCCATAAAAAAACAGGACAATTATTTTAGGCGTTTAAAAAAAGGCACTTATCTTACGACGAAGAGAGTGTCGTACACTCGTAACAACCATGTGATTTGTTAGGTATCACGTGACTTAGCAACTTGTGATGTCATTCTTTTAACCCAAAACATGAATTTGTACTAGAATTTTGCACAAATATTTTTTTTACCACTAATATGATTGTACCAGTAGCCAGTAGGATGTAAAATTTATGGAGCACCACTTCATCTAACATGGTTAATTGTAGGATCACAATATATTTTTTCTATAAGAGTTTACATATTTAAGATAACATATGTTTAGACTAGACGGTCCAGAGTGAAGAGATCGATCTCTTTTTAAGGACAAAACTACCCGAAACTTCTTCAAAAACTAGTGAGTAAAGACTTATGTATAATAAGACTAAACTAAGTCTAATAAGCATGTAACCGTAAATACTATATAGCTGCCTAAACGAGCGTAAATAACAGGCAAAGAGTTTGATGTAGTTGTAACAATAGAGGTAAAACTTACATAAATTTGTTCCAATAACGCTCAATCACTGAACAGATGAAAATTTCTTTTTCTTCATCTCCCTCTTCTTGAGATCTTCGACTCCGCCACCAAATAGTAAACTATTTATAGGGCTTCTTCCAAATAGTAAACTATTAATCTTGTGAAACACATTTCTGAAGTCTTCCATGGATAAACGAACCCATGCAACAAACCAAGGTATAGTCGTAGCAGCTAACTAGGTGAACAAAGTCACAATCAGAACAAAAGGAAGTTCACTGGTACTAAGCTTTTCTCGCTTCACTGAGATACAATTTTTTTTTGTTTTCTTTGTTCTTGCATATTTAACAAATGGATGGAAGAAAATGGGAAGAACTGTCAATGGACTATTTGGTGGAAGTTTTAGGAAGAATGGGATTGGAATTGCTGCTATTGGACATTCCCTTTGTTTACAAGTCATAATACAGGGCCACCCTCAGTCCTCTTTGCGGAAACAACTTCACTTTCTTGATGTATTGTCTTACTTTGTGTACAACTCTTTCTCTTGCCTTCTTGTATAAACGACGAAGCATCGATTTGGAATGGCGATGAACTAATTAATAACTGTGATGCATCGCTATAAAATAGTAAAATCCTTGAATTGGGTAGCTAAGGTGAATACTTTTGGCACTGTCAATTAATTTGCAGAGAGAGGAGGTTTCAAAGAGGCTGAATCAATCACATAAGCTGTTTTTCGGTGAGTTTCCGTTCGCTTCTTACGGCCCCTATTTGTTGGCATTGTTTCCGCATTAGCGTTTTTCGGTGTTAAGAATTGATATATGTAGCACTAATCAAGTTTAATTTTAAAACGTATAGAATGTATGCTATGAGCTCCAAGCTTATTGTAAGGGCAAAATAGGCTTGTCCTATTTTGGTCTTGTTCTCACCTTTCTTGGTCCTAAAGTTTAGGTGTAATTTTGGAAACAAAATATTAATAATATTTTTGTTTTCTTGGTCCTAAAGTTTAGGTATATTTTTGGAAACAAAATCTTGATAATATTTTGTGTTTCTTGGTCCTAAAGTTTTGGTGTATTTATGGAAGCAAAATCTTGATAATATCTCATTCCTAAAAACGCCTCTAAGAGTCCCTATTTGTTTGGTAAGAAAATCTAGGGAATTAAGGTAATTTATTTGATTACCAATTCTAACTCAATCCTTTAGCAAATTGGAGTCTGTTTCCTTTAATGTGTATATCTCCTCCTTATATAAATAAAGGCACGGGCAGAGGCAGAATATACGCAGACAGTGAGTTCATATCAGAATAGCAGAGCAGAGCAGAAGGCAGTGCATAAAAGAAGAGTGTTCAAAAAAAACATAGCTGCTGAAGTTTGAATGCAGTTCCGGATGCAGCAACATCCGGAACTACATTGACATGTTGGCTGTTTGTCTTCCTAGATTTTCTAGGAAGTTGATTTTTTAATCCCACATTTTCTGTACCGTTTGCTTCTATGGGTTTTGCTCTCCAAGACTTATTGTCGTGTGAGAGTTTTTGGTTTGGTGATTTCACATATTATTTTGTAAAAACAATTCATCTTTATAGAGAAATCTTTTTGGCCATAAGGCTGGGTTTACAAGCATAGGCTTGTAAGCTGTTTGGTAAACATTTGTGCTTAATTCCTGCTTTAGAATTAAAGTCTTTCGCTGTTATTAATTTTCTAACCAATGCAACTTCCAGTGTAGCTTCTGTACAAGCTACATTGGGAACTAAATTGACAGTTGTGTGAATCCTAGCTACTGTTGATTCTTACAATTGGTATCAGAGCCTCCTCTTGACGTCACTAAGAAAAGATTCTGGTTGTAGCCATGATGGATTCCCAATATGAGAATTTTGTTCGTCCTTTTACATTAACAAATACAAATTACTCAAATTGGAATATTGAGGAATTTGATTTTGATGAAGGGTCAATGGCTCTTTTAACAACCAAATTTAAAAATATTTTGAAAGCCAAAGGACAAAACAAATCTCCATCTTCTATCACCAAAACTGTTTTCAAAACTGAGCCTAGCAAGTTTGCTCCCAAAGAAATTTTTTTCAAATCCCTCAAAAATCTTTTACCAATCCTTTTGCTAAACAACCTACATCTAGAAGTAAAGATATTGATTCTATTCAATGTAAGGCTTGTCAAGGGTTTGGTCATTATACTAATCAATGTGTTAATACTTTAAGAAAGAAGGGTTTGAATTTTTCTGCTACCTTGAGTGATAGTGATGATGAAGATCCAAGTGATCTCATCACTCTTACTGTTGTACACAACTTTCAATCTGATCTTGCAGGATTTTCAGCTGATGTACCTCCGAATGTAGCTTCCTCACAAATTACATCGGAAGCTACATTGAATGATTTTTATTGCCTTAACTCCTCTGTCACTGAAGATGGTGGAGAATCAGAATCAGATCTGCTGGAAGCCTACAAAGAGCTGTACAAGGATTGGCAAAAGAGGGTTCTTCAAGTTACATTGCTTGGAAAGACAAATGATACACTAAAAAAAGGTAAATGAAGATCAGAAAGAGTGTATCACAAGACTGGAGTGTTTGCTGAGCAAGAAGGATGTGGAGATTGAAAATCTGAAAGAAGAACTTATCAAAGCTATTGAGACCGTGACAAAATGGAATTCAAGTCAACACAGAATGGATGATATGTTGAAGTTCGGGAATAATGGCAAGTCTGGTCTTGGATTCTTGCCAAAGACATTTGTTAAAGAATGTGAAGGTATATCGTCTGAACCAAAACAGTTTACACAAAAGTTTCAAGAACCAAATTTCTTTGAAAGACCAAAAACTAGAAAAAGAAATTTTGTGTGTCATTACTGTCACAAACTAGGACATATTCAGCTCTTTTGTTACCTGAAAAAAGCAGTCTATGATGAGGAGGTTAGGCAAGCATACCTGGTCCGAAACCAGGTGCAACACCGAATGCAGCATCCAATACAACATTGGATGCAACAACATTCGAATCTACATCGATCAAAAATGTTCAGAAAATTTCGGGTTTCTAAAAGATAGTCAGGCTTTGTTCCAGAATCACAGAATTCAGAAGTTGAAAAATCTGAAAATTCAGCAAATGCGGATGCATCTCCGGATGTAGCTGCATCAGAAGATGCATTGGTCAAAACTTTTACAAAAGCTGAAACAGAATCCCAAAATGTTGAAACTGCTCCCACTGTGACTGATCGAAGCTACAATATTCCTAGCCGTATACAGAAAAATCATCAAATCTCTCAAGTGATAGGTAAATTATGATGGCATATCCACAAGGAGAAAAGGTAAGGTTGAATCTCACAAATTAGCATGCTTATCAAAATATTTTTGAGAGAAGCTTTGTTACTTTTAGTAGTTAGTTTTATTAATTAGTTCAATTTAGTTTTTTTTTAATCGGAAATTTTTTCTAGAGTCCATTATTTTTTGCTTTTATTGCTTGTTTTTTAGATATGACTCTACAACTTTTATGGATGCACCAAATGATCAAAGATTATGGGCTACACATTGATGTGTTAACCATAAATTATGATAACATCAATGAAATTTGTATAGCACAAAAATCTAGTTCATCATTCTCGAACAAAATACATTAATATAAGACACTACTTTATTAGAGACTTGGTTGAATAAGGAATTGTTTGCATTGAACATATTGGGACTGAAAATCACTTGCTGATATTTTTACTAAGAGTCCAGATTTTGAGAGATTTTCCAATCTTTGGAAATCTCTTGTGTTATGTGTGCCATTTGTCTTTACACCTAGTTAAAAAAAAATATAGGCATGATTGCATTTTGTGTTTAGAGAACACTCTAGATCATTGACTCGCATGTTTATGTCTTTTGTTGTTACTTGGGAATTGCATTCAAATTCAGTTGTGGTATTGGTTTATGATTCTCTCTCTCTCTCTCTCTCTCCCAGTTCTTGAGCATGTTTGGAGACCACAAAGGAAATAGCTACATATGAACAAGGTTTGTTGTCATTCTCTCTTGGGACTATAAATCTTTGGATTGCATAGATTGATCATGTGCAAAATGGCTTCCCTTGGTAAATAGTGTGAAAGGTTCCTAGTGGCATGTTTTGTATTGCTTGAAATAAAGTAGAGCTATATTCCTAGGGAAATAAAGTACCTATGGATTTTTGTTATGAAACAATTTATGATCTTGGGAGAGAAATCTGGTTGAAAAAACAAAAAAATACAAAACTGAACAAAAAATCACAATTTTGGCGAATGCATCTCCCAATGCAGCTGCATCAGGAACTACATCGCTTTGATATGGTCTTTATCACTTGTGTGTGATTGCATTTTTTATTCTTTTGCCTAGCTTTTAGTAATCATGTTTTAGTCATAAAATTTTAGGACATGCATTGTTGGTAAGGATATCAGCTTGGTGAAATTTTGTCCTAAAATAATCTGTGCAAATCAATTTCCAAAAATCTCCATGTTGAAAAATATTTTGTGGCTGTCTAATTTTTGTGGGGAACTAAGAGGTATTAATGAATCTAGATATGAGATGCTCAGTTATTGCTAGGGGTGTGATCAAATCATGGTGAACAATTAATTGTGTTTTTCAAAATCTTGGATTTTTGAGAATTCCTAAAAGATTATTTCTCTCTCTTCCTTCTCCGATCAAATAGGGGGAAAGAGGTTGAGTGTTCCTATTTCTAGTGATGATGATGAATCTGATTCCTTGTAGATTCATCATTGTGATTGTTTATCCCATAAATTGTTTCATGCTTGTTTTGTATGCATGTGATTGCATCATTGGTATATTCTGATTTGTGCTTAGTAAATGATTTCTGATTTTATACCTTGCACAAATTTAGGGGGAGATGAGATTTACTAACCAATGCATGTTAGATGGTTTGATTGGTGTTGATTAAACACTTGTCATTTGATTTGACCAAAAGGGTTCAACAAAGGGGGAGATTGTAAGGGCAAAATAGGCATGTCATATTTTGGTCTTGTTCTCACCTTGCTTGGTTCTAAAGTTTAGGTGTAATTTTGGAAACAAAATATTGATAATATTTTGGTTTTCTTGGTCCTAAAGTTTAGGTATATTTTTGGAAACAAAATCTTGATAATATTTTGTGTTTCTTGTTCATAAAGTTTAGGTGTATTTATGGAAGTAAAATCTTGGTAATATCTCATTCCTAAAAACACCTCTAAGAGTCTCTATTTGTTTAGTAAGAAAATCTAGGGAATTAAGGTAGTTTATTTGATTACCAAATCTAACTCAATCCTTTAGCAAATTGGAGTTTGTTTCCTTTAATGTGTAGGTCTCCTCCTCATATAAATAAAGGCACGGGCAGAGGCAGAATATACACAAACAGTGAGTTCGGATCATAATAGCAGAGCAGAGCATAAGGCAGTGCATAAAAGAAGTGTTCAGAAAAACATAGCTGCTGAAGTTTGAATGCAGTTCCGGATGCAGCAACATCCAGAACTACATTGACCTGCTGGCTGTTTGTCTTCCTAGATTTTCTAGGAAGTTGATTTTTTAATCCCACGTTTTCTGTACCATTTGTTTCTGTGGGTTTTGCTCTCCAAGACTTGTTGTCTTGTGAGAGTTTTTGGTTTGGTGATTTCACATATTATTTTGTAAAAACAATTCATCTTTATAGTGAAATCTTTTTAGCTATAAGGTTGGGTTTACAAGAATAGGCTTGTAAACTGTTTGGTAAACCTTTGCACTTAATTCATGCTTTAGAATTAAAGTCTTCCGCTGTTATTATTTTTCTGACCAATGCACCTTCCAGTGTAGCTTCTGTACAAGCTACATTGGGAACTGCATTGACAGTTGTGTGAATCCTAGCTACTGTTAATTCTTACACTTATATCATTGTCCAATAGTGGGTGGGTGTGGCTTTAAATTGAGAAATTTCGCCATCTCTCAACTGGGTTTTGTTTGAAGTGAGAACTGCTTAGGAAGAAAATGGGAAGAATTACTAATGGACTGTTTGGTGGGAGTTTTATGAAGAGTGGGATTGGAATCGCTGCCATTGGACATTCCATTTGTTTGCAAGTCATGGTACGAGGCCACTCTTAGTCCTCTTTGTTGGAAACAATTTCTCTTTCATGATATATTTCCTTACTTTGTGTACATCCCTTTCTCTTGCCTTTTTGCATCATTGGTGATGCACCAATTTGGAACAGCGATGCACCGATTTAGAATCGCAATGTAACAATTTCTAATTGCGATGCATTAATTTTAAATTAGTAAATCTCGATGCACAAATTGGAATTACGATGCAACGTGCCCCTAATCACATTTCATTAAGGGTATAGTTGTCATTTCGCCCCAAAGGTGCCGTTTACCGATTAGATAAAAATCAATAGTGCTAGGTTTATCACTACTTCTACCACTATTGTTACCACCAAACATTAGTGAAGGGCAAAGTTGTCTTTCATTAAAACACATTTGACCTTCACCAAGGCCTAGTGGTAAGAATAATGGTAGAAATATGGTTTAAATATCAATTTGGTCACCTTATTTTCGGCTAAAATTCATTAAGCTCACTTTACTTCTTTTTTCCTCAATTTAATCACTCTACTTTCACATAATTAGCACGTTCATCACTCCATCCATATATTTGGAGGGAAAGTTTAATTTTTTTAGGAAAATCAAAAAATATCCTTACTAAATTTGGGGGTTTTGAGGGCCTCCTTCTCCTCTCAAACATAATTTCTTATTGTGTGACTTGAATTTGTCAACATACCTTTCAAAGGTAAGGGGCATTATTGTCATTTTAAAGATTTACATTCAACTTAACTAACGGAAATGATTCTAGTGACCTTATTGACTTTCGGAGCCAAGTAGAGTGATTAAATTGAGGAAAAAAAGAGTAGAGTGAGCTTAATGAATTTTGGCCGAAAGTAGGATGACCAAATTGATATTTAAACCTAGAAATATTGGTAAACCTAGTATTTTTGAATAAAAATATAAAGAACTTTAGAGGTTAAAAATTGGATGGAGGGATCGGCCCGGTCATCTCCATTGAAAATAGGGGGATGACCGGGCCGATCCCCTGTGATGATATTATAACCGGAAAATTCTCATATATTTGTTTTCAACTACTAAAGTACACTTTTAGTGTTTAAATAACGAATATACTCTTAATGAACAACAAATGTGCGCACAAAGCCACTGTCCAAATTTGTGCACCGAAAAACATTGGGCATCGAAATGCACAATTAAAATCTATTAAAATTTAGGCGTCAAAATTCAAAAAGTCACTACCCAATTTGGGCATCGGAATGAAAACATTAGGCATCGAAATGCACAATTGAAATTTGTCAAAATATGGGTGTCAAAATTCAAAAAGCCACTACCCAATTTGGGTATCAGAATGAAAACATTGGGCATCGAAATACACAATTGAAATATGTCAAAATTTGGACGTCAAAATTCAAAAAGTCACTACCTAATTTGGGCATCGGAATGAAAACATTGGACATCGAAACGCACAATTGAAATCTGTCAAAATTTGGGCATCGAAATTCAAAAAGTTACTGCCAAATTTGGGTATCAGAATGAAAACATTGGACATCGAAATGCACAAGTGAAATATGTCCAAATTTGGGCGTCGAAATTCAAAATGTTACTGTCAAATTTGGGCATCAGAATGAAAACAATGAGCATTAATGAGAACACTAGGCATCAAAATGTACAATTGAACACTGCCACCAAATATTAACATAGTTGGGTATCGTAGTGGTCAAAATTGATGTCAGAATGAATAAATTAAACACCGCCACCAAATATCAACAAGGCTGGGCATGGAAATGGGTAAAATTGAACACTTCCACCAAATATCAACATAGTTGGGCCTCGTAATGGACAAAATTAACATTAGAATAAATAAATTAAACATTGCCACTAAATAACATCGAAATGGACAAAATTGAATACTGCCACCAAATATCAAAATAGTTGGGCATCGAAATGGACAACATTGGTGTTAGAATAAATAAATTAAACACTGCCACCAAATATCAACAAAGGTGGGCATCAAAATGAACAAAATTGACATCAGAATGAATGAATTGAATACTACCCGAAATCTGTGTAAAATTTGGGTATCGAAAAACTTTTGAAGCCCAAAAGAGTGCGTAAACATCATTTTTTGGCCTTAAATCGAAGACGTAACTGGATAAACCTTGTGTATCTTGTAGATCTCGTCGAGAGCTTCGATTTGATATGTGGTGGGTTCTGTGGTTCATCCGAGATCAAAAGTTATGGAGAAAAGGGTTGAAGAAGATGAAAAGATGACGGTAATGGAGAAAAAGAGATGGAGACGAAGCTGGAGAAAAAAGAGAAAAAGAGTGTGATAGAGATAAGAGAAAGAAGTAGCAGGAGGAATAAGAAGAAAAAGAGAAAGAGCGGGAGAGTGTGTATGTGTATGACAGAGTGAAGAGAACAAAGTCTTTGAAGGTCATGGGTAGTTTTGGATTTTATTTTTTTGAAAAAGCACTTTATCGGTTTAATAAAAAGAAAGTGGACTGGAGAGGTTGTAATATCTCCAAAAGGTATCGACCCACAAGTATTCCTTGAAAACATAGTAAAGTAGACCGTGTTAAGCCCATCATTCACCTATATTCGAAGTCGGGGCTTAAAAGTTGATTATCCAAACTCCAAAGGTATATAGGCCCTACTAGGGTCGCCCTAGTTTGAACGGCCTCCATCCAACCTAGTTTTGGTCCTAATGGAACAACCTTTAAAGCCTGCAGAGATAACAGTAAAGGGGTAAAGTAAAGGATTAAATTCGGGCCGGTACCTTTTGAAAGAAATTCAACCGCTTAATTATCCTCTCTTTTTTTAACCACAAAAGTGCTTTTCATAAATTTGAACCAAAAATACCCTATTCTCTATCATTCTCTTTCTCACCCTGATGAATTCAAACTTTCTTTCTTTCTTTTTTATGTATTTTTTTTCTCTTTCTCTCTCCTCGAAATAAATCTTTTGAGGATAACGAATAGTTTTCTATGCCAACTGAATAGGCATTGAATATTCACATCCCCCAATTCATATTCATATTCATATAATCATATTCAATTATTGTTCAATTCTCTAAGGTACCGTTTGGTAGCCAGGATTAAGGTCAGATAGGATTAATAAGCCGAGTTGTCTGATGTTTGGTACGTAAAAGGTGGTTGGGACTAATAGTACGAGTTATCCGGATAAAGTCATTATCCCCTCACTATTAATACCAAGGGGGAGGGTGGTATTATTAGCGCCCTCACTAAAAAAAATTAGGATTAACATTTGTAATCTCAAAACTACCCCTGATATACAAGTGAGGATTAATAGCGAGGGCACTAATAATACTGGGATTAATAATACTGCTTATCCTTATCCGACTACCAAACAAGTTAAAGCCAAAGTCTCTTTCCACAGCATCGTTGCAACCCTCCACAAGGACAGAAATACAACATATTTAGTTGAACTCTTTCCACGACATTAAAGATTACTTCGGTTGAACTCTTCGGCAATTAAATTTGAACAGAAATACAGCATATTTAGTGTGTTACAGGCCAATTATAATTCTCTTGCTTCTCAGTTTGAAGCCTTGAAGAAAGACAAGCAATCTTTAATTGTTCAGGTAACATTTTTAGTTTTCACAATCAATAATTATTACCCACTAACTTCAAATTTCAAATCTCCACTGAATTTCTTTCAGAGAAGGGACCCAATCGATGTTCGCATCGCACACTCTGACGCCCACATCGCACATTTCGACGCCCACATCACATATTTCGACGCCTTGCTATTGTTTTCGATGCGGGCATCGTAAGTTGCATGCATCTCTAATATAGTAACCATTGGAGATAATATTCGTAGCATTAATTCGCATTTATGATTGCTAGTTTGTCATTTTCATTTTGTGCGGTTTACTTTGATTTAACCTTTTGTAAGAAACTCCATTCTTACAAACTAACAAGAAGTTCATTGTACTCTGATATGTTGATGAAGTCATCCTTGTATCCCATAATGTTTTGGATGAATAGTACATTTACGAATCTAAATTTTATGGCACAGGAAAGAGCGACAAAGAAAAACTCAGAGGCATCAAAAGGACCCTCAAGCTGGCGTGGCAAATGCACGGCCACAACCCAATGACATTGTTCTCAACTGCAGCATCATCAGGATTCTCATCTCCGACCATCACTCCTTACTTTTCTATCGCCCATCCATCTAAAAAGGGTCTCAGTCATCACATGGCTCCAACCAACTCGTTTTCACAGTACTACTACCAGATAAGGTCACCACCACCTCCCCCGTAAGGAAAGATAGGGAGACATAACATTTATCTTTGTTTTTGTTGGTTTGAAATATTGCACGGGTGAGGATCGTGGCATAAGTAGTACCTTGAAACATAGAAAACATGGCATGTTGAACATCTCAACACACGAACATGGCATCGTTAGTATGACAGTAGGATATTGCTTTTGAATTCACCAAATTTGGTGGGGGATTTTTGCATTGCGATGCTCAAATTTAATTACCGATGCCTAAAATTAATTACCGATATCTAATTCTTGTATTTTCGATGCCCAAATTTGCGCAAGGATTTTTGATTTGCGATGCCCAATTTTTTCATTGTGATGCCCAACTTCATTGCGATACTCAATATTTGCATTGCGGTGCTCAAATAAATAAGAAATGAAGTGAGAGAGAGAGTGTGTGTGTTCCCAACGTAAAAAAAAAATGTATAATGAGAGTGTGTGAGAGAGAGTGTGTTCCCAACATCAAAAAGAGAAATGCATAATGAGAGTGTGAGTGAGAGAGAGCGTGTGAGAGAGAAAGAGAAAGTAAAAAAAAAATTCATTCCTAACGTCACTTTTTTCCATCCCAAAGTATAATATTTACTCCAATGTCCATATTCATTATGATGCCTACTTTTAGGCGGTAATTGTACGCGTGTCTTACCTTCATTAAGGATATCTTCGACATTTTACCCCCAAAAATGTGCTTAACCAGTTGAATAAAAAGAAAGTGGACTGAAGAGGTTATAATTTCCTCCAAAGGTACCGGCCCGAATTTCTCTCTAAAGTAAACTCATGGAGAAAGAAGGTGGTGTAAAGTAAGGAATCAAGAACTGAAGGCCCAATAGCATTACAATGAAATTTAGTTGAATAGTTTTATTATAGGAGGGTTGATTCAATCATGGGTGAAATGTGGCCCGATCGCTCCAAACTTTTTTCGATCGCTAAAAACCTCAATATATTTTTTACTAGGTGAATGACACTTTTACGACGAAAAGACAA
Source organism: Codonopsis lanceolata (assembly GCA_013146195.2). Classification (NCBI taxonomy): domain Eukaryota; kingdom Viridiplantae; phylum Streptophyta; class Magnoliopsida; order Asterales; family Campanulaceae; genus Codonopsis; species Codonopsis lanceolata. The sequence continues at coordinate 156,994,077 of CM028379.1, forward strand.
GTATATTCTTAATAAAAGTTGATTGGACAAGCGTTGTATCACAATTCTAAGTCAATGCCTCGCAATTCCAATTTAAGCATCGCAAATCTAAAATTGTACACCGGGATTTACTTTTGTATTCTAACTCTAATTTGTGCATCGCAAATCCAAAATTTTTCAACGGGATCACTTTGCATCAGAAGTAATAGTAGGTTCATGGCGAAGAACAGAACTTAGGTTATTGGCATTGAGCCCAGACCAAACGATGCATCACGATTCACAAATGATGCATCATGATTCAAAGTTGATGCATCACAGTTCAAAAAGGTATCCAACAACGAACAAGTTCTTATTCGGGTAGTTCATCGAACAGTTTACATGTATAACAACACACAAACACAAAGTGAATCTAATTTGAATCACACACACAAACACAATAAAGAAGAAGATTTTTTTAGCCAGATAGAGTTAGGACAATACTTAATACAACACTTTTTGTTGTAAAAATACTATATTACCCTTGACAAAATAAAAATAAAATTGAACACCGCACCGAACCAACACCGACCGCCTACCGGACCACCACCACCGCCCACCGCCTGCCCCAGCCCCCAGTCCTCCCACATCGCCTAGGCCAAGCCCAGTCCCTCCCCCAACCCCCCCAACCCACGACTGCCTCAGCCCTCTCACTCTACATGAGCCAAGCCCAATCCCTCCCCCAGCCCACAACTGCCCCAGCCCCAGTCCCTCCCCCAACCCTCCCACTCCGCATGGGCCAAGCCCAATCCCTCCCCCAACCCCAGCCCACCCACTTGCTCTTGACCCAGTCCCTCCCCCACCCCTTTTACACGGACTGGGCCTCCCCCAGTCCCTCCCTCACCCAGCCCAACCGCCTGCCTCTCCCCCAGCCTGCCTAACCTCCACCACTTCCCGCCCAACCTCCGCCACCTCCCGCCCAGCCTCCGCAACCTCCCGCACAGCTTCTACCACCTCTCGCCCAGCCTCTGCCACCATCTCCACCAAAAAAAGTTTTTTTTTCATTTAATTAAAAACCAACTCCCGCCCACCTCCACCACCAATCTTCTTCTTTTTTCTTTTTTTTTTCCATTTAATCTTTTTTTTCCATTTAATTTTGAAAGTGAACAAATGACAAATTGATAAACTTATTTTAAAAAGTACTATATTAAATATTTTATAGGTACTGTATTAACTACATACGAAGAGTTATTAATGAATTTAAAGGTTAACATTGTTGTGCAATTCATTACAAGAAGGTTGATTCGGTTAAAGTTAGTGATGGATCTGGTGGAGATAATTTGCATAGGCAGGATAGTGGTGTTTCGGTGAATTCAGTTAAGGTACGCATAAAATAGTCATTTTCAAAAAGTGTATATATTTTTTAAAATTACTCCCTTATTTTTAAATAATTGTCGTTTTTTCTTTTATAGTTAGTTTCAAAATAATTATTCTATTTAAATTTTCTATTTTCGGAAAACACTTGTATCATTTTACCGTTAATTTTTTTTACCTATTTAAATTATGACCATATACAAAAGAATATTAAAGGAAACCACCGATTACATCAATATTTATAATAAAATCAATTACTTTTTTAAACGTTGTATCAAGTTAAAAAGACGATTATTAAGAAACAGAGGAGTACGAGCATTATGTTCTACTCTTTTCGTTCCAGACAAATTATTCACTATTTTGTTTTGAGATATTTTATTTGAATAATCAACTTTCAAAAATTAAGATATAAAAGTATCATTTTATTACTAATGAACTGCTTAAAATGTTATTTTCTTAAAAAAAAATTTGTCTTTCAAACAGAGACTCTTTGCCCGAAACAGATGAGTATTTACTTTAAAAACAAAAAATAAATCTTTAACATGTTACTCCCTCAGTCCCAAAATTATCGTCTGGGTTGACTTGATACACGGTTTAAGAAAACATATTCAATTGGATTATTAATATTAGTTGGATTTATAGTTTACTTTAAAACTTATATATATATATATATATATATATATATATGTGTGTGTGTGTGTGTGTGTGTGTGTGTGTGTGTGTGTGTGTGTATAGTTGGAAAACATATTCAATTGGATTATTAATATTAGTTGGATTTATAGTTTACTTGGAAAACATATTCAATTGGATTATTAATATTAGTTAGATTTATAGTTTACTTTAAAACTTATATATATATATATATATATGTATAGTTCTTAATTAAAGTAAGATGAAAAAAATGAGAAAAAATAATAAAAGTGATATACTAAAAAAATAAATTTTAAATAAAATAATAATTTTAAAATATATAAAAAAGAAAAATAAGATAATAATTTAAAGAGGAGGGAGTTGTAGATAAGATCCCACCGTCACCGAAGAAGAAAGTATATATATCCGATATTCAGATGACATCACTTGAATTCATGAAATATACATACTCTTGTGTTTTCGTAAGAGTAACAGTAACGATTATCCATAGTTTATTAATTTTAGATCATTTTCAGCCGACTTGTCATGTTATAAAATTACCCTTTTGTTGTGAATAATTTACGAGCAGTGCCACTTTTTATATCCTGTCGCCTGTCGGCGTCTGTAGGCTGTAGCTGTCCCCTTTTTTGGCACCGTAGTATTAATTAGGCACTATATTGATTATTGACTTTAGCTTCAGTCTTTGAAGAGGAATATCTTTCATAATCTTCTCGACAATTACAATGAGATATATATATCAAGGAGAAATCCTTGATTCTAGCTAACCAACCATAATACTAGCTAATCTAAACTATCTTTGGTAAGTCATTTACAAATACAATAACTCTTAAATATACACAATATTCACAAATATATTATCATATCTAATTCAAATATGATAATATATTCTAATACACCCCCTCAGTCGAAGCGGGAGGTTTACGAACATTGAGACTGTCCCGAAAATCTTCAAAAAGGATTAAAGGAAGACCCTTAGTAAAGATATCTGTCACTTGATGTCTAGAGGGAATATGCAACACCCGAACCTCGCCCTTCGCCACCTTTTCACGGACAAAATGAATGTCAAGTTCAATGTGCTTGGTACGTTGGTGTTGAACAGGATTACCGGACAGAAAGATGGCACTAACATTGTCACAATAAACCAGGGTGGCCTTGGTAATGGGACAATGTAGCTCAAGTAGAAGATTGAGCCAACACGATTCTCGAAACAACATTAACAACCCTCGATACGGCCTCAAAGACTAGACCGCGAAACAGTGGGTTGGCGTTTAGCAGCCCAAGAAACCAGATTATCACCCAAAAACATACAATAAACAGACGTGGACCTGCGAGTGTCCGGACAGCCAGCCCTGTCGGCATCAGTGTATGAGACCAATGTACAAGTAGACGATGGATAAAGTGATAAGCCGTAGTCAAGTGTGCCACTAATGTATCGAATAATGCGTTTCAATGCATTCATATGGACGTCACGAGGATCATGCATAAACAGGCATATCTGTTGGACAGCATAAGTGATATCCGGCCGAGTGAAGGTGAGATATGAAGAGAGCCTCCAAATGAGGCTACGATAGTGAGAAGGATCCGAACATGGTGGACTAGAATCGACCCCTAACTTGGACTTGGTGTCTACGGGAGTAGCTGCTGGTTTGCAAGAAGCCATGCCAGCACGTTCAACAACCTCCGAAGCATACTTTCTTTGGGACAAGAATAACATGCCAGGTGTCCGGGTGACTGCTATACCAAGGAAGTAACTAAGAGGGCCGAGATCCTTCATAGCGAATTCCGAGTTAAGCTGAGACATAATAGTGCACCGAAGGGAGTCGGACGATGTAGTCAAAATGATGTCGCCAACGATAAGAGAAGATAAGCCATGGCACTACCCTTTCGATAAATGAACAGAGAATGATCGATTTACTATTTGTAAATCCAATGGAGAAGGCAAAATCATCAAGCCGATACCAAGCCCAGGGGCTTGCTTAAGTCCATAGAGTGATTTCCTAAGCAAACAGACGTGATCCGGATAATTTTTGTCTCTGAAACCTAACGACTGATGCATATAGACAGTCTCATGAAGATTGCCATGTAAGAAGGCATTCTTAACGTCAAGCTGATGTATAGGCCATCCCTTAGACAGAGACAAAGACAACACAATTGTAGCCGGTTTCACAACTGGACTGAATGTCTCCCCACAATCAATCCCAACCTCGCCGAGTCTTGCCATCACCCACAAGCCGAGCTTTATGCCGCTCAAAGACCCATCGACTGTACTTATGAGTAAACACCCACATAGAGCGAATAACATTAGTACCCGTGGATTCGGGCACTAAATCCCACGTCCCATTTTCAATAAGAGCATCAAATTCATGAGACATAGCCATCTTCCAATTTGGATCATTAAGGGTCGACACGGGGTTACGAGGAAGTGCTGATTGAGTGGTATTATTTAAATTAAACAAAGTTTTTGGTTTAAAAATACCATGCATACCGCGAAAGACAGTGACGACGGGAGTGAAGGGGACTGTGGTGCGGAATTGGCACGCACTGGAGACTGTCCAGAAGTGGATGGGCCAGGCATAGGCCCAGGAGAGATAGGTGTAGGCCCAAAAATGGCGGGTCCAGGAGCAGAAGGCAGATCTGAGGAAGGAGGACCAGAAGACAATTGGGCCGGACCATTAGGCTGAGGTTGAGGAGGAGGCTGAGGAGATAAGATCGGCTGGGCAGTGGGCTCAACCGAGGGAGTTTGGGCAGCCCATTGTTGAGTAATCGAGGGATGAATGCCTTCGCCCAAAAAATCATATGAAGTAATCGAGTATGAAGCCGAAACAATTCTGTCCAGGTTGCATACTGAGCTGTTTCCAAATCCAAGACTATAGCGATGTGATTCTTGATGTTCGACACCGCTAAGGCTGGATGATAAAAGGCTTTGGAGGAAGACATGAGTCGGGGTGAAGAAAAAAAGCAAAGAGAAAGAGGAGGTAGTCACTGAGACGGCGCAGCGGAAGAAAGAAAGAACCGTGCTCGTGATACCATGAAGAGGAATATCTTTCATAATCTTCTCGGCAATTACAATGATATATATATATATATATATATATATATATATATATATATATATATATATATATATCAAGGAGAAATCCTTGATTCTAGCTAACCAACCATAATACGCTTAATCTAAACTATCTTTGGTAAGTCATTTACAAATACAATAACTCTTAAATATACACAATATTCACAAATATATTATCATATCTAATTCAAATATGATAATATATTCTAACAGTCTTGTTACTGTTTTTGTTCAGTCTTCTTTTTCATCGCTTATATTTTTTCTCTTTATTTCTGATTTGCTTAAAATTATTACAGAGTTACAAAAATAAAAATAAAAATCATAAACTACGAAAAAAACCATAAATATACGCAATGCTTTACCGGTATCAAGTGGAGTTGGAAATTCTTTGCTTAGACGAATATTTGAAATATGTAATGCTTTACTGGTATCAAGTGGGATTAGAAATTTTTTGTTTAGATGAATATTTGAAATATGTAATATATTAATTAAAATTAAAATTAAAATTATTTATTTTTACAAAATTTAAGTAGAATCATGCAATGTATTAATTAAAACTATAAAAATATTAATTTGTTTCAAAAATATAAATATAAATAATTCATATTTAAAAGATACAATTTGGTCCACCCTAAGAACCAAATTAAAGAACCATTGTGAGTTTGGTTCTTAAAATGGTTGAGTTGTTAGAAATCCTTGGTGGCCAACTAAGGACCAAGAATGAGTTTTCTATATTGTGGATGCCCTTATAACCCCTTGGAAGATATATGATGTTTTGATTACATGTATTTTGATTATAAGATAAATCAGATATGAAAATAAGTATTATCTAGATCAACTAATAATATACTTCCGATGTCCTAAAAAATAGTCTCACTTTAACTTTTATTAGACTATTGATTAAACATTGACAAAAAATTCAGATTTACTTGTTCTAACAAAATTCCAAAAAAAAATGTTTTTGATAGTTTTCTTAATATTCTTTCAATGATTTGTAATTTTTTATGAAAAAAAATAATACATATATGTCAAATAATAATTTAATTTTGTTCTTGAGTTTTTTTTAATTTAAAAAAGACTATTTTTTTGAGGAGAGAATATATACTCCATCCGTTCGAGGCAAATAGTTCATTTATACTATATTGGGATGCTTCACTTTAAGAATTCATTTTTAAAAATTATGCTTACAAATTTTTATGATATTTAGTTTTTACCATCCATTTGTTTTGTAAGCACGTTGCTTCTATTTAACTACTCTTATAATTATAATTAACTTCAATAAAATTAATATATCTGATTAATAATTAGACTTTTTCCCGAAAATGATACATATATGAAAATTTTCAACAAAATTTATTACATCCCCATTATAGTGTTGTGCAGTGATTAAATTTTGTATACACAAAATCAATGGCGGAGGCACATGGAATATTGGAATATTGGAATATAGGCCCCTTTTAGTTTCGGGAAAGTTGCACTTTAGTACTATTACATTTTAAACTTTTGAAAAAAAGAGAGTAACCTGATAATTAAAGAATTATCTTCCTTTTTCTTGAATTTTTTTTTACACTACATAAAAGTGTTGCCCCCCTCGCCTGGTTATCATAGAACAAATAATAGATCGCTAGAACTTTTTTCTTCATCTAAATAAATACTTTTAATTCACTTTGGCGCTAATAAAATACTACCACTTTTTCAGGCAAATAATTTATTATTCTATTTTAAAATGTTTCACTTAATTAAATAGTCCACTTTGAAAAATTAAAAAATAAAAGTGTCATTTTATTACTAATAAACTACTAAAAGTGTCATTTTCATTTTAAAAAAATTAAATTTCAAATAGGGACTATTTACCTGGAACGGAGAGATTGTCTTTTTTTATTCACTTTCATACAAGTTTTGCCTTTAATAAGGAATATTTTTACTACTCCTATTTGTTTTTGTCATTGCATTTTAAAATGTCAATCTCTGTGTCCTAAATAACCCTATTTTAGTTTGTCATTGCATTTTAGAATGTCAATCTCTGTGTCCACATTTTTACAATTTTTTCTTCCCTTTGAAAATTTGAATGATTATTTATCTCTCGCAACTTTAAAAAAAAAAAAATTTAAAACCAACATGAAGAAGTTGGTGAAATGTCTTACTCGTCAGTCCTCAGTCCTCATCGAGTGAAAAAGTGGCTTTTGAAAAGTCTCATATCTAAGTTTTCAAGAATGAGGCGTGGAGACTGGAGAGGCCACATTAATATTATTTTTCATATTTATTATTCTATCAATCTCAAAATTATTGTCATGTTTTTAATTTTCGTTTATTTTAAAATAATTATCTTACTTAAAACTTTTTTTAGAACAACAATTTTACTATTTTATCCTTAATTTTTCATCATACTTAAATTATGAGCTACATATATATGAATTTTAAAATAAAATATACATCAAACTAATATTAATAATCCAATCAAATATATTTTTTTAAACTGTGTACCAAGTCAACTCAGACGATAATTTTAGTATAGAAGGAGTATTAGTTTTCATGATTTGCATTTGCATAGGTCTCCATCCAACCCACACATTCATACTACTAGATTGTGAAATATAACAAACTGATGATCAGATCCTCTTACCCACTTACCTAAATCGTCAACTATATAGTGTCATCTAACATTAATTTCATAATTGCATTATTATTCGTTGACATGAATAAACTATTTTGATTCCTTTGACTATGAGTATGATCTGTTCTATACATCTATAACTATTTGAGATACAATCATGTTGTTCATTGGGTAAATTAACGAGAAAAATAAAATAAAAGACGTGTCATTCCCAAGTATGTATTTTCTTATTCTACTCAACCTAAGAAAGGCGTGAACTATGACTAACTAGTGGAGTTGAGTTCAATTACCAGTTCTAAATATGTTGTAGGTTTGAGTCACCATAGGATAGGATAAGTACGGAATCATTATTAGTCATCTTTATGAAATAATTAAAAGCAAAAAGTTTCATCACATTACAATATTTTTTGGGTATGTAATAGTTTGATTATTATGAATTATCACACAATTGATGGAGATTGATTTAGGCTCCCAACTCAAGTTGCAACTTTGTTCGATCACATTAATTGTGTGATATTAAAGGAAGTCAACTTTGTTTTTCGGAATATTTTTACACAATTGAAGAAAATTTCAAATGATTTCCTTTTGGTGTTCACAAGGTTTTGTTCAATCTGTATTCCCCTATTGGCTTGCTTCTAATATTTATAAGGCAAAATTTAGGAAATACCATTTTAATAATTTTTTTATAAAACGAATCTCTTTAATTCGATTATCGTGTGTTGGTGAACTGATGTATTAGAGAGTAAGACTATGTCTTACAAATTAAAAAAAAAGTTAGAACTTCCATTAGAATATAATCTTAGACATAGTTTAGCTGATGAGATGGAAAAAAAGATTCGTGGGTTATTTTATTGGTAACCCATTACCCAAAAAAAAACAAAACTTGCTTTTCTTTGGACAAAGTAGATATGGAATGTTCAGTAAAAAGAGGAAATAGTATGTGTGTACCAAATTACTAACGTAAACCACACTATAGAGCATCCAAATGAAATTTATGCTTTAACACCACCTCACACGTAAAAAGTTGAGGAATTATTCTACTTGCCATTTATATTTTATAATGATTAAAGCTTCAACATGAATAGAATGTACGAAAAGCACCTGGGAATCCATAGCGTGCATTGTGTGCTAACTGCTAACTCCATCAATGCGTGTGAGCGTATCCAAAACGTGCATTAAGTGCTCACTCTACATGTTATCAGACATTCGATTCGAGTGGGTTATAAAGATAAAAATAATAATAATAATAAAAATATAAATTTGATGTAACATTAAAACATTTCTGTTGTAAACGCTTGGCTCGTTTTAGAAAAAAGTCTATAAAGATAAAAAGTTATTTTTTATTTTTTATTTTGATTAGATGGATGATGTGACATATGAAAAACAATGAATTTGTTTTTTTTAAGATTCACTATTGGATTGGAGATACTCTTATATGTTGATATTTTTCCAAACTAGATAAACACGCATTATGTATTTTGATGTACAAAATCAATGTATTGGAAAGTATGAAAGAGCCTTATTTTATGAATCGAAATGTGTGACATGCATTTTTCTCGTTTCAAAAAAATATCGGGATGTAAAGTAGTTAAAAATTGTTAAAAGAAGACTTGCTCAAATTATCCTCTTTTTTTTTTGGGGGGGGGGGGGACATAAAAAATATTGTTTTACAACGATTTTCTATAAGACAGATTCTTTTAACATGATCTATCGTCAAGGCCGATTCAACCGTTATAGAGGCCTAAAGCGAATTATAGAATGAAACATTTTTAAAGTAAATAATAATTTATTATTAAAATTATTATATTTTTAATTAAAGTTTATATTTCATGCTTTTTGAGATGCAAAATCATTTATTAAATTATTGTAATCGATTTCACTTAACAATTATTTTTCAATCGATAATAAAGCTAGTCTACTTAATCTTTGTTGAGACATTGTCAATCTTAGATAAGATTTTATTAATTTTAGCCTAGAAAAACTTATTTCTGTCGAAGCAACAGTTACTGGAATTGTTAACATTATTTTATTAGTGATCTTCGCATTTGGAAAAGAATCAACCTTAATATATAATTAAGTATGTCCTTTGGTGTATCATTCTTCACTTGTATAATTTCTCTTAAAATTTTTAGTTCCATAAATAAATTTAATCCCTCGATATCATAGTTGGCATTATATTTTAATGAATTTTCAAGGTTAAGACAATTTTCTTTTGGCAAAGACTTGTGTAAGACGTCTTACGGATCCTAATCCGTAAGATAAAGCTCTATTTAAAAATTTGTGGGTCATAGTAAATAAATAATACATTACGAAATTCATAAAAATGGATTTGGTTAGATGGTTTACTACAAAAGTCTTTAAGTTTGCAAATTTGTGCACAACGTCTACGGTTTGAAACCCCCTAGTGCTTTTTTTAAGTTTTATTGGGGAGATGTGTTATTTTGCTCCGGTACCCCTATACTTTCAATGTTTGTCGTCAAAATTCTTATGTTTTCCATACCTTACAGTTTAATTCTTTGTCAGCTCCGTTAGCATCAATTGCCTTGGGATACTTGACAGATCCTAACGGACTTTGACGAAATTCTAAATGACACATTTAAAACCAAACGTGACACATTGAAAACACAAAAGTGAAACATTTTAATGTTAAAAGTAACACTATAAATGAAAATTTATTATAATTCATATTAAAATACAAAGTAACACTCTTAATACTAAAGAGTGACACATTTAATACTAAAAAGTGACACTCTTAATACTAAAAACAGTAAAAAGTGACACTCTTATAATACTAAAAAGTGACACATTTAATATTAAAAATTGACACTCTTAATACTAAAACGTGACACTTTTAATAATACTAAAAGTGACATTCTTATAATACTAAAAAGTGACACTCTTAATACTAAAAAGTGACACATTTAATACTCAAAAGTGACACTCTTAATACTAAAAAGTGATACTCTTAATACTAAAAAGTGGCACATTTAATATTAAACGTGGCACTATAAATGAAAATTTATTATAAATCTTATTAAAATACAAAGTGACACTCTTAATACTAAAAAGTGACACTCTTAATACTAAAAAGTAACACATTTAATACTAAAAAGTGACACTCTTAATACTAAAAGGTGACATTTAATACTAAAAAGTGAAACTCTTAATACTAAAAAATGATACATTTAATACTAAAAAGTGACACTCTTAATTCTAAAAAGTGACACTCTTAATACTAAAAAGTGACACATTTAATACTAAAAAGTGTTACTCTTAATACTAAAAAATTACACATTTAATACTAAAAAGTGACACATTTAATACTAAAAAGTGACACTTTTAATACTAAAAAATGACACATTTAATACAAAAAAGTGGCACTCTTTATACTAAAAAGTGACACTATTAATACTAAAAAATCTCAATGCAACCCCTTAGTTTTTTAACATTACAGCGCCACCCCTCATCTTTATATATACAGAGTGTCACTTTTTACTATTAACAGTGTCACTTTATAGTATAAAATGTGTCACTTTTGGCCTTAGAAGTGTCACTTTGCATTTTTAATGAAAATGATAATTTTTCCCTAAAAAATTGTTAAGTTTTGGGCTTAAATGTGTCACTTTCAGTCTTAAATGTGTTACTTTCACTTTGAAAAGTGTCTCATTTTTTTATAAATAAAAATCATTACGTTTGATGTTAAAGTGTTACTTTATAATATTAAAATTGTCACTTTTTAGCATTAAATGTGTTACTTTTAAGCGTACAAGTGTCATTTTTCCTTATAAATAAAAATCTTCGTTATTGACCTTAAAAATGTCACTTTTTAGCATTGAAAATGTGAAGTTTTAGTATTAAATGTGTCACTTTTAAATTAACATTTTTTTGTATTAAATGTGTTACTTTTTAGTATTAAGAGTGTCACTTTTTAGTATTAAATGTGTCACTTTTTAGTATTAAGAGTGTCATTTTTTAGTATTAAGAGTGTTATTTTTTAGTATTAAGAGTGTCACTTTTTAGCATTAAGAGTATTATTTTGAATTTTAATGAGAATTATAACAAATTTCCCTTTATAGTGTCACTTTCAACCTTAAAATGTGTCACTTTTGTCTTTTCAATGTATCACGTTTGGTTTTAAACTTGTCATTTAGCATTTCGTTAAAGTCCATTAAGGTCCGTCAAGTATTAAATGTGTCACTTTTTACTATTAAAAGTGTCACTTTTTAGTATTAAGAGTGTCGTTTTTTAGTATTAAGAGTGTCACTTTTTAGCATTACGAGTGTTACTTTGAATTTTAATGAGAATTATAATAAATTTCCCTTTATAGTATCACTTTCAACCTTAAAATGTGTCACTTTTGTCTTTTCAATGTGTCACGTTTGGCTTTAAACGTGTCATTTAGCTTTTTGTTAAAGTCCATTAAGATCTGTCAAGTACCTCAAGGCAACGGATGCTAACGGGGCTGACAAAGGATTAAACTGTAAGGCGTGGCAAACATAAGAATTTCGGCGGCAAACCTTGAAAGTTCAGGGGCACCGAAGCAAAATGACACATCTCTGGCAATAAAACTTAAAAAGAGCGCTGGAGAATTTCGAACCTTAGACCAGCGCTCAAATTTCCAAAATTTAAGAGTTGTGTTTGTAAGTCCAGATGGCAACTGACAAGGCTAGAAGGGGAGGGGTGAATAGCCTTTTAAAAACTTTGAGGGTTGACTTTAAAAACTTTAAAAGTTTGCAGCGGAAAATGGAATTTTGTCAGTCAGTTGTTATGGTCAGCTGGCTAATGAAATAAAGAGGATGAAACTTAAGAAGATTGGCCAGTTGGCTGAGACAATAGCGTTAGAAAATTTCTGTTTGAAAGATCACTGAATATAAAGAATGAACTGAAGAACAATTTTATCAAAACAGATAATTAAACAATTAATGTAAGTAACTGACTGACACTTAAGTAGATCAAGACTTCTTAAGTGTTAGATCAGTTTGTAAGAGCTGATGAAATAACTGACAAGAGAATTGAAGTGGTTCACAGTAAAACTGCTACGTCCACTACCAAGTTGGTCAGACTTGGATTTTTGAAGTGCACTAATTTTATTAAAAATCTAGTTGATCTCTAATGGATCAGTGTACAACAAGACCAGTGTTTATGGAGTAAGATTGAATAACAATCAAACTCGTGAGACAAACTGACTGATTTCTAAAGAGTACGAAATGAATCACTCAGTGTTTGTCTAAACAATAAGTAGAAAGAAATTTTCTAAGAGGGATATGTTTAGCTAAAGTTTTAAAGAAGACTTAAGGCACGGAGATAATTTCTTTGAGATTGGAATGCTTCAGACTTCTATATTTCTTCAAATGCTTCCTGTGGGTATTTATAGATGTTCTTGAAGAGTAACCCGTTATGAACACATTTGAATTTGAAAATGTGTTGAGCTATCCAAACGTATCTTCTCACAAGATCACATAGATCCTGTTAGATAGCTAATTTACAGAATATCTATCAAAGCACAAAATACGAAAGTGTCAGTACTAGAGAATGTTCAAGTAAGCTGGCACTCTAAAACAATTGTCAGCCGATATAAATGACTGACAAAAATAATGCAGCAAGCTGACCAAAACAATAACTACAGAATTGGCTAACAATAAGTGAAATGATTTTAAGCAAATCTATTTTTAAGGCAAGATTCAACAATCTCCTCCTATTTGCTTAAAACCATTCACTTTAAAGCAGAGAGCCAATAGAGTGCTTATGTTCCTGCAAAATAGATGTTAGTAAGTCAATCAGACAACATATAAATGAAAAAGCAGAGAATTAAAACTGGGAAGAAAATAATTGTTTGCTACAAGAAAAACAGATGTCTTAAAAGTTCAAAGGTTTGAGAGAGAAAGTTTTGGTTCATTCAGCTGGTGATGTGGATCCTTCAGTGGGCTTTTCAGCTTGAGCAGCATCTGATGGACCAACATCAGCTTAAGGTGCCTTTTCAACATCAACTTCTTTCTCAGCATCAGCTTCAGGTTCCTTGACAGTATTAACATTTTGTTCAGCTTCAAGATCAGTATTCTTGTCAGCATCAATACTCTTTTCCTTTTACGCTTCACTTCGCCATTCTTGACCGAGATGGCTTGATTCGATCATTGCCTAAGAATTTTGTTTTCAGCCAAATATGCATCAGCTCTCGCTTTCTGCTTCTTCTTCTCCTGAATGGTTTGAAGCAATGTAGCTTCAGCATTGAATGTTATGTTTGCCCATTCTTGCTGATAAAGCAGGATTGTTCTCCAGTCATCCATGTTAGCTTCTCTAGGGGCACCAGCAGCAATGGCAGCTTGGACTTCAGTAGTGATTATCTGGGTAAGGTTAGGGAGAAGGGAGGCAACCTGTTGCTGAAAAGTAGCTAGTTGATTGGTATGATGAGTGATAGTTGATTTCATCTGGAGAAGGAGTATTTGGCAGAGAAGGTCCAGCTTTGCTGAGGTAGAAAGAGTATTTGGCGGAGAAGGAGGAGTAGGCTCAAGGGCAGTAGGCTGAGAAAGGCCTGGTACACTAAAGAAGAGCTGAAAGGTGTGTATATCGGCATCCTCAGGGTCTGGAGGGAAGAAGGTGGACAAGGGGTAAGCTGGAACTTGAGATTGGGGCTCTGGTTCAGGATCAGGAAGGATATCAGGAAAGATAATTTTCTTTCCAGTGGGATGATGAAGAACCTGAGAAATGATTTCCCTTTGTTTTCTTGCCTTTCTGGAGGCAAGCTGAGAAGGAGTGAGAAGAGACTCATCTTCAAAGGTAGATTTGGATGAGTCAGATGAGGACCCCATACAGGATGCTTCAACTGATTCCTCAGAAGACTGATGATCAGACTCATCAGCTGAAGATTTGTCAGACAGTTCAGGTTTGAGAATATTAATTGGACTGACTGATATGGGAAGAGAGGAATGAAGAGATAAGTCAGGTAAAATGATCAAAGGAGAAGCCTGGTTTGGGTGAGATGGTTTGTCAATATCAAGAAGTTCAGGAGTAGGAACCAAAGTGTCAGCTGAAGAGAGCACAATAGCAGCTGAAAGATCAGCTGTAGGAATAGGAATAGTTGACACAGCTGAGATGGTTGAAGGAATATCATCAGCTGAAGGGGCAATTGGAACAAGAGGTGTGACTGACACAGGAGTGGCTGACACAGTAATTTGTGCAGGAATAGGAGCATTGACTGGAATAACTGATGATGAGGCTGCAACTGTATGAGTAAAGGAAGGGAGAGAGATAGGTTGGAGAGAATAGGTAAAGGTAAGTGCTGGAGCAGCTGCAATAGATACTGGTAAAACTGTTGATGAGACAACAAAATGAACAGATGAGGGAATCACAAAAGGAACTGTGGGAATTGACTCAGAGATCAAAGGGGCAGGGTTACTAGTGGAGGCATCAGGGAATGCAGTGCTCAAAGAAGCTCCTCCTGGCATGGAGGCCATCTGTCTGTGTAATTCAATATAAGCTTGATTAGCTGTATTGACTGCATCTTGTACATATTTATTGGTAGCCCTTTGAATTCTTGAAAGCTTGGCTGGATCAACTAAGGGTTGTTCCCAATCTTGGTTTAGCTCATCATCTTCGGGCATGACAGGTCTTCCTACCAGATAGGGATCATTGTGTGGCAAAGCAGGCAGATCATGTACTTTACTGTAGATGGTCCAGGCTAGAAAGATAAGTTCATCCTGAACAAATCTATCATTAGAGAGGTAGAATCTATTCCAAAACAGGGGAAGATGATCAAAATACTTGCCATAATTGGCTACCAGG
Source organism: Codonopsis lanceolata (assembly GCA_013146195.2). NCBI lineage: Eukaryota > Viridiplantae > Streptophyta > Magnoliopsida > Asterales > Campanulaceae > Codonopsis > Codonopsis lanceolata. Next base: position 157,009,520 of record CM028379.1, read on the forward strand.
TCTTCTTGGCTCAGATTGTGAGTAACTGGATGCAGCACATAAGGTCTCCTCTTAAAGTTATGGTCAATATATTTAATGGGATTGACAGGTGGTTTTTCATTTTTCTTTTCCTCATGAAAAGAGAGAAGAAATTGCACAAAATAGGAAAGATGATCAATTGGGAATACCCAATTTGGAGGAATGGGTACAGGATTTGCTGGTAGTATGAATGTCTTGGATGGAAGGTTGAATGTCTGATAGGAGGGAAAAACTTGAATGGGGCAAAGTTTGGAGATCTAGGATTTGAGGGAGGAGAAACTGGTACAGGATCAGTTACAAGAATTTCTGGTGCAGGAGAAAAAGGAATAAAATTACCTGGATTGAGATCAGGATTTCTTCTCTGCCTTTTGGGGGCAACTTCAGCAGCCAATGTCAGTCTTCTTCTTCTAGTTCGATGGGATACAGGGATTTGAGGGATGTCAGCTTCTTGCACATCAGCTGGTTGACCAATGTCAGCTGGCTGACCACCTACTGGCTGACCAATTTCTGGCTGACTACTAGCTGGCTGACCACCTGCTGGCTGACCAATTCCTGGCTAATCACGATCTGGCTGACCAATTTCAGTTTGCTGAACAACGTCAGCTGACTGACTAGACGATACAGCAGTACCGAGAGCCTGGGTCCTTGTTCTTCTAGATCTTCTGCCTGTTTGAGCTGTGGAGATTTCCTGTCTAAAGCGGCTTGAAACATTAGCCCGCTTGATGTCAGCAGCCACATACTTTTTGATTCTTACAGATTCCAGGTCTCCAATAGTAATGAGATGATGCTGAAGAGCTGGAAGAGATCGAAGAAACTGGTTGATAATAAGATGATGGGTAAGTCTTGGGTTTCTTGTAGCCATATTTTCCTTATACTTGGCTATATTCATCTTTACACATTCAACTAGGACTGCACCCCAGTTTATCTCACAATTCTCCACAATGACTTCCATAAGAAACAGCTGAGATTCAATAATCTTGTCATGCTCTCCAAATTTGATGATAAGGCACTTGTCTAGAACAGTAACTAAGGCATAGTGCAGAGGAGCAAATCTGTGCTTGTGCCTATCAAATGCAAGCTCTATAGGTACTTCTCCTCGCATAGTAATCCAACCTGCTTGTTGGGTTTCTTCTGGAATGGTGTAGGCGGTTGAACCATCATCGTACAGATCTGGAAAGGTAGCTGTGATAGATTCAGAGTCGAAAATTATGGGAATGCCTCTAATAGTTCCAGAGAGAGAGAATGGATCAGCTGGGTTTTCTTCCATAGACATGAAGAATTCTTCGGTTAACTGGCAACTATATGTACGAATGTTGAAAGATAGAAGAGGCATCAACCCAGAAGCTGTCAGAAGATGAATGAGCTCAAGCCCTATGGGTTCCTCGTTAAATGATACTACATCCAAGAGACATCCTACGGCTGTATTAGATGCCATTTTCCTGAAATAAAAAAAAAGTTAGAGAAGAGATAGAACAAAAACGAAAAGAAGAGGAAGAAAGAAGAAGATTTTCTTTACCATAAAATTTTTGAGGTTAGGGTTTGAAGAAAGGAAGGTTTGAAGAAGAAGAGGTTTTAGAGAGTGAGGGTTGAAAAGTGAAGAGAGTATATATATATATATATATATATATATATATATATATATATATATATATATATATATGAGGGATTTTATAAGCACGGATGCTTATAAAAAGGTAAGTGAGTGGGTTTTAAAAGTGAAGATATGGCATGTAGTGAAAAAGTACACATAATTTTTGGTTTTTGATAAAAAAGATGATTTATGACAGAAGGTTATTTTTTCAATGATAAGTCGTTTTGGTGAAAATTTGTCACTTCAACCGTCAGAGTTAGTGGAATAGTGGAGAAATCGTTTTGGCTTCTCAAGGAAGCTTCGCGAGTTCCTAGGAGAAATAAAGGCGGGAAACAAATAAGGAAATTTATAATTATTTTAGAACAAATCTCAGCTGAGATACGATCAACTTTGATTTAGAGACCAGAGGCTACCTGAACAGTGACTATAATGTCAATCACTGTGTTGTCAGCTAGGAGATAAGAATTAAGTGCTATAACATTTTTGTCAACTGATGAAATTTGAAGATGTCAGCCGAAGGTTTGTTTTAAAGCTTAGTCCCAAGCAGATCAATTATCGTCAACTGATGACTGACAATATTTGTCAGCTAGATGAGTCTTGACTGACAAATCAAAATTTCAATATTGATATATTTTGTCAGCTACTGGCTGACCATATTTGTCAGTCTTTGCAGTGTCAGCTATTGCCTTGAATAGTATAACCAGAAGGTTGAAAAGTGTCAGTTGAATGATGTCAGCTGATATAATTTTGTCAGTTAGTTGAGTATCAACTGACAAACTGAAGGGAACTGCTGATTCTCTTTTACAGCTGAACTAATAACCTGCAAAGATTAGAAATACAAAGTATCTTTCTATAACGTTATAAGCATTCCCAATTCACCTCTTAGAAATTCAAATCTATCAGGTTTTAGAGCTTTTGTAAAAATGTCAGCTAATTGAAATTCTGTAGGAACATATTCTAGCTGAACATTACCTTTTTCAACATGATCTTTCAAGAAGTGACATCTTATGTCTATATGTTTGGTTTTAGAATGCATAACAGGATTTTTAGAAACTGAAATAGCAGAAGTATTATCACAATAAATAGGACATTTTCCCATTTGCATCTCATAGTCTAATAGCTGTTGTTTCATCTAAAGAATTTGAGAGCAGCAGCTTCCAGCAGCAATGTATTAAGCTTCTGTAGTTGAGGTGGAGACTGATGCCTGCTTTTTGCATGCCCAAGATATCAGTCTGTTACTAAGAAACTGACATGTTCTACTTGTGCTTTTTCTGTTAACTCTACAAGCTGCAAGGTCAGCATCTGAATATCCAAATAAGTTAAAAGATGAATCTCTAGGATACCAAATGCCAAATTTTTTAGTGTCAATCAAATATCTAATAATTCTTTTTGCAGCAATCATGTGAGATTCCTTTGGATTGGCTTGAAAATGAGCACATATACACACAGCAAACATAATGTCCGGTCTACTAGCAGTTAGATAAAGGAGAGATTCAACTATACCTATGTACTCAGTTGTATTAACTGGTTTATCTTTTTCATCAGTGACTAAATGACATTCCACTCCCATTGGAGTGCTTGCTGAATATGCTTCTTGCAAGTTATACTTCTTGATCAGCTCTCTTGTGTATTTTGATTGATGGATAAATATCCCTTCTTCAGTTTGCTTAATTTGCAAACCTATGAAGTAAGTGAGTTCTCCCATCATGCTCATCTCAAATTTTCCTTTCATAAGATTTTCAAATCTTTTACACAACACTTCATTTGTAGAGCCAAAAATAATATCATCAACATAAATTTGAACTAGTAAGATATTACCTTTATGCTTGAGAGAGAAGAGAGTAGTGTCAATTTTACCTCTTTGAAACCCTTTTTCCATAAGAAATTTTGATAGAGTTTCATACCATGCTCTTGGAGCTTATTTGAGACCATAGAGAGTCTTTCTTAGCTTGTATACATGGTCATTCTTCTTGATGTCAAGAAATCCCAGAGGTTGTTCAACAAAGACTTGTTCTTGTAGGTCACCATTTAGAAATGCACTATTTACATCCATTTGATATACCTTGAAATCCTTGAAAGTTGTATAGGCAAGGAATAATCTGATAGCCTCTAACCTGGCAACATGAGCAAATGTCTGATCATAGTCAATACCCTCCTCCTGTCTATAGCCTTGGGCTACCAACCTTGCTTTGTTCCTAGTGACATTTCCTTCTTCATTCAACTTGTTTCTAAACACCCATTTTGTTCCAATAACTTGTTGATCTAAGGGTCTTGGCACAAGTTCCCAGACTTTACATCTTTCAAACTGATTTAGTTCTTCTTGCATGGCCTCAATCCATTGAGGGTCTTCTAAAGCTTCATCAACCTTTTTGGGTTCAATGGAAGAGACAAAACCATGTGAATCAAGAGTTTCATTTCTGGAGCTGCTTCTTGTTCTTAATCCAACAAATGGGTCTCCAATGATGTTTGAAACTGGATGATGTCTGGCTTCCCTAATTTCTTTAGGAAGGTCTGGAAGAGGTTCAGAAGGTAAGGGAGAAGAAGGAATGTCAGCTGACTGAAGAATTTCAGTTGGAAGAGTGTCAGCTGGCTGGTTTGCTACAACAGTATCTGATACATGATTTAGATTGTTAGCTGGTTGAAAGTGGTCTGCCTGCTGAAGTTCATTCTGAATATCTAAAGTTTCAGCTGGAGGAATTGAAAATGAAGGATTGTTAAAGTTCATTCTGAAGAAGGAACATCAGTATTTACAGCAGACTCAAGTAAATTAAATTCATCAAAAGTAACATGCATAGATTTAACAATTATATGAGTTTTCCTGTTATAAACTCTATAGGCTTTACTATATTTGGCATATCCAACAAAAATACCTTCATCAGCCTTTTCATCAAATTTACCTCTGTGGTTACTACCATTGTAGTGAATGAAGCATTTGCACCTAAAAATTTTAAAGTAAGCAATGTTGGGTGTTCTTCCTCTCCATAATTCATAAGGAGTCTTTCCATGAAACTTGTTTATGAGAGATCTGTTTTGAGTGTAACTGGCTGTGTTGATAGCTTCAACCCAAAAATATTTGGGTAGCTTTGCTTCAGCTATCATTGTTTTTCCTGCTTCAATCAGTGTCCTGTTCTTCCTTTCAGCTACACCATTTTGCTGAGGTGTTCTAACTGCTGAAAAATTATGATCAATGCCATGATCATCACAGTATGTATCCATGCCAAGGTTCTTGAATTCTGTACCATTATCAGATCTTACACTTATAATCTCACATTCTTTTTGAGTTTGAAGATTTCTGAACAGGGAAGTGAGAATGCCATAAGTTTCATCCTTGGATTGCATCATTTCTACCCATGTGTACCTTGAGTAATCATCCACAACTACTAGAGTATATCTATTTCCTCCCAAACTTGTAGTAGTAATGGGACCAAACAAATCCATATGAAGAAGTTCAAGAATCCTTTTGGTTTAAAGGCATGGTTTGGGTTTGAAAGAAGCTTTTGTTATTTTTCCTAAAATGCAAGCATCACATTTTTTATCAGAAGGAAAGTTTATAGATGGTAGACCTTTCACTAAGTCTCCTTTTGAGAGTTTTGAAAGATATTTAAAATTCAAATGTGAAAGTCTTTTATGCCAAAGCCATGAAGTTTTTGAAGAATTGTTTGCTACCAAACATATTTGAGTATTGTGATTTAAGGCAAGTAAATCAATAGCAAAAACATTTCTTTTTCTAGAACCTATAAGTAAAACTTCATTTGTGATGTTGTTTTTGATAAAACAATAAGTAGAAGAGAAAGAGCAGCTCATACCTTTATCACAGAATTGTGAGATACTTAAAAGATTATGTTTCAAACCTTGTACCAATGAGACATTTTCAATTTTTACAAATCCTCTGATAATGGATCCATAGCCTATAGTTTTCCTTTTTGAATTGTCTCCAAAAATAACAGAAGGTCATTTGGCTGAAATAATGTCAGTAAGAAGTTCAGCTGACCCAGTAATGTGTCTTGAGCATCCACTGTCTAATATCCATATGTCAGTTGGTTGATCATCTGCCATTAAGCATACCTGAAATATGAACATTTAAATCATGGTACCCTTTATACTTTTGGGTCCAAATGGTTAGTTTTCTTTGGTAGCCAAACTTGCCTAAAATTAGACATCTTGGCTTTGTCAGTAGGTTTAAATCTAAACAGACATTCATGAGACTGATGACCAAAAGTAGAACAAATATTGCATTTGTGATAGCCGGATTTATCAGTCATTGAAGGTGACTTCTTTGATTCATTTTGACTCAGTTTATAAGTCTTAGCAGCAACAAAATTGATTGGCTTGAACTTGTCAGTTGTCTTTATTCTAATTCCTCCTCTTTTGTCACCGGTTGACATTTGTCGCTTGATCGACATTTGATAGTCAAGCATTAGGACGCTTTTTAGGCTCACAACCAGAAGACTGACAACTGTCATTGTTTAGCTTATCCTTTTTGTTAATGGACTTCTTAAGCTGATTCATGCTTTTGGGACATTTGAAAGGTACACTGTTATAAGCTAATCCCGTATCCTTTTTTAGCAGAATCTTAGGTCCACCGTTTGAATGTCTGATCTCATAGTTTCCATCATCTTTTGAATATCCAAGACCATGTTGGTCTTCATGACTTTTCTGTTGACTGATGATGGTTTCAACAGCAGCTTTTGGCTTTGAGTAAGTATCAACAACATTGGTCAGTCGAATATTTCTTTCTACAAGGTCAGCAATCTGGGCATCAGATATTTTTGCTTGAATCTCATGTTTTTCATTGATGCTTTTAAGTTGCAGCAATTCATTTTGCTGTACTTTATAAAGCTCATTGATCTTTTGAAGCTCACAGTTTTCATCAGAGATTCTTTTGAAGTCCCCAGATAAAGAAATATGAATTCTTTTGAGTGTTTCAAATTTTGAATACATTTCTTGCATTTGTTCCAGTAGATCATCAACACTTGTGTCAGTAGCCTTCTCCTCCTACCTTTTTGACATATTGTTCATTTTGATGTCAGCAGTCCTTGGAGAAGTTGACTTGATTTTTCTTTCAGGCAGACTTATGATTCCTTGTCCATAAAAACCATTTCCTATTTTCTTAACCACAAACTGATCAGGTTTGATGACCTTTGTCAGCTTGGGGTTTTTAATAGGTGAGCTTGGCAGCTCATTATCAGACTCATTTGAGTATTTTGGACTAGGAAAATCATTTTCTGAATCATATATAGCTGATTCTGCAACACGACACAGATTTGCTTCTTGCATAAAATCAGCAGATTCATCTTCAGAATCTGTCTCAATCCATGTTGCAAGATTTTGATCTTCAGCAACCAAACCCTTTTGTTTTTCAAAATTTCTGGGAGCTCTTTTGTAATATTCATTTTTTGTAAAAGGACATTTTGATGCAAAATGTCCTAGTTTTCTACAGTTGAAACACAACAGCTTTTCTTTCTCACCCTTGTCTTCATTTCCTTTGAAGTAAGGCTTTTGAAAGTTTGAAGAAGAAGGCTTTTGAGAGCTTGAGGAAGGTTTTTGAAAATTTGAGGAAGATTTTTGAAAATTTGCTGAAGGTTTTTGGAAGTTCCTTTTAAAAGATTTAAACTTTCTAAATTGTCTAGCAAAGGTAGCAAATTCATCTTCATCAAAGTCATCATCCGACAGAAATGTAGAAGTTTTAGAAGTCTCTTCTTCAACTTGAAATGAGATCCATTTAAAATTTTTCTCAATTTCTTGAGTTTTGAGAACTTCCTTTTCATAAATTTTTAGACTTGCAACAAGACTACATATATGAGTTTTGTTTAAGTCTCTTGCTTCCTTTATGACAGTGACCTTAACATGCCATCTACTTCCCAAACTACTAAGAAAACGCATATTCAAATCTTTCATGCTATAAACTTTACCAAGAGAAGATCTATTACTTACCTCGAGAAATCTATCATAGGCATTCTTCAATGATTCTTTTGGGTCCTGTTTGAAGGCATCAAACTCTTGTATACAGTCATAGAGTTTGTTGTCCTTGGTGTTTTGGTCTCCTTCGACATATTCAACAAGATCATCCCAAATTTCTTTGCCAGTAACACAATCATATATTTGTTTGTAATTTTCATCAGGAACATCACTTGATAGAATGTGTACATTTCTAGCATCCAGTCCATCAGTAATTTTATGCTAAGCTTTTTGGTTTTGACTTTTGGCTATAGCTTTGGTTTTGAGTATGGCTTTGGCTTTGGATATAGTGGGCCTCCTTTTTTTTTTTCCTTTGATCCACACCTAAAAAAATGTATGCGTTGATTTTTCGAGAAGCCCCAAACTAGTTTGGGTAAGAGGGAGATAAACAAATGATGGACTTGCTCCAGAGATATTTTTTCTCTCTCTTTTTTTTTTCTTTTATGTTTTTTCTTTCTTTTATTTTTTTTCTTTTATTTTTTTTCTTTTATTTTTTTTCTTTTTTTCTTTTCTTTTTTTTTCTTTCTTTTTCGGAGCATCATCATAGCAGTTGGGAAAATCTCTCTTTTGGGACAAAAAGATAATCATTCTTGGTGGATAAAAAATGTGACACTGCCCCAGTTTTGGGAAATTGGATCATGGGGATAGTTTGGCTAGGAATGTCAGAAGGTCTTATTTTCAGTAGGGGTTTTGGTATATGGTGAACTAAAAAAAGGTTTCAGGTTTTCAGAGGGATTTTTGTGTATGGTGGAAAGCCCCAGTATGCTACTAACAGCTCGACCGCAATGGGTCGAATGTGATTCCGGTCAAGACGACTTGTCTGTTTGGGATTTCATGCATTCTTAATAGTTTGCGGGTCCATATCTTCTAGATGACTCATTATCAACTCGTATAGATTTAAGTGTTTTTAAGGAAGTCAACTTATCATCCATTAGAAGAAAACTTTTCCAGGGATACTCGGAAATAGGTGACCTGCAAAAGAAAAGATATATAGACAATCTACGAAAACTGATGCTGAGTTGAAAAAGAGTTGTTTCTTGAAAAATTTATTTTTCAAGAGGAGATTCAAAGGTAAAAAGGGTTTTTGGAGGCGTATACAAAAGTGTATTCTAGGGTTTGATGAGTCTCAAAGTCTTCCCTTGTCCTTCCCTAAGTGGCCAACAACTTCTTGTACTAAGTTCTGCCCTATCTGAATTCTTTCTCAATGTTGTTCCTTGGGCAATGCTTGATCACTTTTTATCAGAAACAATCATGGGTGCGGCTTCTCAATGATTTCATCATCGATAAGGTCTTGAATATCATTCCTGAGTGAAAAGCATTTGTCGGTGATATGACTATTGGATTGGTGGTATTCACAATACTTGTTGCGGCTCCATTTGGCGGGTAATGGGTTTGGAGGTTTGTAGTTTTCAAGGGGCTTAAGGACTTCCTGTGCCGTTATCCCTTGCAGTATTAGTGACATTGGGGCATATAATTTATCGTAATGCCTTCTGTTTCCTTTGTAAGGTTCTATGCAGCTTCTGTTAATGCCACTACTTCCTTCAACAGATTGGCAGACTTATCCGTCTCATATGGCCATGGCACACTAATGTATTTACCAGCTTGGATTCTTTCAACAACATTAACTTCTTCCGTAGATCCTTATTCTAATTCAGAATATCAGAATGAACTTGGAGGTGTATCAATTTCTAGGGACCTTCTACGTATATCTTCATCAATACGATTTCCTATTTCAACAATGGTATTGAAATCACCGTATGGAACCTCATGCGTTCAAGATAAATTGGTTGGAGGTTTTTTATAAACAATCGGGCTGATTCAGATGGATCAGGTCTGTCCAGTGTTTAGGCAACTTTCTTCTTCCACTGGGTAGTACATTCTACAAAGGTTTCTTTTTTTTTTTTGGGTGCATGCCTCAAGATCTCTTTTATTTTCAGTAGTGGTATTGTCTTTATAGCTCTTTAGGAATTATTTTGCTATTTGGTCCCAAGTGCCCATGGTGCTATTATATGCTAGCATTAACCATTGCTTTATAGCCCCTATCAAGGTAAGGTGGAAATTGGAGGCCATAGCTTCAAAACTAGCCCCTCTTGACTGCATGCCAGTAGAATAAGATTTTAGGCGGGAGATAGAGCATCCAGTCCCATCGAATTTTTCTATGTCGGGTATTTTGAAACTTGAGGGTAGTATGGCTGAAGGTTGCAGCGTTAATGCCCGCGTAGAAAATTCTCCTTTGTTTAGAACTTTGAGCATTATACCTTTTAGGTTCTCCATGTCTGCCTCTATTTTAGTTTGAGGAGGTGCTGGGTTTTGGTATATGTTGGAAGGATTGGGAATAACTGAGTTTATTTCTTGCTGTGGCATTTGGTTAGGATTTTGAGGAGGTATTTGGTAAGGATTTCGGTAAGGGTTTTGAAGAGGTAGGTTGTTTGTGGGAGTTGGGTTTTGGCATATGTTAGAAGGATTAGGAATAACTGGGTTATTGGTGATTTCCACCTGACGACCAAGATTATTACAGAGTAAATAAGTCGTTACTTGTCATGGCTGGGTATAGCTTCTGGGGTCCATATATGGGTTATTTTGGAGTGGGTTAGTAATGGGAAATGATAAGCCATTTTGGATTTTAGGGTATATGGGTGTTTGGAAAAGGATATGGTGGGATTGGCAAGAAAGGGTTGAAAGTTTGGTAATAAGTATTTGGTGAGAAATTGGTGATTGGGGTGCTGGCGGTTGGTGGAAGGTTAGTGTCTGGCTTAGGGTTTGGGTTTAGAGGATCATGAGAAGTAGATGCTTCTTGAGGGGTTGTAGGGAAAGAGGTTCCCTCACCATTGGGCTTTAGATTTTGGACAAGGTTTGCCATCTGGCTCATTATGCTATCATTCTGTGCATCAAAATTTCGATCTAACCATTGCTGCATGGCCAGAGTAGGAGCGTACCATTCTGTTCATTTTTGGCGGCCATTCTGCCCAAATTTGTATTCCCTGAACGGATTCTGATATTTTCTGATCTGACCTTTGTGTCTGTTTCTCGTATCAAACGACCGATACTATCTCTTCCTTTCCAAACTTGGACCAGGCTTCTGAGGAAAAGGGGTTGAAGGTATTAGAAGAGGGTTGGCTAAAGGCTTTTTGGGTTTGGAGTATAGTGTGCCTTTAGTATTACTATTTTTTATTATTATTCATTTTTTCTATAATTGATCGGACAAGCACCCGCTTTGTTTTGACAGTCTCAGGACTATTTATGGAATTGTGGATTCTTTCTCCAGAGTATAAGAACTTCGTATTCCACCTGCCTTTCGACTTCCCAAGATCAGACTGATCTCAGGCGAAAGAGTCTATACTCTTTCCAGGATCCACCATTCAAAATGGTCTAAGTTGAATATCATAAAAATCATTGGTCAGCCCCTGCACATTTCTCTATTCGTATGTGTTTTTTTTTTTTTTGCACAGGGACTGGTCAGTGATTCAGAGATATAAAAACTGATCGGTCCGTGAAGTGTCCTAAGAAACTATATGTAATTAACGTTGGTTGATGCAAGGGGTATGATGACCATGATGTAGGGTAGCAGTTCGGAATATTTCTACGTGCGTGCACATGTGTGCAGCATCTAAAAACCAGTAAAGTTTTTTTTTCCAGATATAAACGAATAAATAAAGCAGATATGTCCTGTCTTTCTGTTCTTTGTGGATTTTCTCGGCTTATTTAGTTTGAGTCCCTGAAAGGACGACGCGAGCAAGTATAGCGGCCATTTAGATAAAGAAATAGAAAGAAAAGTGGGGAATCTATCTATTCCTATTAATTACATATTTGTCATAATCCTCAAAATAAAATGACAGAAAAAAATATATGTACATTTTTTTTCTTTTTTTAGCGTAAGTAAAGCAAGCAGAATAATATCAAGATAGAACATGATAAAACAAATATAAAATAAAGCCCCAGCCCCGTTTTTTTGTTATTCTGTCCGAACTTCTATTTTTGATTTTTTTTTTGTATCTGTAACGGGACCCGAAACGAAGCTGCTGCAAGTTTCACGGTTATTTGCACAAATATATATACAGATATATAAAAACTGTAATATTTAAATTTTCAAATAAATATAATAAGCATATTTAGCCAAAAAGAAAAGAAACTTGTTTTTTTTTATTTTGAAAAATGTGTCTAGCCCTTCGTTTTTAAAATAAAAACGACATCCCCATCAGAGTTACCATTGTGAGTGCCCCGGAGATTTTTCCACATCTCGCACTCCTTTTTTTTAGGGGGAAGCGAGATTCGGAAAATGCAACGTCCTTTTCATTTCATCTTCCCTTGTTTAGGGAAAAACGAAATTAAAAGTGAAAAAATGGTGTTGCGAAGAGCGCGTTGGAATACGCACGGCCTCATTGTGGACCACGTGAGTGCTTTGGATTTTTCTGTATCTCATCCTCCCTTCTTTAGGGGAAAACAAGATTCAGAAAATGCAACGTCCTTTTCATTATATCTTCCCTTGTTTACTGGAAAACGAAATTAAAAGTGCAAAAAGGATGTACAAAGAGCGCGTGGGAATACGCTCTGCCTCACTGTGGACTCAAAATGTTGTAACAGAGTCACCATCTTTATTTTAAGGAGAAATTAAAAAAAAAATAATAACCATATTTTGTAAAAGGGGTTCGGAGGCTAAGTTACGAGGTGGGAAGGTATTAGACACTTAACTCGCCCTTTCGATCTCAAAACAAGTTTTTTGGCTAAAATATGCTTTTATTATATTTATTTAACAGATAAAATAAAACATTTAAATATACATATCTATACATATATTATTACAAACTTGCAGTAATCTCTTTCTAGTAATCACAAATATTTGGCCATAATAATGGCTCTTTTTAGTGCTAATTTATATAGAAATCCGGGTAGCATAACTGCTTATATTTATTACATCGGGCCGGCTTAAATAGCATTTTTTATATATAAAACTTTATATAGCCTACCTTTTAAAGTGTGGGAGCTTTATCCAGTACCAACTCACTTCTAGTAGATTTTAGAGGCGCTCGCTCTGTCCTTCCAGGAGAGGAAGTCTTTTGTTGTTGTGGAGATTCGGGTAAAGTAACTGTTTCCGAAAGTTACTTTCTGGAGCCGGGAACCGAGCGGAGCAACTGCTTGCTTTTTTGTTGTTGTTTGATTGCTGACAGCGGAAATCGGGCAGAGCAATTGCTTGTTTTTTGCGGATTTTGCGTTTGGATTCGGGTAGGACAACTACTCTTTTTGGGATTTTTGGACTGGGGAAATAGGGTGGAATCCTAGCAGGACAACTAGGTTTCACTTTGACCGGTTGGTTTTATGTTTGGAGGAGATTTGACGGAGCTTCGAGTCTTGAGGAAGGGTTTCTCTCAGAGCGAACTCACTGACTTTTTAACTGCGTGCGGAGAGTGTGTGTTAACTGCGTGTACTAACTATGAATTTTCACAAGCCGGATGCCTCTATTTATAGGCTGAGATTGAGATTCCTTCGCTGTTAAGATTTCTTCGTTTGTGCTTCATCGGCTTGTACCGCACGCTTAAGAAATTGTACTAAAAGCAAAGTGCTACAGTAATATGAGCACTATTGGGCGCCACCCATGGGGGGTCTGGGCGCCGCGCCCAGTATGCATGTGGGTGGCGCATGGACTCCTTTTTGGGCTTCTTTTTGACACTTTGGCCCCCTGCATTTTACTGTTTACGCATCCTGCTTTTTCTTTTGCACTTTTAACCATGTAACTTGACATTCGTTAAGGTTTAACAGATCTTGATATTTTATGTCATATTACATACCAGAGGTATGAAATTGGGGTATCTACAACCAACAATTACATTATTAAACCGCGGTTCAAAAATTAATGCACTAAAATTGATGAATCGCAGTTCAAAAATAAACTAGCAATTATACTATTGAACCGCAGTGTAAATATTAATGCACTAAAATTGATGAATCGCGGTACAAAAATAGATTAGTAGTTACACTATTGAACCGCGGTGCAAAATTAATAATATAAAATTGATGAATTGCGGTTAAAAAATAGACTAGCAGTTATACTATTGAACCGCAGTGCAAAAAACAATGTGATAAAATTGATGAATAGATGTGCAAAAAAAAAAGACCTCTGTAGCGCGCCTACGATTCATTAAGGATATTGTAATCATTTTGCCACAAAAACTGACTTTTTCTAATTAAAAATAAAAAAAATGTATTTTAACGATTAAAATATTCAAAAAGTAAACCGACCCATAATTTTTTCTTAATTATAATTACCGTTTCCATTTTATCTAAACAAGCCCGGTAGGCGTCTTTCCATTTTATCTAAAAAATCACAGTTTTAAAGGTATAATAATCTAGTGTTATATTAATGTAATAACAGTTAATTATAATTATAAAAACATTTAAGTATAGTTAATATATTTACAACAGAATGTGTGGGTAAAGACAAAATGTTATGAAATATCGTAAGTATAATTTTTAAACAGTGGACTATTTAAGTAAAACATTATCAAATAAAACAATTGACTCTTGATATAGAACATAGAGAATATAAACTTAGGCTCCGTTTGTTTCACGGAAAATCATTTCCAGAAAATGATTTCCGGAAAATGATTTTTGGAAAGTGAAAATATTTCATTTTCAGGTGTTTAATAAATCTTTTGAAAATATGCAAAAAACATTTACGGGTGTTTGACAAACACACGGAAAATGTTACAGAAAACAATAAATGAATAAATACAAAAAATATGTTTTAATATTAATGTACATATTGAATATAAGATAGTGTTGAACTTTAAGTAATTTTTTTTAGTAGCACTCAATTTATCATTAGTGATGTTAAATCAATAAGGTTCATCTTTTTTTAATCTCATAATTATAAATAAAAAATTGATAATTTATATGAAAAAAAAAACATTTTAAAATAGAAAATGGACAACGTTTAGGATGTCCCTGGAAAATGTTACGAAAAACTATATATGAATAAATACAAAAAAATATTATAAGATAGTGTTGAACTTTAGGTAATTTTTATTTAGTAACCATCAATTTATCATTCGTGATGTTAAATCAAGGTATTTTTTTTTTTCAATATCATAATTACAAATAAATTTTTTTTATAATTGATATGAAAAAAAAAAAGTTTTAAAGTAGAAAATTGACAATGTTTAGGATGTCCCTAAATAATATAGTTGATACTGATTTTAAGACGTAGTGAGTATTTATTAAAATTATAATTTATAAATAGTGTGCACAAACTTCATTTATATTTCTAAACAATTTATTTGTTGAGTGAAATATTGTGTATGTAAGTAAATATGCACAATTGTAAAAGGGAGTGGAGTATGCCCAAACATTTGAAAAATGACTTATGGAAAATGAATCTATAAGTTATTTTTCGGAAAAGAAACCTTCATTTTCCGTTGATTCGGAAAACCTTTTACGTTGACTACATTTTTCTAAGGTTACCAAACACCAGAAAATAAGAAAAACGTTTTCTGTAAATCATTTTTTCGTGAAACAAACGGAGCCTTAAGTTGTAAATCAATTGATCAATGAGTTTCAAGAAAGAAATTGTGGTCTTATATTCGAGTTTTGTTTGGTCAATTGTACCTTGCAAATTTATTTCTCAAAAATCACCAAGGCCCGACGTGAATGTCAGATCCACCGTTAACGATAGCAGTGGATGCTAGAGTTGGTAGCAACATGTAGAGGTGGTGGTGGTGCTAGTAAAAGAAAGATGAGTTGTTATTGTGTAAATTAATGGATCGAAATTTATAATTTAAATTTTTAAGATTTAACATATAATTAGTTTTATGAAATTGAGGTATTTAGAAATCTAACTCAATTCAAATTTCAAATTTTAATTGAGGTATAAACAACAAAATTGGTTTATTTTTGCTTATAACTTTAATGATGATCTTATAAATACATGGAATTTATAGAAAACTAGTTTTTTAACCCGTGCGTTAAACGCACTTCAACAAAATCGTACATAAACAAAATAAGGAGGATCGGTTTATTAACAATTACACATAAGTATATCACTAATCATTATAGATTCTAAAAAAATGTTTTTATACACAACATCTGCTGTCTTATTAGTTGGTCTTTCATCTTCGCTGCATATCAATATGTTCAAACCAAAATAATTTACTACTCTAGAAACTACGACATATAACTAACTGTCTATGGCTAAATACTGGGTTTTTTTTCCTAAAAGAGACCTACGTGCAATTATTGACTTTGAAACTTGTTAATTGTCATTGTATATGATACCCGCAATGTAAATTGTCTTCTCAGGAACTTGAAAGACAGTCTTACATCGGATAAGTTAATGACAATCTTGGGATAAAAACATTTTCTCCAACATTGCTTTATTTCAAAAATTTTGTTTCAACAATGTGATCCCCAAGATTTATGATGATTATTCTTGTTCCATTGCATAACCCTGCAGCATGATCATTGTTTCTCAATGGCATTACTGGAACATTGTTTTATTTCAAAATTGGGACAAAAACATTTTCTCCAACATTGCTTTATTTCAAAAAATTTGTTTCAACAATGTGATCCTCAAGATTTATGATGATTAGTCTTGTTCCATTGCACAACCCTACAGCATGGTCAATGTTTCTCAATAGCATTATTGGAACACTAATTTTAAGTGTCAATTCATGGTCTGACAACCCCGAACACTTTATACTATTCAAAAATTCTGTATAATGAATGTCTTAGAACAAACTTAATTTTTTTCCGCCCTTCAAATAGGAATGTGAACTCAAATAAGTTCTTCATTTTGAATGATTACTTTTATTAAATTGTATTTGTATTTTATGAATAAATAAATTTCTAAGAAAAAAATAAGCTAAAATCAAAATAACGAAAATATTTTTATCGTTAACAATTATTTTTGTTTTGTAAATTATTTTGATTTCAATAACTGCCATTATATATTTTTTTTGTTTTATTGACTTCGTAACTATTATTTTTGTTTTATTTTTAAGAATTAGTTTTACCGAAAAAAATTGTTCCGCAATTTTTTATTATTATTTTACTAACCTCAGTTTAAATTGTTTTGTTTTATTGACTCTATAACTATTATTTTTGTTTCATCAAATATTTTTATTGTACTAACGTATTTTTGTTTTACCTAACTATTTTAAAGAATTTGTTTTAAAATTTTGTTCCGTAAATTATTTTTATAATTTTACTAACCTCAGTTTAAATTATTTTTGTTTTATTGACTACGTAACTATTATTTTTGTTCCATCAAATATTTTTATTTAACTAATGTATTTTTTTTACATAGCTATTTTAAGAATTTGTTTTAAAATTTTGTTCCGTAAATTATTTTTATTCTTTTAGTAACCTTAGTTTAATTTTTTTTGTTTTTATTGACTTTGTAAATATTATTTTTGTTACATCAAATATTTTTATTATACTAACGTATTTTATTATTATTTTACTAATCTCAGTTTAAATTTTTTTGTTTTATTGACCATGTAACTATTATTTTTGTTCCATCAAATATTTTTATTTTACTAACGTATTTTTTGTTTTACCTAACTATTTTTAAGAATTTCTTTTAAAATTTTGTTCCATAAATTATTTGTATAATTTTACTAACCTCAGTTTAAATTATTTTTGTTTTATTGACTCCGTAACTATTATTTTTGTTCCATCAAATATTTTTATTTAACTAATGTATTTTTGTTTTACATAGCTATTTTTAAGAATTTGTTTTAAAATTTTGTTTCGTAAATTATTTTTATTCTTTTAGTAACCTTAGTTTAAATTGTTTTTGTTTTCATTGACTTTGTAACTATTATTTTTGTTCCATCAAATATTTTTATTTTACTAGCGTATTTTTTTACATATATATTTTTAAGAATTTGTTTTAAACTTTTGTTCCGTAAATTATTTTATTTTATTAACCTCCGCATTAAATTATTTTTATTTTGTTGATTCTGTAACTTTTATTTTTTATAGTTGTTTGTTCCATAAATTATTTTTATTTTACTAACCTCTTATATTTTTTTATTTTTGTTTTAATTACTATTTTTTATGTTTAAAGAAAGAAAAATGTTTAAACATATTTAAAGAGAGAGGAGACGGTGGTGATGAGAGAGAAAATATGGAGTAGACGGAAGAGAGAAAGAGAAATACAACCAGAGAAGATAGGAAAGAAAAAGTGTGAAATGGTAACTTAAAAATTAATAATTCAAAAGTGAGATTTGGAGGGAGAAATCCGTCCTTGTCATTATATATATATATATATATAGATTATATAATATGTAGTTACGTGGTAATTGGAACTGTTACCACTAGGTCTGTCAATGGATCGGATTCGGATCGGATCAGTCATATCCATTATCCGATTTGTTAAAAAATTATTGGATTTGGATCGGATCGTATTATCTTTCGGATATTCAAAAGCTTGATCCATATCCTAAATTTTCGGATTCGGATCGGATTCGGATTTTATGCGGATTTTATTCACCCCTAATTAAAGTACTGAATAAAATTAATATTGATGTATTTTTTCTTAATCAAATGTTGAATAAAATTAAAAATTCATATTTTTAGCTTACACAAACATGAATAATAATGTTAGTAAGATCTTAGAGTTCGTTGAAAAATTTATATTTAGTAAAATTAGTAATGATTAATGACTAAAAACACATTATTAGTAACTTTTATATGTATAATATTAATATTTAATATATTTTTTATATCGGATCGAATCGGGTTGTTAACGGATCGGAACACCTTAATCCATATCCGATTTGTTAAGCTTTCGGATTTTCGGATTCGGATCAAAATCGGGTAATCGGATTTAAAAACTAAATCCATATCCTAAAAATAACATCGGATTCGGATCGAATTCAGATCAAAATCCGATCCATTGACAGGCTTAGTTACCACTTACAAATGTCAAAGAAATGAAAGAATATATATATGGTTTTGATTAATTAGTTAATCGATGCCACATAACTTAAAACAGCTGTTGCATTCATGTGAGTTAGCTATTAAAGGAAATCTACGCTGTCGCTCATTAATGAGATATTTATTTTTGGAAATCTAAGCTAGTATATGGGGGGTTGGTGTATGATTCCCCTAATGGATAAGTCAACTATAGGAGAGGGTGCCCACCCCCTCCATCTCGATTTCGAATGAAGTAAATGAATTGTCCATATAAATTTGCCATTATTTTATGTGTGGTCAATTCAATTTTATTTGACTCCTAAAATTCAATGAAAGGTTTATGCACGTATTACTACTCACCTTACTTGGTGTTGAATGTTGATGATGATGCTCCTTCCTCTTGAAAAATAATTTCTTTTTATAATTGGGAAGACATCTAATATAGATATCAAATCATTATTTAACATGTATTTATTATGTTTTTGTTAGGAACATAATTTAGAAGTAAAAAAAAGAAAGTGAGTTGGGACAATTTTTTGTATATTCATCTTCAAAGAAAAACAACGACTTAAGCAAAAACAAGAGAGAGAAAGACGATCTCCACTACTTGGCTAAGGAAAGAACTCACATAAAGAAACTAACACAACTAACAACATCATAGGCTACAACTGCTCAACTCCTATTGTCTTAGACGTAACCGCATTGACCCGTTGTAACCATTGGCAGACGCACCCTCAGGGGTCAGGGGCAGTTGCCCCCACTTGGTTTTTTTGAAGGTTTTTTTTTTAAAAAAATAAATAAATAATGCTTTGTAAATTTTACAATTTGTCCTCACTTCTGTCAAATTTGTACCAGTTGCACCCATCTGAGACAATCTCCGCGTCCGCCACTGATTCTGCCCTTTGAAGCATCCTTGTCCATATGGATGAAGTTGGGATAAGCTTTAGAAAAACGCCGCTCATTCTCCCAAGTTGCATCTTCGGCGAGGGCCCCCTTCCACTTTATGAGAACTTCGCACCGTGGCTGATAGGTTCCTTTGTGAATGGTGCGACACCCAAGAATTTCTTCGAGCTAGGGAAGTAAAACATCATCGGGGGAGGTAGTTGGAAGTGTTCCTGGCAGCTGTGTGTGTGTGTGTCGAACCCAAGTATTTACGAAGGAGGCTCACATGGAAGACGTGGTGAATTTGGGTGCTGGGTGGCCATTGGCGGACACAGACTTTGCATTATGGGGGCAGTTGCCCCCACTTGGATTTAATTTTGGTAAGGGATTTTTTCTTTTTTTTTAATAATCTCTTATATTATACAGTTTGCCCCCACCTGAATAACATTTATAAATTTTACCCCCACCTGAGGAAAAGATTTTTTTTTTTAAAACTTATCGTGAGTTAATTTGAAAGCATCCTAAATCCCTTCTCCCAAATCTAAAAAATCAAAATCCCCTCTCTCTTGCTCTCGGCCCATCCCTCCCGTCTCCCTTTCGGCCTCCACTCCAGGCTCCAGTTCCACCGCCGCTCCCTCGACCAGTCGACCCTCCAGCCTTTGATTCCGAGTTCCGACCACTACCAGTCAACCTTGACCACCGGCATAAGCACGGGCACCAGACTGGCGGACTGAACAGTGAACTCTTTGTCTCTCCAAACTCCATCTCTACAAACTCTTTGCTGGCCTTACTAGTTACTCCTTTTAGTTCTCTACTCTACAAGAGGTATTTTTCAAGAATCAAGACTTCTAAATTGAGTTTTGTGATTTAAATTTTGTGATTTTGAATTCGTGATTGTGAATTTCTAAATTGTAATTGTCTATTTGTTTGAATCAAAGTATGAAACTATGATTGTATGAACTTGTAAATTATAATTGTGAATTTGTGATTTAAATTTTAAAAATTAAAATAACACTAATGTTAAAAATATCCCTAATTTGAAATAACTCTAATTTTGAAACAACCCTAATTGATTATTTAATCTATATAATTGTTGAGAATTGTGATAGATGATATTATATAATATTGTTTTAGTTCCTAAATTTGTGTGTTCAATATCTTGGTAGGAAATGTCTATTTATTTAATCTGAAATTAGGGCATTTTAATTTGGGGGTTGAAGTAGTTGATCTATCTACATTGCTTGAGCAAACATGAAAATACTTGTCGTACCTATTGGTGTATCGACTTTTGAAGTTCGCATTGATTTTGCCGATAGCAACATCAAGTGTGAAAAGATGCTTCTCTGCAATGAATATTGTCAAGACAGATCTACGAAACCGAATTTGTGATCAATTTTTAAATGATTGTTTTGTATGTTTTATTGAAAAAGATTTGCTTAAAAGTGTTACAAATGATGATGTAATTAAACATTTTCAAAATATGAAAACGCATAGGAAACAATTATGATTTATAAACTTTATTAAATTTGTACACCCGGTTGGAAAAATCTCTGTGTCCACCACTATGGGTGGCAGCTATAAACATTAAGCAACCAGGCCAATGCGTTCCTTAATGCGGTAAGGCCCATAAAAATGAGGTGACAACTTTATGGAAGACCAAAAAACAACAGTGGTCTGATGATACGACTGAAGTTTAAAGTATACATAACCCCCGACGGAGAATGAGACCTCCCGTTGTTTTTGGTCGGCTTGGGTCGTCATGCGATGCTGAGCCAAACTGAGATTGTGCTTTAGTACCCGAAGGATTGTAGCTTGATCCCTGAGATAATCATCAATGGCTGGAAGGTTAGTTGAGCCAAGAACGTAGTCAAGTATGTGGGGCGGAGGGACCCTGTAAACAACCTTAAATTTGGTCATTTTAGTGACAGAGTGAACAGAAGTATTATAGCTAAATTCTGCTCAAGGAAGCCATTCTACCCACTTCTGAGGTTAGTTGCCAGCGAAGCAACGAAGGCACGGTTCCAAGGTACGATTCATTACCTCAGTTTGCCCATCCATCTCGGGGTGATAACTGGAACTCATGCATAATTGTGTCCCTTGCAGTTGAAACAATGTCTTCCAAAAGTTACTTATGAAAACTCTATCATGATTGCTAACAATTGACGTCGGAAACCTATGAAATTGAACAAAATTAACAATGAATGACTTAGCAACCGTGAGAGTTGTAAATGGGTGCTTTAAAGCCACAAAGTGGCTATATGAAGGGACCCGACCTGGGTCCTTCTACGTGGAGCTGACACGTGGCTTCCAGCTGGGCTAAGCGGGGCCCATCTCTCGGTAGCTCGTCTAGGAAAAGGGCCGACCATGATCGACGATGAATTATCTGGCCGAGCAAAACATCCTCAGAATTGACCAAGGGCCACTCCGAGGATCAAACCCGACCACCCATCACGATGAAGATCAAAGTCATGCTTGGCAGATCAACCTTCCATGACAACGATAGGCCTGACTTATAGCCTGTACATAGCCTCCAAATGTCATCTCCACAAGAGGCGAGCAAGCCAGGCAAGCCGTTGTAACTTATCGGCTCATCAACCGCCCACAATTGGTACATCACACGCTATCTATCAACCACTCAGGAACTGCCAGCAAGCCGACCAGTGGACAAGTCCCACCATCAGGGACCTCCATTTCAATCATGATCTCAAATCCAAACTACTATAAAAGGAAGCTTTTCCCTTTGAGAAAAGGTATGATTTATTCTGCATTCAAAGACTTATAAGAGCTTTGGTACACATTAGACACAAAAAGGTTCATTACCAGACACCCACCGGAAGCTTTAGGGAACGCCTAGCTCCGACATACATAAAACTCCCTGATTACTGACTCTCACACTGGAGGGCTGTAGTTGGGAAACCCCCAGCACCCTAACGGTAGTCTTCTTTCAGGTAACCAATGATCAAGAGCAAGCATAAAGCCCAGATATTCCATCAACCTTGGTACAAGAAGTACCCACATCCACCGGCGTGAACATCAACCCAGGACACGTCAGCTCCGGTCCATTATGTGGATCACCAGCATAGTCACCCCATCTTTGTGGCGTGATCACTATACGTTGATAATCGATCGATGATGACCATAATAACAGTGAACCCTTGCGACCGCAATAAACCTTCTATGAAATCCATGGAAATGTCGGTCCAAATTTTGGTAGGAACTGGAAAAGGTTGGAGCAAGCCGGTAGGCTTCATAGAATCAGACTTAAATCATTTGGCATGTAGCACACTAACGCATATTGGGCCACTGAAAGCTACCCCTAACACAACTTAGAGTTTTAAGGAATCCAAAGTGCCCTCTTGCTAGCGCTGAATGACAGTCTGCCAAGTTTCTTGGAACCAAGTTCGAGGTAGGGCTTAAGTAAATCTTGCCGTGACAGAACCAAACCCCGTCGTGCTGCTGTAGATGATGCCTAAAAAATGATGGTAGAAGGGATCAGTACGAATTTCGATCTGGAGTTGTGGAGACCATTATGTTTTCGGCGCTGAGAGAGAGGTAATGTGTAACTCAACTCGACGGGACAGTGAATCTGCAGCTTGGTTGTCGACGCCTTTCTTGTACTTAATCCCATAGTTGTAACCCATCAATTTAGGGAGCCATCAGGCCTGTGCCAGGATGGTAATTCGTTGCTCCAACAAATACCTGAGACTGCGTTTGTCGGTGCAGACAGTAAATCTTCGTCCAAGTAAATAGGGATGCCATTTACGGACAGACTTGAGTCACTTGACAATGGTGATCATCTCTTTCTCATAAGCGGACAAAGCAAGGACTGATCCCTTTAGTGCCTCACTGAAATAAGCAATAGACCTTTTGTTTTGATTTAAAACAACATCAATTCCTCTACCACTAGCATCACACTTAATAATGAAAGGCTGGGAAAATTTTGGAATGGATTTTCAGTAGTACCTGGCGAGGTCGAGAAAGACGTGGACTGCCTTAGGCGTGGTGGGAGTGGGCCACTCACAAATGGACTGAATTTTGCTTGGATTAACCGCCACACCATCATTTGAGATTATGTACCCAAATAATCAACCTGGGGAACTCCAAACTGACACTTCTTTTCCTTGACAAAAAGATGGTTAGCTCTCAGAATTGAAAAAAAAAAAAAAAAAAAAAAAAAAAAAAAGCTCTCAGAATTGTAAATATAGTGCGTAAGTGCTCAAGATGGTCATTCCATGTGACAGAATAAACAAAAATATCATCGAAAAACACTAAAATAAACCTTCTGAGATGTGGCCGGAAGAGATCGTTCATGAGACATTGGAATATAGCAGACGTGCTTATAAGCCCAAATGGCATGACCAAAAATTCATAGTGACTGTCATGCGTACAAAAGGCTGTTTTATGAACGTCCTCATCTTTGACTCGTATTTGATGGTATCCTGCTGTTAAATCAAGCTTGGAATTTTTTAGCACCATACAACTAATCAAGAAGTTCATCTATCACTGGAATGGGGTACTTGTCTTTGACCGTTATTTGATTTAGAGCACGGTAATTGACACAAAATCACCAACTACCATTTGCCTTCTTTACTAACAGTACATGTGATGAAAAAGGGTTGTGACTGGGCCGAATCAGTCCTGAATCGAGTAGCTCGCGTACCATCTATTCAATTTTTAGCTTATGATAGTACGGGTATCGATATGAGCGCACATTCATTGGTTTGGCTTAGGCTGTAACGGAATACTGTGATCTTGGTCCCATTTTGGTAGAAGGTTGGAGCTAGCCTTAAAAATATCAGAGAATTCTGCTAAGAGCTGGGTGAGAGCCGGAGATCGAGCAGATGCAATCGCATAACTTTCGGAGGAGGTAACATGAAGGAGATATGACCAATATTTCATGGCGTGAAATTCATTAAGACCCAATTCTATGGTGGATGTCAGTTTCAGGCCCTGAAACGTGCGTTTGATACCCCCGGTTATGATAGACATATTTTATTTTTGATAATCCGTCTCAACAAGCCTGAGTGTTTGAAGCCATTGAACCCCAAAGACAAGATGACAGGATGCCACCGGTAAAACATAGTAATCGACAGTGACGATGGTTATTTGGATGTCAAGTTAGAGTCCCTGTAAACACCCTAATTTCATGCCCCTATTTGAAACATCCTAGAAAATGTTATATCAAGTCGAAAAGGACTAACGTACGTTATGTTTCAGGGGATCAAAGTATCAAGGAAACTTGAAAATGCTTAAAGGGACAAACAACAAGCAAAAGGGGAAAATGAAACATTTTTTGGTCATAAAAATAATTTGGGACGCGGCACAAGCAATTTTGGGCACCGCGCCCAAAATTACAAAGGGCAGCGCCCCGAATTATCTTTTGGCCGGTGTAAATATCTCCAACCTCGAGTTGTGTGCCTCCTGGTGAGGATGTGGTTCCTATTGTCCATGAGTTCTACACTCACAATGGGAGAGTGTTAGGGGAGGACCCTAATCTATCATGGGTGAAGGGTGCGTTTGTGGATTTTAGCGGGTATGCGATCTTAGATTGCTACAATCTGCCTATGGTGCATAATGATGACAACCAGTCCTACCTGCTGTACAATATTGCCTTGTCCACGGTAAGCGAAATGATAGCTTTACGAGGTTCTCAGTGGCCTTTCGGACGTGGAGAGACATCTGGTTGTCCCCATTCGATGAAGGGGTCTCACCTACTGATCAGGCGAGAGGGATTTATAAGTTTATATGTGCGAGGGAATGCCAACGTCTTATCAATCTGATGTGACTTGGAATAGGGCGGTGTTAATTTACACCATTTTGACGAAGGGGACTGTTCACATCTCTGATTTAATTAATCGGCAGCTTAAAGGCATGGTTAATCAGACCTTGAACTCTGGGTATTTCTTTACCACTCTAATCATTGGCCTATGTGCTAGAGCAGAAGTCCAATGAACTTCTGATTTAGAGAGAGTAAGACATATGCCTAATGTTACCCGAAAGGGCATTACTAGTAGATCGCGGCCACCCTATGCCCGTCGCTCTTAGGATGTTGATGAGCATGCTGATGAGAAGTCCAATGTGGATCCTCTTTAGAAGTTGTCCACTTAAATAGTGGAGCTGCATATGGACCAAGCTGTGGTCTAATATCAAATTGAGCAGATTCAGGCTGACCAGAACTACTTTCACGGGTGGTCTGGTCAATTTTTCTAGAACATGGCTACTCATTTCAACATGCCTTCTAGCGCTGTCCCTGAATGGCATCCTCCTTCGTTAGATCGTCCTAACTTGCAATGAGTCGATGCTTAAATAGCATCATCCTTCGTTATGCGGATCTATAATTTATTTTTCGTTCTCTTTCCCTATCAATTCCCTTATCGGCTAGTCCAAAATTTTGAGGACAAAATTTAATTGAAGTTTAGGGGGGGGGGGGATTCTGGGTCTTGGGTCTTTTCAGGCCCTAGCCTACTGAGAATTGGGAACTTGTTGCGTAGATCCTGCTATGTACATGGGACAATTAGTGTCCATATTATCTCTTCTTCTCTCTATTTTCTTGCTTTTACTTATTGTAGACACCCCAATTTCATATCACTGTTTATAACATTCTATAAAATGCTAAATCCAGTAAAAAAGGACTAATAGATGTTAAGTTTCAGGGATTCAAAGTGCAAAAGGACGAAATAACTAACAAACAATAAACAGCAGGGGGTAAAGTGTTAAAAATAAGAAGGTAAACAAAAAGGGGAGCAGCCCAATACAACTTTGGGCGCTGCACCCAAAGTTGTAGAAGGCAGTGCCTTTTTTTGTTAACAGTGTATTCCCATTTTTTCTTTGGTGTAATCTTTTCAGCGTAGGGTACAACACTTTTATGCATGAAGATAAAATATATGCCCTTACCTTCGTTGTTAAGTTTTCACAGGCTATAAATAAGAGGCTTCGGCTAGTGCACCAAGAACATAAAAATTGAGAGAAAATTTACAAAGAGCATACGGAGAAATTTTACAGAGTATATTAAGTCGAAAATCTATTTTGAAACCGAAAGGGCGAGTTGGATATTAAGCCCCTTTCCAACTCGTAACTTAGCCTCTGAACCCATATAAATCTGGTATATTTGGTTTTTCTTTATTTATCCTTAAGATAAAGATGACGACTTTATTATACATATTTTGAGTCCACAAATTGAGGCCGGCCTATTCCACGCGCTCAAAGTTTTGAAACCAACCCACTTTCATGTAGCGTGGAACCGGTTCGGAATGGGGCACTCATACTTATTTTTATTTTAGGAATTGACGTTGACAAGTACAAAAATAAAGGGAGTGACCATTTTAGTTTCTTCCAAATAGGTAAGTGGATGTCTGCCAATTTTGGTAGCTGTCTGCTTATCCAACCTTAGAACTGTCAACGTCGAGCTCCAACTTTCTTAAAAATAAAAAAAATATTCTAAAGTCTTTGGTGTGGAAATCCCTGTCAATGATAATATAATCCTATGACTCATATGACTCTTCCATCGATCCTTATGGAATTTACTATATTGTGTAAATTTCATATGATTATTCAACCCTTTGTGTACTCATACCCCATCATGATTATTAGGGGTGAGTAGGGCCCGTCAATGCCCATCAAGCCCGTTAAAGCTCGTTAGTGCTCGGCCCATGGAGCGCGTGCCCATGGGCTATACATAGTACTGGGCTTTAGATGAGTCATATGCCCGTGGTCTCGGGCTCTACTGGGCCTTCAGCTGCTCCCTGCCCGTTATGCCCGGCCCGGCCCATCCTCTTCTATGATAACTTTTTTTAATTTTTTTAATTATAGATCTTTGACCAAATCCTATATATTTAATTTATGTGTATTATACTATTACTATATTTATATATTATAACTTATAAATTATAATATGTAAATATAGTAATAGTATAATACACTTAAACTAATAAAACTATTGCTAAAAATAAAAGCCTAAAAGTCAAACCCTATTATTTTAATAATTAATTACTCAATCATCTAGATATCTATTGCTATTCTATTCTCAATCTCATCACATGCATTCATGCAAGATTAAAATTTGACATCAGTATTAAATATAGTATTAGTAAGGTGCAACAATTGTCTTCTTCATCTTCTTGAAAAACAATAAAATTATTTAAAAACATAAACAAATGGGCTGAAGCCCGTGCCTGCCCTATGCCCGTCTGAAGCCCGTCCACTAATGCCCGCGGACTGATCAATAGTACTGGGCTTTTAAATCTAATGCCCCCTGCTTGATGGGCTCATACTGGGCATTGCCAATGCCCGCGGGCTTAGGGCCCGTGCACACCCCTAATGATTATTGAATAATTTGGACATTTTTATCTAGTTTATAGTACACATTGTATTTCCCATGAGACTGGTTTGGTGTACATGAATATGTTGAATATCTGCCTATACGTGAGTGTTACATTAAGTTGTAGATGTAGGGTCATTTTTATGAGAGTTAGAACCTTTGGAATTGTTTTTCTAATTTATCTCAAACATATTTTTGAATCGTGAGACATTTTAGTCTTGAATTTCCCTACATTTTTTCTAGCGAATGCTTATGTGAAATATATTAGGAGATGTTCTTCATTTCATAAATTGATGTGATATTTATAATTGTATCTCTTTTCTATGGAATTTTGCATGATGATTTAACATTTAGGATATGATTTAGGCCATCTTTGGAACGTTTGAGCCTTAAAATTTCCTGACCTATCTATATTTATCTCTAGTATCCCTTTTGACTTTAATTAAAAGAATGATGTGTGTTAAGCATACATCAACCCTCATTCGGCTTTATTTTGTTTTACCCACACTAACTTAACATTTAAATCTTATACACTTTAGCCTACCTTTGAGAGAGTAGGACTTGGGTTGGGAATTGATGGTGCTCGGAACTATTGGTGCAAAAGATCTCATATAGTTTCTTCTTCTTCGTTGCATTCTCCGTTTTATTCAAAAGAAAATAAAAGAAAGGAGAGAAGAAAAGAAAATAAAAGAAAAAGGTCTGTATATGAAAATTCAAATGAAGGCATAGCCTACAAGAAACATAAAGCAAAAAGGATCACTGCTCATCTTCAGTGAATGGATAGTATATAGCAAATTTGGGGGGAATATCCTCAAATTGTTATCTTTTCAGGTCTTAGTCTAACACATGTCGTCATGCAATAGAAACGAATGAGATTTGTGATACTTATGCTATCTCGCTTTGAATTTCTTTCCTTCTTTTCATAACCCCTTAACCCTTAGCCTTACATTACAAGCTTAATAAAGCCCTATTAATCTAGTGTCATCTACTCATGTTGTATCATTCTTGAAATTATGATATATGTTTAATTGATCCATGCTTCGTATATACACTTCTTGGTAAAGTTCAATGTATTAGTATAATCTTAGCTATTATAAGTAACTAGGAGATAAAAACATTGTATTCATGCATAGGAAGTGCATGGGATGGATATTAAGCATTTTTGATAAAATTGAGTTCTTTTTTTTTTTAAAGGTGACTGGGCATATATGGTAGATTCCATATTTTGTGATACATATGTTTTTAATAAAGAAATTGAGAATGAATGATGTGCTTAATTTGATTAAATTGTCTAAGTTAGGAGATATTCTATGAGTGGGTATTCAAATAGTTGAAGAATCGCAGTACCATTTACATGATTGAGTAAAACTTTTCGGTAATGGAAGTAGTCCTTACACATGTGTAGAGCATTCCTTGAGGCATCTATTGATTTTCGTGCTATTTTGATTTGAGAATAAATCAAAAAGATTTTATTTATTAATTGCTTTATTAGTTAGTTTAGTTTAGTTAAGTTAAATGCTTTTGTATTTATCTGCATAGTTCGAGTCGCTCATTTGAGTCACCTTGAGTTTGTGGGTTTCTAGAAGAATGTAAATAGTGTCATCCTCCAAAAAAATTGAGGGTATTTGATAGATGTGTTTTATGTGCATCTATTGGGTATATAATATGGCTTAGATTGTTCTTTTCCATGAGTTTTATGCTACTAATATTGGTTTGCAGTTCTATTTTAAGTTTCAGGTTTAAATTGAGATTATGACAAAATTATAGGCCTTTTTCAAGTAATTGAAGTCACAAGGGACCAAAGTGCAAATACCTGGAAGCTTGAAGCTAAATAGTCCAAAGAAAGGCTAGTCGCTAGCCTATCCCCGTGCACCAGGCCATCGCCTATTAGTGGTGTGAAGCATTTGAAGATTTTGGTCTAGGCGCTCGCCTAGACCTGTCACTAGGCTGTCGCGCATTTTCTAGTGTTTAGCCTTCGATGAAATTCAGCTAGGCGTTCGCCTAGTCCATGCTCTAAGCAACCGCCTTATCCCATTTTCAGCTTTGGGTGGTTTTGCAATCTTTTCAGTTTGTATATCTAGTATAAATACAACCCTAGTAGTTTAGGTTTAGGGATCGACTTTTGACCTCTCTTTTGGTTAGAACAATATTCTTTTCAGTTTTAATTAGATTTTATTGAAGACCGATCATGTGTTCATCAGCCCCTCGTGATAGTTCATCAATTGTGATGGACTAAACACATCCATATAGGAATCGGAGGTAACTTATATCAAATCTTATGTTCTAATTATTAATTTCATTCAATCAAATCTTGTTTATCACATAGCTTATATCTTGTCTATCCTTGAAACTTGAATGTTTAATGGGTGTCTGTGGATGTTTAAATATTTGGGTATGAATAACTGCATAATTTGTGCATATGTCATACAATGGACAACCTATGTGATAATTAGATCTCACTGATTTCCTGATCAGGCTAAGGTGTAGATCTAGGTTCGTGTGTTCTTCGTGTACTTAATGGACCTTTAATTGTTATGTGGGCGGATCAAGAAAACATAACAATGCTGGGTATTAAGCATGTCAAATCGTGCTCCAAGCGTCCCAATCTTTACATTAACGAACGGACCCTTGACTTTGATTGATAAATAAGTTATATGAACTTATGAGTAGATACAAGTGAATCATAATTCTTAGACCTTCCCCATAAATAAATCTTTAGTAATTATGTGATCTATGCGAATCTTTTGATCTTTTGATAAATTAGTTTAAATTACCAGTTAATTAATTTAATTAATATCAATCCAAAACCCCTCTTAGTGTAATTGTTACTTTTGCTCATTAAATTATCATAATTGTTATTTCTCTATGTGGTTCGACCCTTGCTTCCGTATAACTATACTCTAGTTGATTCATGCACTTGCGAGGTAATTTATAACACATCAAGTTTTTGGTGCCGTTGCCGAGGAGAAGCTAGCAATTAGGTTAGTTTAGTTGATAACATATTTTTTCCCCCGGTGATTGTGCATTTTATGCACGGTCGTTGTTCACTGAATCTCATACTGGCGAATCGTAACGATAACATAAATAGCATAGGAATAAATCCTGGCAACCCTGTAAATCAGGGTAATCTAGGAAACGTAGAGGATCCTCTGGTTGATCCCCCTCCTCCTGGTAGTCCAAACGTAGGAGATCAGCAAGTCATTCCAGACATGGCTACTAATGAAGCCCCTAATGAAGCCCCACAGACTATGAAGGACTTTGTACGTCCTATGACAGATTTTACTCCATCTTTTTTTTTAAATATATAAGCATGGGTGGCACCCTGCGAGGGTATATTAAAATAAATAGAAAAATACAAACTTGAATGGGACAACCAGCCTTGCTCTTATATAAGGGAGGACGGAGGAGCCAGACCTCGAAACTGTAATACAAATAGAAATTAACAAAGGCTACGACAAAAATTATAAAAATCATGAGAATCCATACACAAAGCTTGCTTGACGTCGCTGGGAAGAGAGCTATAAGTGGTGAAGGTCCTGCTGGTCTGCGTAACATGAGCTGCTGCCACAAGCCGGTCTGCAACTCTATTTTACTCCATCTTGTCTAGTCTTACTTACTATGGTTAGAAATTTTGAGTTAAAATGACATTTCTATAATATGTTGCATACCTTTCATAGTATGGCCACAAAAAACCCTTTGCCTTTTATGGAAGAGTATATCCATATGACTTAGAAAACCCTTTGTTATTATTCTCTAGTTCTTTTATTTTAGTTGTACTTTTACTTAATTTTATTTAGTAAAATGTAACGTAACTTTTCTTTATTTCCTTTTGTTATATATATAAATGTATTTTTCTAGACCAAAGTTTTTAAAATAAACCAAGCATGTTGACAAACCTATTGTGAGACCGAAAGAGCGAGTTGGGTGCGTAACCCCTTCTTAACTCATAACTTAGCCCCCGAACCCATACATTCTGGTATTTTTGGTTTTTCTCTGTTTAACCATAAAATAGAGGTGGCGACTCTGTAAACACACTTTTGAGTCCACAACGAGGTCAATCGTATTCCCCGCGCTTAAGTTTTGAAAGTACTCGTATTTATACAAGGAAATTTTGAAACGGGGTTCTCACAGTCCCCTGCAAAGGCCGACAGATTCTATACGATCCCTATTGGCGATGGTAATGCCAAACTACTTCTTTTTGCTAACGGATAACCCAAATCGTTCAACAATGGCATGATAGATGAAGTTATGGGTACTACCCCTGTCGATGAGAACTGTGATCTACGAATCATGTAATCGACCAAGAACATGAAATGTTCGTGGGTGAGTGACTCCAAAAATAGCATGAAAATAGACCTCATGTTGTGTTGCCAAGGCTTCAATTTCACTATCTGTAGTTTCCCTCTGACCTAAATCTGGTCTGGTAGTGTCCTTGATCATAAAAAGTTGTGGCTTGAGACAGCGATGGCCAACGACGAATTTCTCCTCGCAATAATAGCAGAGCCCTTTGCTACATCGCTCGCGACCCTCCTGTGGAGAGAGTCGTCTGAAGGTGGAAGCATGAGTTGGGGATTGTCGCAATGCTGGAGATGGTCCAAGAAGTCTTGGAGTGGGGTTGACCGCAACCTTAGATGGGGGAGTCGAACGATAGAAGGTGGATAACCCCTTTTGTAGTTGGTTTTGTTCTTCCACTAATCTGGCCACTCCTATTGCATCCGCCAATGTCCTAGGCTGCTTTATTTTGACATCCAATTGGATGTCATCCTTTAGTCCCACAACGAAGCACCCAACCAGAAATGTCTCTAGTAGGCCATCAACACGTTAAAGCAATGCTTTGAATGCCTCTTGGTAGGTTGCTACAGAAATAAGTTGACGGAGACGAGTAAGGGCTTCAGATGGGTATTCATAATTTATTGGACCAAAACGAGCAAGGATTTCCCTTGTGTAGTCATGCAAACGCTGAGGTCCACGAAACTTCATAAACCAACAGTGCCACTGCAATGTCGTGCCCTCTAAATGGAAGAAGGCTAACTGGACTTGTTGATCCAGACCTATGAATCGGAATTCAAAGTACTGTTCAGCTTTGTAAATCCACCCATTAAGGTCTTCCCCGTTAAATTTTGGGAAGTAAAGTTTTAAGCTGTTGTGGGTGGTGTCAAGTCCTTTTCCAGCAGCCGAACTGGTAGCCATATTAGACTGAGCAAAAGGGTTGATTTCGTGGTCGTGGGAGGTGCACATAGCTTGCAACTTTGTCAATACCATTTGGAGAGTCGAGTGGAGTTGGTTGAAATTGGATTCATGCCAGGATAATGCTTCATTCACATCGTTACAGAATTCAACATTAGACTTGCCATGGGTACCCATCGCAACGAAGCTATAAGGGTAAATTAGGCAAAGCCTAATTTGTCTTGTTTTTCACTTTCTTGGTCAAAGAAGGATTTAATTGGTGTTAAAGATTATTTAGGTGATAGGATTCGGTTAGGATACTTTTGTTAGATTTAGGTGATATATTTTTGGTAACTAAATCTTTACAAAATAATTTAGTTATTAGAGGTATCATAATAGGAAACATAATCTCTTGTAATATTGGGCTAATCTCTTTCCCTGTTGGAGAAGGTTTTCCTTGTGCCGTGTTTTCTACAGGTTGGTGCCCTATATATGCAGTCGTGGTTTTCCTGGTTGAGTATACGCTGAGTGCTCACAAAAGAATTTGTTCAGAAGTGCTGTGCGCGAGAGATTCAATCCAGAACTTTTGTGAGCCAAGCTTGAGAGAGGAGATCAACGGCCCATACGGAGACCATTACGAGCGGTCTTGATCATACCTGCTGCTGCTTGAAACTTCTGGAATACAGCCTTGTATTTCCTGAAGTTCTGATTTGTTCTTCCTTGTTGTTCGCCGTTTGGAAGCTGTCTTTAGTTCTTTCTTCCCACGTTTGATTTAGTGGTTTATGTGGGTTTTTCGGTTCTTCAAGATTCTATATCTTGTGAGAATTTTTGTTAACTGTTAAGCATAAAAACAGTGTTGATTTTAATATATATTGTGTTGCCTTGAGGCTTGATCTACAAGTTTGATACTTGTAGATTGTTTTGAGTTATTTTCTGTCTACTAAAATCTACTTGGTTTAAAATCTGAAATCAAAACTTCCGCTGCTATTTTCTGTGATATACTTTCTGTTCACATTGTCATAGTCATTGTTGCAACATTCCTTGCAACATTGGCAGTCACATCGTCCCATATCGAGAATCTGTGGCATCGCGTTCTTTCATTTGGTATCAGAGCCTTCTCTTGATATCACTAAGAGTCGATTCTGTTTAAAGACGTGATGGATTCTCAGTATGAGAACGTGGTTCGTCCTCCTACTCTCACAAATGCTAATTATTCTATATGGAAAGTCAAGATGCGCATCTTCATCAAATCCATTGATGAAAGAGCGTGGCTTCTGTTTTAAATGGTTGGAGTCCTCCCAAAGCGTAGATTCGATGGTGATGTCAAGATCACCAAAGAATCGAGTGGACCAATGATGATAGGAATACTGCTTCTTTTAACTCGAAAGCCTTGTCTGCAATTTATAAAGGCCTTAGATGCAAATACTTTTAGGGTGATAGCAAATTATGAATCTGCCAAAGATGTGTGGGAGGCCCTTCAGACCTTATGTGAAGGACCTGCCAGTGTTCGTTCTTCTAAGCTAAGAATGCTAACCACTCAGTTTGAAAACACTAGGATGCAAGAGTCTGAGGACATAATGACATATTATGGAAGACTCCTTGATTTATCCAATTCTGCTCTAGCTTTAGGAGATCCTATTACTAATGAGCGCCTTGTCAGCAAGATGATGAGGACTTTGCCTGAAAGGTTCAATGTCAAGATATGTGCTATTGAAGAAGCACATGATATTGACAAGATGAGTTTTGAAAGACTGGCTGGAATTCTTCAAAACTTTGAACTGAACCTAAATGATCAAATGAAACAGAAAGGCAAAGGAGTCTCATCATCTTCCACACCCATCGTGAAAAATATTGCTATGCCTGCACCAATTGATCTCTCATGTGATTTGCTTGAAATTCAAAAAGACATTGATGAGTCGATTTTGGAGAAGAATCAATTGCTCTTATTGACTACTAAATTCAAAAAAATTTTGAAAAATAAAAGTCAAAATAGAACTCCATCATCAAGCTCGAAAAACAATTTCAAACCTGATTCTGGAAAATTTGTTCCCAAAGAAAATTCTTTCCAAACTCCAGAAAAACCCTTCACAAATCCTTTTGCATCAAAGCCATCCTACAATGGTAAGAACCTTGATTCTATCCAATGTAGAGAATGTCAAGGTTATGGACACTATGCTAACCAATGTGCAAACACATTAAGAAAGAAAGGCTTGAATTTTTCAGCAACCTTGAGTGATAGTGATGGAGAAGATCCAGGTGATCTTATCACCTTGAATCTTGTTTATGATTCGATTACGAAAATACGGTTGGTTCGGCAAATGTGTCACCCGATGTTGCAACATCGGGAGTAACATCGGGAGAAACATTGTGCGAAACGAGAACGATTTTTGTTTTAATTCCACATTGCAGAAGATGATGGACACCCAGATTCAGATCTGCTGGAAGGGTGCAAGGAGCTGTACAAGGATTGGGAGAAGAGAGCTCACCAAGTTACACTACTTGGAAAGGCGAATGAATTGCTAAAAAAGGCAAATGAGGATCAAAAAGAATGCATAATAAGGCTGGAGAGTGTCCTAAGTAGAAAAGATGTGGAGATTGAGTAGTTAAAGGAGCAACTTGCTCAAGCAGAA
Source organism: Codonopsis lanceolata (assembly GCA_013146195.2). NCBI lineage: Eukaryota > Viridiplantae > Streptophyta > Magnoliopsida > Asterales > Campanulaceae > Codonopsis > Codonopsis lanceolata. The sequence continues at coordinate 157,044,993 of CM028379.1, forward strand.
GCGACCCTGACTAAGTGGAATTCTAGCAAACAGAAGGTTGATGATCTGCTAAATTCTGGTAACTCATCCAGATCAGGTATTGGTTTTATCCCTAAGGTGTTTGTGAAAGAAGGAGAAGGAACGTCTGGAACTAAGCAGGCCAGATGAAAGCTTTCTGGCTGTTTTACGTGAAAAACCAAGAGTAAGAAGGAAAAATTATGTTTGTCACTACGCCATAAGCACAGTCACATACAACCTTTTTGCTTTCTGAAAAAGGCAATGTATGAGAATGAAATGAGGCAAGATTTCTTTGGAAAAGCTCATTGGCAGAACAGGATGAAGCAGCCAATGCGCCAACCAATGCAGCAACATTGGCAGAAACATTGGAAGCCTCATTCAAAGACATCATAATTTTTTTCCAAAAACACCAACACAAAACAGTCAAACAAATGTGGGTCCCCAAAACTTGTGATGAAAAATGTAGAGCCAAATATTGTGAGCCTTTTGATATCTGTCCTGGTGCTTCTATGTCACATGATGAAGAATGTAATGTTACTTTTACTTCCTTAAAATCTCATGTTCTTTGGATCTTGGTATTTTGATGGTTGTTCTAGACATATGACAGTGCGGTGAGAATTTGAAGGAATATGTGAGTATTAATGGTGGATCAGTGACATATGGTGGTGGGGCAAAAGGGAAAATTGTTGGTAAAGGAACATTGAACGTTGAAGGCCTTCCAAACCTCAAAAATGTTTACCATGTGGAAGGTCTTAAGACAAACCTGATCAGCATAAGTCAGTTGTGTGATGATGATCTTCAGGTAAGGTTTGACAAACATTCTTGTGAAGTTCTTGATCATAATAACAAATGTCTTGACGGGTTTAAGATCGTCGATAAGCGCTACTTGTTCAACAATACCCATTCTTGTCAAAAGCAAGTCTTGATGTAACGATCTACGGCACGAAACTTGGTCACATGAGTTTTCGTAAGCTCGATGAGCTTGTGAAACATGATGCTGTTAAAGGATTACCAAATTTGGAAAGGAATTACTCAAAGGTATGTGGATCGTGTCAAAAAGGTAAACAAATCAAGGCTTCACATCTTCCCATAACACAATGCTCCACTTCTAGATGCCTGGAGATGATTCACACTGACCTTATGGGTCCCATTGAGGTAGAAAGCCTAGGTAAGAAAAAGTATACCTTTGTTTGTGTAGATGACTTCTCTAGATATACTTGGGTAATATTTTTAAGAGAGAAGTCGAAACTTTTGAGGCTTTCAAAATTTGGTACACCGTGTAATGAACTTGTATGATCTAAAACTTGTTAGGATTAGATCGGATCATGGCACGGAATATGAAAATGCATCCTTTTCTAATTATTGTGCCTCAATGGTATTTCACATGAATTCTCTGCTCCCAAAACTCCACAACAAAATGGAGTGGCGGAGAGAAAAAACGAGGACATTACAAGAAATGGCTAGGGTGATGTTACATTCAAAAAATTTGGCTAAAAGTTTTGGGGGAAGCATTAAACACCCTGCTTGTCACATAGGAAATAGGGTCTTCTTGAGACCAGGTAGCACAATGACACCTTACGAAATTTTTCTTGGGAAGAAACCTACCTTGAAATATTTTCATGTGTTTGGTTGCGTGTGTTATCTGCTCAATGATAGAGATCAACTTTCCAAGTTTGACTCTAAGAGTGATAAATGTGTTTTTATGGGATATTCCACAAATAGTCGTGCATATAGAGTTTTTAATCTGCGAACTAAGACTATTATGGAATCCATGAACATTGTTTTTGATGATCTAACTGGTCTTGGTCACAAAATTTCTAAGGAAGATGTTTCAGGGATCTTAGATTTTGGAGATTTTGATCCTGAAATAGGCGCTGAATCCGTAGTTCGAGCAGGCAATTCAGGCGGATGCGGGTGGTTCGGTGGAAAAATTCGGGATGTTTCACCCAATGTTCTTCGGATGTTGCAACATCGGAAGAAACATTGACCGGCGAGGAGATGAAGTCGTTGGAGCATTCAAATCGGGAAGATGATCGGTCAGATTGGTGATCGAGGAAATTGACGTTCCAAGCAAGATTCAGAAGAACCATCCACTCACTCAAGTTATAGGTAATGTACAGGATGGTATGGCAACAAGAAAGAAAGGTAAAGTGGACTACAAGAAACTAGCATGCATGACCACTCTTGAATTTGATGATATACATGCCTCATGTTTTGTTTCCACTGTTGAACCTAAAAATGTGCAAGAGGCCCTCAAAGATGAAAGTTGGATAAATGCCATGCAAGAGGAACTAGATCAATTCACAAAAAATGATGTTTGGTATCTAGTTCCCAGACCCACTTCAATAAATGTTATTGGAACTAAATGGATTTTCAAAAACAAAACGAATGAAGTGGGAGAAATAATAAGGAATAAAGCTAGATTGGTAGCTCAGGGTATACGGGTTGAGGGGTGGATTTTGATGAAACCTTTGCACCTGTAGCCCGCATTGAGTCTATCCGTCTACTTCTGGCAATTGCTTGTTTCCTTGACATCACTCTTCAACAAATGGATGTGAAGAGTGCATTTTTAAATGGGATTCTTGAGGAAGAAGTATTTGTGGAACAACCAAAAGGGTTTGAGGACCCCCATAAACCCAATCATGTGTTTAAATTGAAAAAGGCTTTGTATGGCCTCAAACAAGCTCCTAGAGCTTGGTATGGTAGGCTTACAGATCACCTTTTACAAAGTGGGTTTAAAAGGGGAGAGGTGGATAAAACACTGTTTATTCAAAAACAAGATAAACATATTTTGATTGCTCAAATTTATGTTGATGACATTGTGTTTGGATCCACCTCCAAATCCTTGGAAAAAGAGTTTGTGAATTGCATGACTTCCACATTTGAAATGAGCATGGTAGGGGAATTGACCTATTTCTTAGGAATTCAGATCAAACAATCACATGAAGGGATGTTCATTTCTCAAGCCAAGTATTCTCTAAACTTGGTGAAGAAATTCAATCTTGAGAATGGAAAACATAAGAAAACCCCTATGGGTACATCCGATAAACTTAATAGAGATGAAAAATCTGAAAGTGTTGACCCTACCTTGTATAGAAGTATGATAGGGAGTTTCTTTGTATTTAAGCGCCACTCGTCCGGATATCATGTACGGTGTGTGTTTGTGTGCAAGGTATCAAGCAAACCCCAAAGTTTCTCACGATTCTGTTAAAAGAATAATTCGATATGTTGGTGAGACCTTTGGCATGGGTTTGTGGTATACTAAGCACACGAACACCAATCTTGTTGGGTTTAGTGATCTTGGGTGGCGTGTTGATGACATGAGAAGTACATCGGAGGATGTTTTTATCTAGGAAACAATCTGATTTCTTGGTTTAGCAAGAAACAAAATTGTGTAGCCCTATCAACAGCTGAATCTGAGTATATAGCTGCTGGTAGTGGATGTACACAACTTTTGTGGATGAAACAAATGATCCAAGATTATGGTTTGCACAATGATATCTTAACCATGTATTGTGACAACACAAGTGCAATAAGCATAGCTAAAAATCCTGTTCAACACTCAAGAACAAAGCACATAGATATAAGACACCATTTTATTAGAGACTTAGTTGAACAAGGCATTATGCATTGAACATGTTGGTGAGAAAACCAATTGGTGATATCTTTACTAAAAGTCTAGATTTTGAGAGATTTATAAATCTTAGGAAATCTCTCGGTATGTGTGCCATGTAATCCCTCACTTAAAAAAAAAAAAAATTTAGGCATATTGCATTGTTATCTAGGGGGCACACTAGATCAAATATGTTTGTGTTAAGTACCTTTGTGCATGAGTGATGATTCATTCAAAATTATTGTGATTCTATTGTTCGAATTCTTCTCACCATCTCCCAATAAAGTTGTTGTTAAATTGAGAAAAACTCTGTTAAACCACAAAGGAAAGAGCTACCTTTCAAAAATTTTAGGATCTTTGCAATTTGTCAATGTACTATGAAGTTTCGACTTGCATGGGTTGATCTTGACTAAATTGACTCCTTTTAATTGACAAAGTGTGAAAGCTACCTAACGGAAAAGAGCTACCTATGAACAAGGTTGTGGCTTCTTTCTTTTGGGACTATGGATTTTCGAATTCCATGGGTTGATCAATAAGTTAAGTTGCTACCCTTGGTAAATAGTGTGAAAGGTTCCTAGTGGTGCTTTAGCTTGAAATAAAGTAAAGCTATTTTCATAGGGAAATAAAGTACCTATGATATTTCTGGGAGTAATTTTTTTTGGTGAAAGAAAAATGAGACTTTGAACATAAAATCACAGATTTTTGGTGAATGTGATTTCCATTGTTGCAACATTGGGAACTGCAATCAGATGATCTAGACATATCACTTGTGTGTATCTGCATTCTTTCGTTTGTTTTTCTCTTTTGCATATTTTAGACATACTGTTTAGGACATATAGGTGCAGGATATCAGCCTCCTTAGTTTCTGTCCTTCAAATTTAATGCATGTTTTGCCTCTTGTTCTCAAAGTCATTATTTTATGTGGCTGTCTAAACTGCTGTGTGTTTTTCTTCATGATCAGAACTGGGTTTATTGTCTGTGTTTGTATATCTTGTGTGGTCTCAATCTCGGTTAAGTATGTTTTGTGTATTCCTGAAATTCCTGATCAATTCAAAATGGTTTTTGAAATCAGATTGTGTATCTATTTCTCCTTATATCTCTCATGTTTCGAACAGCAGACTCATATCTAATTTCTATCAGGTTGGTTAGCATGTGATGTTTGAATTTTGAGTTCCTGGTAATGGGTGCGACGTTTCACTTTCCATCATTAATATCCAACGACTAATTGCATTAGTGGCAGGATTAGTGGAACCTTCTTGCAGGAAAGTACGACATTACTCACAGAACATCCCCTCACAACTCTCCGGCGACTTGCTCAGATCTCCGTTCTCTCTCAAAAATTTCAGTCTCTGTCTCCATCCTCCTGAGTTTTTCACCCATTCGTCTTCGATGGCTTCCTCCTCAAAAAGCCCCAAATTGACAAAATCCAATGTAGCAACAATGAAACCAACATTGAGCCCCAATTCGTCCACAGATGATTTCTCGACAGCCATGGTTGTATATCAACCAGTTCCTGAACCTCTCACGGTCATTCTCCCTGGAGAAAAAGGGAATGAAATTGATGTTGACAACCCAGGAGATTTGTCCGGCCTTCCCTCTATAGGAAACCCTAGCACTCGCCGGTCAAAGCGACAAAGAGGAATTAGGCAAATTACGGCGACCCTCATTGCCGACGTTCAAGCGGCCAAGAAAAACAAAGTCAGTGCAGGATTCTTCAAGGACTCAGTCCATCTTGAAAGTGACTCAGATGATGAGGATTTCATTCCTCCAGCCGGCTCAATTCCCCCTGCTCGCGAGCCATCCATGTCACCAGCATCTCCACCTCTTTCTCGTGTACAAGAGCCTGTTCAGGATGATGACTACCCTATCCCGTCTCCTAGGGTTGTATTCCCTTCCGACTCCTCTCCTCCACGAAGGCCATCTTCAACGGCTGCCAGTTCTTCCGTTGATGATGAAGTTGCTCAGAATTTAGTCCGGTTGCGGCAGGCTTATACATCTTCATCTGGTCCTTCTCCTTCTGCTCATCCTCCGACCGTGCCCAGTCCGCCAACTTCCTCAGAATTTGATGATAGTTCTGATCAGAACTATGATGCGCAGAAGGGGACCCCTGCCGTTAGTGACGATTCAGATGACATTCTGGTGCGCTTCACAAGAAGAAGCTCTGCTCGTTCCAATGTTGCACCCATTGTTGCAACATCCACAAAATTGAAACCGTTGGGTACTCCCTTTTCTCCTAAATTCATCTCTAAGGCTGCTTCACGTCGCTATAATATCTCTAGGAATATTATCGATGAACGTAATGTTGTGAGTTCTGTGTTAGATTCATACAATCTCTCTGCTTATTTTTCTGATCGAAATCTTGTGAAAACAGTCTCTCTTGCTGCCCCATATCTTCGTGAATTAATTCATGAATTTTATGCTAATATTGAGAAAAGAATTTCTAATCCTTGTGATTCCAGTTTTGAGAAGGTATTTGTCCGCGGTAAATGGTACTCGTTTTCCCCAAAAATCATAAATTCTGTTCTTGGTACTCCTTCCTCGGGTATTCTTGATTTAGGTTTAGATCTGAATTATTGTGTTAGTGAATTGTCGGGTGGCAAAATTTCTCTGTGGCCAGCTAGGGGTACTCCTCTTAGTACCTCCCAATTGTCTTCATTGTATGCCTTTTTGCACAAAATTTGCTGTGCAAATTGGTCTCCTTCCAAAAACACTAATGTCATCACCGAGGAACATGCTAAAGTTCTGTACCTTCTTGGGACTCAACGTCCATTTGATTTTGGATTGTATGTGTTTAGAAAAGTCTCCTCCATGGCTGAAACAGGAGGAGACAAAAGGTCTCTAATTTTCCCCTCTCTCATATACAAAATCCTGATGTCTCAAGGGTACAAGCCATCTCCTTCTACACGTCTCTCACCTGTCCTTGAACCTCTCCACTTTTCTTCCAAACTCTTAAAAGGAGATAGGCTAGTAAATTTGCCTCTCTCTTCTGCTCCTGATGCCCCCTTCATTGATCCCAGTACCCCTCATGCTCCTGCTTCTCCTTCAGTCACAGTTTCTCCTACTGTCCCATCCATTGTTACTCCTGTTGTTGCAACATCAAGTGCAACATCCATCCTGTTTGCATCCCCTACTGCTCCCATATCTGTCTCGTTTGTCAAAGATCAATTGCAGCTGATTCAGACACAGCTTTCTCACATTTCTGCACACCAATCCTTTCTTACTTCCTTGGCTGCTCACTACTCTTCATGGCTGGATCGGCATTCTGGTCAAATAGGGGGTGAAGCTGCAAGGGTTAGAGTTAGTAGTGATGAAGCTCTGGAAGGGTTCTGAAAGTGCAGCTGCAGCTCTTGAAGCAAAGCTCTGAAAGATGAACTGCAGTTACATCCTCTCTTGTGTGGTTCTGATATTGTGTAATTTGATGGTTGATGGTTGGTTGTTAGCTTTAAACACTTACTTCATTTGGGTCTGTGATAGTTGGATATTTGGATATTATGGGATTCATGTAATAAGTAGTTAATTGTGATTGTGTTTTTCGATCATGACTCTCTCTCTCTCTCTTGATATATTTCTGACCTTAGTTTCAGGGGGTGTTGATAATGATCTTCTTGCAGGTCTTATTTGGATTTGACCAAGAATGCTCAAACAAAGGGGGTGATTGTAAGGGTAAATTAGGCAAAGCCTAATTTGTCTTGTTTTTCACTTTCTTGGTCAAAGAAGGATTTAATTGGTGTTAAAGATTATTTAGGTGATAGGATTCGGTTATGATACTTTTGTTAGATTTAGGTGATATATTTTTGGTAACTAAATCTTTACAAAATAATTTAGTTATTAGAGGTATCATAATAGGAAACATAATCTCTTGTAATATTTGGCTAATCTCTTTCCCTGTTGGAGAAGGTTTTCCTTGTGCCGTGTTTTCTACAGGTTGGTGCCCTATATATGCAGTCGCGGTTTTCCTGGTTGAGTATACACTGAGTGCTCACAAAAGAATTTGTTCAGAAGTGCTGTGAGCGAGAGATTCAATCTAGAACTTTTGTGAGCCAAGCTTGAGAGAGGAGATCAACAGCCCATACACGGAGACCATTCTGCAGGCAGTCTTGATCATACCTGCTGCTGCTTGAAACTTCTGGAATACAGCCTTGTATTTCCTGAAGTTCTGATTTGTGTTTCATTGTTGTTCGCCGTTTGGAAGCTGTCTTTAGTTCTTTCTTCCCACGTTTGATTTAGTGGTTTATGTGGGTTTTTCGGTTCTCCAAGATTCTATATCTTGTGAGAATTTTTGTTAACTGTTAAGCATAAAAACAGTGTTGATTTTAATATATATTGTGTTGCCTTGAGGCTTGATCTACAAGTTTGATACTTGTAGATTGTTTTGAGTTATTTTCTGTCTACTAAAATCTACTTGGTTTAAAATCTGAAATCAAAACTTCCGCTGCTATTTTCTGTGATATACTTTATGTTCACATTATCATAGTCATTGTTGCAACATTCCTTGCAACATTGACAGTCACATCGTCCCATATCGAGAATCTGTGGCATCGCGTTTTTTCAGAAGCCCTAATACCAATGTTAGGAACATAATTTATAAGTACAGAAAAAAAAGAAGAATATAGTGAGTTGGGACAATTTTTTGTATATTCATCTTCAAAGTAAAACAACTACTTAAGCAAAAGCATGAGAGAGAAACGATCTCCACTACTTGACTAAGGAAAGAACTGACATAAACTACCAACATAAAAAAATTTAACACAACTAACAACATTATGTGCTACAAATGTTCAACTCCTATTGACTTAGACTTAACCGTATTGACTTGTTGTAGCCATTTCGGTTTTTTTAACACATAAACATCTTAAGAGTATTTGATTTGTGGGAATTGAAAAGTATGATGAGTAATTATTGGAACTCTCCCCTTTTTCAATCTTCAAATTAATACTCCGTACATAAAATCAATGATTGCAAATGAATGGCGTCCAAAATTAGACTAGCTAATCATCGCTTCATACTCTTAGGATAAAGAAATCAAATGTAGATTTCTTAGATTAGAGATAAAAGTAGTGACTTAGTCTCTAGTCACCCAAATGCAGTGACATTTCAAGGTTTTTTTTTTTTTGGAAGTTCATTAATTGATCAGTGAGCTCATGAATACACTCTTAATGGATGTGACATTTCCTTAATAACAAATTAAGGTGTCGTTTGGTAGCCAGGATTAATGTCATATAGGATTAATAAGCCGAGTTTCCTGATGTTTGGTACGTAATAGGATGTCAGGACTAATAGCATGAGTTATCCGGATAAAGTCATTATCTCCTCACTATTAATACCAAGGGAGAGGGTGGTATTATTAGCGCCCTCACTAAAAAAAATTGGGATTAACATTTTTAATCTCAAAACTACCCCCCGATATACAAGTGAGGATTAATAGCGAGGGCACTAATAGTACTGGGATTAATAATACTGCTTATCTTTGTACGACTACCAAACAAGCCCTAAGTCTTCACTTCTAACCTTCATTGATTTATGGGGGCAAATGGTAAATAATTCCAGAAAATGATTTTTAGAAAATAATTTTTGAAAAATGAAAAAAAAATATTTTCAGGTGTTTGGTATTTTTTTTAAATAAATTGTAAAACATCTTCGGATGTTTGGCAAACACTAAAAAATGTTATGGAAAAACAATTCGTGAATACATACAATAAATTATATTATAATATTAATGCACATATTGAATATGGACTTATTTTTAAAAATATATATTAAACTTTAAGTAATTTTCATTTAAAAACTCCAAATTTATCGTAAATGATGTCAAATTTATAGGGTTCATCATTTTTCAATTTCACAAATATAAAAAATAAAATTGATAATTTATATGAAAAAAATCATTTTAAAAAATGAATAAGTATTTTGTGATGTCCCAAAATAATATTGAGGACACTTATTATCTGACGTATTGAGTATCTATTAAACTATAATTTATAAATCGTGTGCATAGATATAATTAAAAAAATCAATTTGGTATGTCTATTTTTTTTGTTGAGTGTATACACTAATATTTGGTTCTTTCGGGTACCCATCAAAATACTCATCGTCATCAACCATCTCTATTTTCTTTATTATTATTATTATTATATAAATTCAAAATTTACATTCTCGAGCTCTGGAGTGGTCACTTCAGTCGATGATGATTTAGTGCAATGAACCACAACTTATTTGTAGATCATTCTGGAATTTACTCGTTTCTGCAAAATTCTTGATTTTCTCCAAATCTCTGTGCATTTTTACCAGTCATGATTATGTATTAATTTGAATATTTTTACTAAGTTTATAGTACACATTTCACTCTAAGCAAAAAAATTTAGACTATGTGATTTTGAAAAGAAATTGTGGATCAACAAAAAAATTAATTTACGAGCCCTAAAAACCTTAAACCAAAAGAAATATGGGTTTGAGCCTTTGAGGGTTTAGGGTCTGAATGTCTGATTCGTCTGAAGCAGAGAAGGGCCTGAAGAGAGGAAAATATTTTGAAAATTGAAATTGAAATAAGGGAAATTGGACGAGTACCTGCATCATCAGTCATTCACCGGCGCCGGTGGCTTCGAGTTCGTGGATGAGGAACGGCAGAGTGAGATTGTGAGAGTTTTTCTTGCTTTGAGCCTTTGTAATCGAACTAGATCAGAGCCTGAAGGTGGAGTGGAAATTAATCCGGCGGCCATAGATGCATAGGGAAGACTGAAGAGTGAATCTCGAGGTCGAGGGCCGCCGTTGATCGTTCCATCTCCTTGATCTTTCTGTTCGACTGTCCCGCTGTCCGCCCTTCCGTCTAATCAACCTTTCGTCTGCCGGCATCACCGCATCAAGTTTCTGGTTCCGTTTCTTGTTTCCAGACAATTTTCCATATTCCCTATTTATATTTATTAATATTATATTTATATATTATATATATACTATACATATAAATAAATTTTGGGCCCCTAATTTTTTTGGGCCCTAGGCGATCGCCCCTTTGGCCTATGCCCAGGAACGGCCCTGCTCATGTTTTTGTGGGTTTCCTCTACAGACTTTATAGTCTTGTTAGAGGTTTTGGTATTTGATTAGGTTTCATGATTTTTGTAAGACTCATAATCTTTTTAGTGAAATTCTTTTTGGCCAAAGGGCTGGCTTGTAGATCGTTTGATAAATTTATGTGGTTAGTACTGCTTTATTAGATTAAAGACTTTAGTTGTTTACTTATTTTATTACCTGGTCAATGCACCTTTGGATGCAGCTGCATCACAAGCTGCATTGATAGTTTCTTTGGAATCCTATCTATTATTGTTCTTTCAATTGGTATCAAAGCTTTCGCTTGACGTCACTAAGAGAAGATTCTAGTTGTATGAGAATGTTGTTCGTCTTCCTACCTTAACGAATACGAATTACTCAAATTGGAATGCTGAGGAACCTGATTTTAGTGAAAACTCAATGTTTTTTTTAACAACAAAGTTTAAAAATATTTTGAAAGCAAAAGAAAAAAATAGATCTCCTTCTTCAAAGATCAAAACTACTTTCAAACCTTAGCTTATTAAGTTTATTCCTAAAGAAGACTCCTTCCAAATCCCTGAAAAACCTTTTACCAACCCTTTTGCTAAACAATCTACATCTAGTGGAAAAGATATTAATTCTATTCAATGTAGGGGTTGTCAAAGGTTTGGTCATTATGCTAATCAATGTGCTAACACTAACACTTTGCGTAAGAAGGGTTTGAATTTTTCTGCTACTCTGAGTGATAGTGATGATGAAGATCCATGTGATTTTATCACTCTCACACCAGTACAATGTTTATAGATTAATCATGCAGGTGTTTCACGTGGTGTAGCTCGCAATGAAGCTGCATCAGATAAAAGTTGGGATGATTCTCTCTGCTTTAATTCTTATATAACTAAAGATGCTTCAGAATTAGAATGCACAGAAGAGTGACAGATTATGCTAAAGAAGTTAGACAAGCCTACCTGACCCGCAACCAGATGCAACACTGAATGCAGTAACATCAGAAACTACATCAATCAAAGAAGTTCAGAAAACCTTGGGTTCCTAAAGGAAGTTTCAGATCTGCTCCTAAACAATAACCATTTGATATTTGTCCAAGAGCTCCTCGTTCAGATTCAGAATGTTGCAATGTAACCTTCACTTACTTAAAATCTCGCATTATTAGATCTTGGTACTTTGATAGTGAATGTTTACGGCATATGACTGGTTCTATTGAGAACTTGGAGGATTATGTGAACATCAATGGAGGATCAGTGACTTATGGAGGTGGTGCAAAAGGCAAAATAGTTGGGAAAGACACTTTGAATGTGGATGGTTTACCTAAGCTCAAAAATGTTTACCATGTTGAAGGGCTTAAAACCAATCTCATAAGCATAAGTCAACTTTGTGGTGATGATCTTCAGGTACGCTTTGATAAAAATTCTTGTGAAATTTTTGATAAAGCTAGCAAATGTTTATTGACAGATACAAGATCTTTAGATAATTGTTACATGTACAATAATGTGCATACTTGTTATAGTGTTAGCATTGTAAAACATGTTCCTGCAGACAGAGTTCCAGATTCACAAAGTACAGAAGCTGGAAGTTCTTAAAATTCTGGAAATCTGGATGCAGCTTCTGATGCAGCTACATCAGAAGATGCATTGGTCAGACCTTCTGGAAAAGCTGAAACTGAACCTCAACATGCTAAAACTGATCCTAATGTGACTGATAAAAGTCAAGATATTCCGAGCCATATACAAAAAGACCGAACAACCTTTCAAGTGATTGGTAATGTTCATGCTGACATGTCCACAAGGAAAAAAATGTAGGATTGATTATTGCAAATTATCATGCCTATTTTCTTGTGAATGTGAAAAAATTTATGCTTCTTGTTATGTGTTAGAAATTGAACCAAAAATGTGAGTGAAGCTATGAAAAATGATTTTTGGATCAATGCTGTCCAAGAAGAACTTGATCAATTTTCAAAAAATGATGTATGATTTCTTGTGCATAGACCCATCTCCGTGAATGTTTTTGGAAAAAAATGGATTTTCAAGAACAAATCGAGTGAGGTGGGAGATGTAATTAAAAACAAGGCAAGACTTGTGGCTCAAGGGTACACACAAGTTGAGGAGTTTGATTTCGATGAAACTTTTGCACATGTGGCCCGCATTGAGTCCATACATCTTTTGCTTGCAATTGCTTGTTTTCTAGATATTATTCTTCAACAAATAGATGATATGAGAAGTACATCTGGTGGGTGTTTTTACTTGGAAAATAATTTGGTTTCTTGGTTTATTAAAAATAGAATTATGTTGCCCTATCAGCAGTTGAATCTGAATACATTGCAGTTGGTAGTGGGTGCACACAACTTTTATGCATGAACCAAATGATTAATGATTATGGTCTACACAGTGATGTGTTAACCATGCATTTTGATAACACCGATGCAATCAGTATAACAAATAATCCAGTTCAACATTTTTGAACAAAACACATTGATATAAAACACCACTTTATTAGAGACTTTGTTGAGCAATGAATTATTTGCATAGAATATGTTGTGACCATGGTTCTAAAAATCGCTAGGCGGCAGACTAGGGCCTAGCGCCTAGGGGACTAGTCGGGGCCTAGGCGGGGCCTAGAAATTAAGACATAATTACAATAGTTTTCGAATTTTTTAATATAAATTTCTAAAATACATCAAACACATTGATTACACTATATAAATTTGTAAAATAAACTAAAATTAAATATATACAATAATACAAACACTTAAATAATCGTTATAAACTTATGAATTATTTATAAGTTTCTAAATTTAAGAGACCAAATCTAACAAAAGCTCAAAACTAAAACTTAAGGGTGCATTATACAATAGTATAATACTATAATTCAAACCCCACCATTTCGTCTAAGTACTGGTATAACAAAAAGCCCAAAGCCTAATTTATAATTTTTCCTACCCAACTAAGTCAAACACTCACTGACTCCTACCTCTTTCCAAGAAACCCCTTCCCAAGAAACCCCAATCACCTTATTCAAATTTGAAATTACCCTTTCGTTCCTCTCCAGCAAGATCCCTGCTTCGGTGCTTCCTCCCCTTCCCCTTTTTTTCCCAGTCGCCCTTTGTCTAGTTTCCACCCCTCCTATCGCAGAGATGAATAAGATCTGAGTCAAATTCGGTAAGGGTAACTAGATTACTCCTCCAATTCGAAGTCGGCAAATAGATCTGATTCTTTCTCTCTTTCTTTATTTTTTTTCCCTCTTTTTTCCTTTCATCTTCCTCTTCCATCACACGAGCTTCTTCCGATTTGTAGTCGGCGCCTAGGGCGACTAGGGCGATTAGTCGGCGCCTAGGGAGACTAATTCGCGATTTTTCCCAAAACGATTTTTTGGCCGATTTGAAGAAAATCGTGGCGGTTGAGTGCCGTCTAGCGCCTAGGCCGATTTTTAGAACACTGGTTGTGACAGAAAATCAATTGGTTGATATATTTACTAATAGTAGATTTTAAGAGATTTTTCAATCTAATGAAATCTCTTGGTATGCATGCCATGTGATTTCACTTAGTTATTATTAAAAATAAATAAAAAAATAGGCATCCTTGCATTTTTTTTAGGGGGCACACTATATCAATTGATTCACATGTTTGTGCCATGTGTTGTTGCTTGGGAGTTACTTTCTAATCCAGTTGTAGTTTTGGTTTAGATTTATCACTCTCTTTCCCAGTCATTGAGCAAGTTTGAAGTCTACAAAGGAAAAAACTACCTAAAGTACAAGGGTTGTAGCATTCTCTCTTGATACTATGGAACTTTGGTTCACATGGGTTGATCTTGGGTAAAATGAATACCCTTTGAAAAGTGTGAAAGCTACCTAAAGGAAAAGAACTACGTATGAACAAAGTTTGTTGTTATTCTCTCTTGGAACTATGAATATTTGGATTTCATAGGTTGATCTTGTGAAAGATGGATTCCCTTGGTAATAGTGTGAAAGCTTCCCAATGACATGTTTGTATAGCTTGAAATAAAATAGAGCTATATTTCTACGGAAATAAAGTACCTATGGAATTGGTTATGAGAAAATTTTTGATATTGAGAGAGAAATATGATTGAGAAAAGAAAAGATGCACAATTGCACAAAATTCAATTGTTGCTGAATGTATCTCCCAATGCAGCTTCATCAGGAACTACATCATTTGATTTGATCTTTATCACTTGTGTGTGATTACATTTTTTTTTTGCATAGCTTTTAGTAATCATGTTTTTAGGTATAAAATTTTAGGACATGTATTGTTGACAAAAATATTAGCTTGATGAACTTTTGTCCTAAAATAAACTGCGCAAATCAATTTTCAAAAAATCTCTATGTTGAAAGATATTTAATGGATGTCTAATTTTGTGGGGAACTAAAAGGTATTGAATTTGGATATGTGGTGCTCAATTATTGCTAGGGGTGTGATCAAGTCATGGTGAACACTTAATTGTGTTTTCCAAAATCTTTGATTTTTAGAGGATTCCTAAAAGATTTTTGAAAAAGAGTCAAATGAATTTTCTGAAAAATCGTGTCCATATATTATGCTTGCCATATGTCTCACCCTGATTTCTAAAGTTCTACACTCTCTCTTCTTCCTCTGGTCAAATAGGGGGAGAAAGGCCAAAGGGGCGATCGCCTAGGGCCCAAAAAAATTAGGGGCCCAAAATTTATTTATATGTATAGTATATATATAATATATAAATATAATATTAATAAATATAAATAGGGAATATGGAAAATTGTCTGGAAACAAGAAACGAAAGCAGAAACTTGATGCGGTGATGCCGGCAGACGAAAGGTTGATTAGACGGAAGGGCGGACAGCGGGACAGTCGAACAGAAGGATCAAGGAGATGGAACGATCAACGGCGGCCCTCGACCTCGAGATTCACTCTTCAGTCTTCCCTATGCATCTATGGCTGCCGGATTAATTTCCACTCCACCTTCAGGCTCTGATCTAGTTCGATTACAAAGGCTCAAAGCAAGAAAAACTCTCACAATCTCACTCTGTCGTTCCTCATCCACGAACTCGAAGCCAACGGCGCCGGTGAATGACTGATGATGCAGGTACTCGTCCAATTTCCCTTATTTCAATTTCAATTTTCAAAATATTTTCCCCTCTTCAGGCCCTTCTCTGCTTCAGACGAATCAGACATTCAGACCCTAAACCCTCAAAGGCTCAAACCCATATTTCTTTTGGTTTAAGGTTTTTAGGGCTTGTAAATTAATTTTTTTGTTGATCCACAATTTCTTTTCAAAATCACATAGTCTAAAAATTGTTTAAGTAGATAATAGATTAGAAATTTACAAAATTTTTCTAATATGTTGGTGCAGTATTCCAGCAAGCAATCGAGCTTGGGGCCCTTATTCGTTATTTTGCCCCGGGCCTTTGAAATGTCAGGAACGGGCCTGCACATATACACTCGAAGATTTTGGTAGCAGCTTACTCGTTTCTTCCATCACACTGCTGGGTTTATTTTCGTTTTGAATTCATTTTGTAAGTAATATTTAATTATGTTTAGTGACTAGTTTTATTTCTTTCAGTTAATGAACAAGTAATTCTTTACAAGTTTCTTTTGTAAGATTTAAGTGTTTTAATTCTCAATTAGGTTTAAGTATTTATTCATTCTCTGTTCGTTTGTTGCAAAATGAATTGCAACGTGAGAGTATTATGCTTAGTTAATGTTTTTGGCCAGAACCTTAATTAACATAATATTTCATTGCTAGTTATAATCGTTGATCCGTAATTGTCATCGGGTTCTAACAAAGCAGCAAGTGACGCACCGTTTAGGCATCACAAGCATATTCGGTCCGTGTTGCGGGAATGTGTAATCTAAATTAAATGATATTGCTTCAATATGCACCGTTTATAATCGTGTCTCTCTCTCTCTTAATGCTTTCAAAACATTAAATCCTACGAGCGTCTCGGGGGTTGTCATTTGATTAGGAAAATAGTTAATGAGCTTCTCTTGACTATCAAGACAGTAAGGAGAGATTGAGTGTCTAGCGGTTGTCGACAACTATAACCGGTTTACTTGAAGCTGATTGAGTCATTTTTGCATCTATGATCAATAGTAACTTTTAGGATTATATTAAGTTCATTGACTGTATTTTTCTCTTATTGAATTCAAACATCGTTTTCTGTTTTGTTTATATTTAGTCATTTAAATTTAGCTTTTAGTTAATTTGTTCGTTAGTAATTAGTTTAGATTAAAAGTCTCATTCTTTATTTTAATTATTTTGTTAAAATTCTTAAGAGAAGTAAATTCGACGTTCCCTGTGGATACGATCCTTACTACCCTATACTCGTCATTTAGAAAAATAGCAATTTATTTTTAACGATTTGATACCTGTCAGTATAACACAAATTACAATACCTCATTACAAAAAATGAAGTGTAAATAATAGAAAATGAGGTGTATATAGCCCTACCATTTTATAATTATATAACATGCTAGCATTTATAGTGATAATAAATAAATAAAAGGTAAAAGTTAATACGTGTTCTACGAGTATAGTTTAAGTAATTTAAGAAAATAATCTAATCATGAACTGGTATTAAAACTTGTGCAAAACTACTACTCCCTCCGTCCCTAAATAATCGTCTGGGTTGACCCGGCGCACAATTTAAGAAAAAGTAATTAATTTGATTATTTATATTGGTTTAATATGTAGTTTCCTTTAATGTCCATGTATATGTGGCTCATAATTAAAATAGAGTGAAAAAGTAAGAGTAAAGTGGTAAAAGTGATGTTCTAAAAAAGTAAATTTCAAAGTGGATAATTATTTTAGGACGGACGAAAAAGGAAAGGAGAACAATAATTTAGAGACGGAGGGAAGTATCATTTGAGCACATATTGGTCAAACAAATATTAAAAAAAGAAACTTAAACAAAATAAATTTTGGCCGATAGCGTCACATCATTGGAAAGGTATATCTGGAGTAGACTTTTGTTTGAACTATGTATGGTGCCCAGTTTACAGAGTTAAAGTGTATACACCTTTTGGGTTGGTCAGTTCACCATCTTAAAATATCGACCAATAAATATGATGTGAACCTCATTCTGTTTCCAAGATGACCTTCGAAATTGCGTTGTTTCGATTCCGTTTGATGGTAATTTGGCTTTAATTTGATAATTTTTTTGCTTCATTTTATTAGAATATATAAGAGAATGTACAATGATTTTATCAAATCAAATTAAAAATCAAATACAATTTATTAAAAATTAATAAAATAATCTATAAAATACACATTTGATTTAAAACCAAATAACCTTCTCAATGAGGCATAAAATTCAACACATTTACATATCATATCATTTTTATCTCCATTAATAATGACTAGAAACTTAAAAAAATCATAGAATTTTTTTTGATGTCCAAATGAATCAAATCAAGTCTTTTTTATAGATAAAAATATGTACTTTAACTCAGGAAAAAAATAAAAATAAAATAAAAATTTTTAACTTAAAATTGGTCAAGAAAGATAATGAGTGAAAATAAAATATCAACTACTCACATGGAGAGGGAGTGAGGGACATTGGATTTGGAGTTTGCTTGGATTCTTCCCGTGATTTTTTTCCCTAAAATTTTTGGATGATTTTTTTTAAAGATTCATTTAGAAATCTCATTGGAGAGGAAGATTGTAGGGAGATTCATCCGTTGGGCCTGCTCTAAAGAGAATTGCAGAAAAAGAATTAGTTTTAAAAATAGTTAAAAAAATATGGGATGGGTATAGTCAGTTGAAGAAAATTAACAAGTTTTTTTACTATTTTTTCCCTATAAACATGATGAAAAAGTTTGACAAAAAAAGATCAATAGTTTGCTTGGTGTAACATTTTCAAAACGCAACTTTTTTTTCTTATGAATACATTTAAAATACAATTTCAAAACGTTATTTTTGTAAACTGAATAGTTGTCAAAATGACAATTTTACCCTTTTATAAACACTTTTTTTCTTAATTACTTGTTATGTAGCAATAAATTTAATTAAATATATCAAGTATAATTTAGCTTACAATTTTTTTTAATGTAAACATACTTATCTAGTCTAAAGGAAAAAAAATACAATCAAATAATCTAAATTATTCAATACTTCCAACCAAACAAGATTATCCAAATGTTAAAGGTAATATTAGGCGTCTTTCTTCCTTTTTATATCCATAATATATATATATATATATATAGAGAGAGAGAGAGAGAGAGAGAGAGAGAACAAAAAAGAACGTACAATAGTGTTAGGTTTACCGCTATTTTTACAACTATTATTACTACCAGACTTTAGTGAAGATAAAGTTGTTTTTTACTAAAATATATTTAGCCTTTATCAAGACTTAGCAGAAACATTAGTGATAAAAGGAAGGGGACATAAGATTCTGGAGGCATGCAGCGTGGGTTCGATACTTGGTGGAAGCAATTTGCTTTCTTCTGAGGTTGAACCTTGTATGTGTTATTAGTTGACATGTTCTCAAACCCTGTATCATTCGGGCATATCCCGCGATTTTCCTGATATGAGCAATGAGGGACCGGAACTACTACCTCAGAATTCAACCTAATTAAAAAAAATTAGTGATAAAAATAACGATAAACTTAGCAGTTAGCACATTTGAAAAAAGAAAGAGAAACAATAGGAATAGTAGCCCAGTCATTTTGGGGTTTTAATGGTGGCCATTGCATTTTGCCCAATGCCTTTAGAAAAAGCTATACTTATATGTTGTTTAAAAACAGCTCGTTGGCAAAATGGAGCAGTATTGATTATTGAAGCACTTTTTTTAATTAAAAAGCTAAGTTTTTTTAGTGTTTTAGCCGCAAAACACTCAATCAAACATGCTTTAAGTGATAAGAATGCTTTTGTATGTTTCATACGAATATTAATGAAATATTTGAGTTCAAAACATGCCATATTTTGTGTGTGTATGCATACATATAAATTTAAAATCTTGATATATATTTTCGCATTTATAGTTCAAGTGTTAATGAACAAAAGCAAAACAAGATGTTGGACTTGGTTTATTTGATGCTTTGGTTATATGAAGCCTTTTTTTTTAATTGCTAATTAAAATTGAGCTATTATTTTAGACAAATTTTGATTCAGTATAGCGGCTGACACCTCTTTTTATGGTTTGTGTGATTGTGTCTTCATTTTTTTCTAAATTTACATGACAATAAAAACATGAAACATGACTTTCTTCAATATTTCTGTCATTTGTCTCCAAAAAATAAATAAAAAATCCAAATTCAAACAAAAGATAAATTATTTAGTACACATCATTTTCGTTTTATTGAAAGCGAATAACATTCACCTGATCTACTAAAGCCTTCCCATGTTTCGATGGGTATGGATTCCTATGACTTGGAATCTGTTTGGAACCGAACAATCAATTAAAAAAAAAAAATACATTTATTCCAATTGTATTGATAAATTGAAAGCCTACGTTATTGGCCACTAATACTTTGCCACCTCAAGAAAACCATCGGTTTAATCAATTATTCAAGAAACAGATAAGCTATCATATTGTTAATACATTGCGGATAAGATAATTTTGAATATCATTATATACGAACCTCTAAAGAAATTAAATAATTCAATTCAATGCATATAATAAGAGCATTGACTTTTATTTCTGTGGGGAAAAAATAAATGCGATTTTCATACGTTGTCTAGTGTTTAAGAATAACAATTGGCTGTATAATTAATATATTCCAATTTAATTTATAATTTGAGCTACTAAATAATGATTGGATGAAAGGTACGCCGCCAAGAATTAATTAATGGACTAAAGACTGAGCCTACTTATAAAAAAGGCGAATCTATATAAATATTCATTAAGTAATTGAATTTTTTACAATCTACTCCTTTTTCTTTCCCATGACTTTTTGCTTTGAGTTATAGCCAAAAGTTTATAAGGTCGACATCATTTATCATGTGAATAATTATAATATAGGACTAGCAACGTCGTACACCACACACTTGCAAGAAAAAGACCAAGGCAAGTACTTCTTGTGTTTTTAATTGAATTTTCCACTTAGTTTCTAATGCACAGAGTGAAAATAAGAAGAATTTTACAAATTGAGTTTTGTTTTGTTTTGCCATGTAGATAAGCTGGTGGGCGAGGGGGGGGGGGGGGGGGGCTATTCTAGCTTAACCATAAATGTTAGGTTTGAGTTGTGGGAATGTCGAATACAATTGCAATAAAACTTGATAGAGAGAGTTTTATCGTAAGATGTTATACAATTTGGTATTAAGCTGTTTTTTATGGATTGTAGGATATCTGAGTTTATGTAAATATTGGATCTTGTAGAAACCTATCAAAACAAAAACACCTTAGAAAGAATGCAAGACATGACCTCGTAAAATCCCTCGAACGTGAGAGTAAGTCTTAAACTTGTAGAAAGTAAAATGACAGAGTTTTGATTTTTAAAGTAAGCGTACCTTTCAAATGAAACATTGTGAGGTATATATAAACCTTTTGGAGTGAAATCCAAGCCGAGTAATTATTGTAAAGTGATTTTAGGTCTTTATGGCCATAAAAGCGAGTTGACCGCTTAATCGACGAAATCGTGGCTAAAATCTTGGACTCGAGAGTTATCAATTAGTTGTCTTTAAGATGAATATTTGTCTGCTCGGGCAGCCTTGCTCCCTACTCAGAAAGATCTACCGAAGAATTCTTGGACATGATAGATGTGAAAAGCTCAACCTGGTCTATCTGCTCGAATGACTTTTTTCCTGATTTTCGTGTCCTATGTGACTATCATTTGAAGGTACATATGCTTGGTTCATGATCAAGATTTGGGTTGAGTTGATCACCGTATTTATGAATTGTGTACAACTCAACTGGAGATTAGTCTTGAGGCTTCGGCCTCCTAAGAATACATTAGGGGAAAAACAAAACTATATATTTGGAGCGGTATCGCTACCTTATGTCCTTATCTTTGCCACTGAGGCATGGTTAATTTATAATGGTTGACCTTAGTATATATAGACAAGATAAGAGTGTCAAACTCTAATAAGCTGATACGAGTTTGGAAGGTCAAATTACGTCAAGTTGATCTCAAATTGTCCGATTTTAGTTCTTATCTTTAAATGCAAGGATTTATATTGCATAGGAAATTGTCCAAATGCTTATTGTTCATATCATCGACTGAACCAACCATTTAGTGGGTTGGGTTAAAACGGATAACGGATCGATATGGGTCGTGACCCGTTATAACCTAAAATTAATTGGATTGAAATGGATTGGGTAAGAAAGGGTTGAGTCAAAATGGATAATAAGCCAGAACTGGTTGATCCGTTGCGACCCATAACTTTCCATTAAAAAACATATATTTATATAAAAGAAAATAACGGGTCAGAAATGAGCAACGGGTTCGACCTATTTTAACCTGACCCAAATCGACTAGTTAATTTTTTTGTTGTTGAAATGGGTAACCCATTTCGATTCAAAAAAAATTAACGAGTCGGATTGAATCGAGCAATTTTCAAGTTTGATTGGGTAAGTTAACGGGTTTTGCGTTTTAGGTTTTAATTGTCGGATCTAATTATAACAATTTAAACCTCATTTGAAAGAGGATATTCTTAGTCATAAAGTAGCTCATTAGGTTACCTTTGTATTAATTGATAACTTTTTTATTCTCAAATGCATCTCATTTGGTAAGACTTAAACCCGTCTTCGTCTGAATTACAATGTGGAACCCATATATCTACCTCCAAACCCTTGTTAAACCCTTTTTTTTTGGTTTTGGCTAGTTTTTAATTAATCTGAGATCTTGTAATATATGCATTTGCCATTTCAAAGTGTTCCTTTACACACATGCTTGGGCCAAAGAATAAGTTGTGCTGGCGGGCATTACAATTTACAACGCAATGAACACCATGATTAAATTTCGATAGCTTCATTTTTCTGGATCACAATTCACAATAGGCTACACGTAAATACGTAATAAATATTAATTGTCATGATTGATATATTTCGAAAGCAGATTTAAGCTACTCAATTATTTCTTGTAGCAACGTGCACCGATTTTGACGAGAGGAAAACCAATGAAAGAGTCAAAGTGTGGCTACTAACGATCCTAGTCTAATTACAAATTTAGGACAAAGTTTACGTGATATACTCCAATTATGGTGGATGTTCTTGGCCAAATACTTACACTAATTTATAGGTCGCAACACTCGTCTTGAAATTTGGAATAATTTTTGAATCCACCTACACTTGGTTGCTTCAAATTTGATTTAACTTTTCAATCCTTACACTTGGTTGTCTCACACATCATGCATCGTAATAGAATTTAAAAAAAATATATATGTTATTAACACTCCACCGGTATTTCACTTTTGTACATTATGTTCCTCGTGTTGTAACATCAAAATATTAGTATTAAATAATTAAAGAAAAAGATAAAAAGTTGTAATGCATTTCTGAAACTAACTATTTCCGTAACTCGTAATACAAAAATAATAATACTCATAATAGAGTACAAGTCAAATTGGAAGTCCTTTTACGTAATTACAACTCGTAGGTAAAAGGCAATATGGGAAAAGAAAATATTTCGCGGTTCTATAAATAGGAACCAACTAAAAGCTTTTCTTGTCAAAACCAAAACAAAGTCTTTCAACTCCAAACTCTCTCCTCAATCTCAGGAAGTTTGCACTAACGTGAATGCTCCTAATCCCAACCCAACTCTGTTTTCTCTCTCTCGGACCCAAATAAGTATAAAAACATCTGTGCAAATTTATCTCCTTCGAGGAAACGGTCGAAATCCTTTGCTAATGGGTTAATCCTCAACAACTTCTAAACCCAGATCAGGTTTCTCTTTCTTCATAATACATACAAACATACAAACATATACATACATACAAACATACATATTGCATATACATAAATGCATACATGAGCATGCATGTGTGATTTAATATCCTAAATATTTTATATTTTCAAGACCTAGAATTTATTAGAATATATGTAATTATACTTAGTATCTTTATGTAAGGAGAGATATTCCTAAATCATAGCCTAATGTATAGTAATGTAACAGTTGACAATCTTGTATATAAATGCACAATTGTGCAAGAAATCAAAGACGGGAATAAACAGTATAATAGAATTAACAAATTTTTATTTTATTTTTAAAAGCACTCAAGTTTGTTTTGGTTGATAAACTGAGTAATTCAAACCCTACAGGCTACAGCTACATCATACGTCAACTTAAATTCATCTTTCTTCATTTATTAGGATATTGTTTTTTCACGGTTATGGGACTATATGGGGGGTTTGACTAATGGGGGCATTCTTGTCATGGAATTGTGGAATTCAAGAATGACATGCAAATTCGTAATTGGGCATGGGGGTGGGTTGCCTTCTACATATGAGGACACGTAGTTGCCAGGTCTCGAAGTCAATTAAGGGAGGTGAAAAAAGACAATTGCCGACGACTTCTGCAATATTTACGGTATCCGTGAGATGGGATCCATTATTTTCTTTTTTTCAGGTTCTGTTTTACTTTCTTTTTTTCTACTAATCTAATGAATAAAGGTTTTAATTATTATATTAAATAAATAAATAAATAAAATAGTTTAATTTTCATTCTCCAAGTTCAATTCCTAGAATGCTACTAGTAGAAGAAAAATCGAATTTGAGTTAACTAGTCAAATTTTCTAAATCTTAGTTGACCAGAGTTTATAGTCAATAGTTTTATGTCCCTTGAACTTTCTCCTTTTTTGCTTAATAGATTTCTACAGTTCACTATATATATATATATTTAGTTGAATAGAAATCTAATAAATAAATTTGATGATTTGGTGATATTGCAGGTATTGAGGGTGAGCAAGATCATCAATATATCCTGCTGCTTTAGGCTAGAGCGAAGAGAAAATGGCCTCAAATGGTACATCAACATGTCCACACCCAATGAAGGCAACCTCAAATGGAGTGTTCCAGGGGGATAGTCCTCTTGATTATGCACTCCCACTCATCATTCTACAGATGTGTCTCGTCCTCGTACTCACCCGCGTCCTCGCTTACTTTCTTAGGCCACTTCGACAGCCTCGAGTCATCGCTGAGATAGTCGTAAGTTGTTTCTTCTTTGGTTATGACAATTCTATTTGCTGTGTTTTTTCAGAGGAAACAAATTTAGTATGTATGTATTGCTGTCATGATATAACTTACTATAGTTCAGGACATTATGTTAACTCAAAGTGGGATGTATACTTTATGCTAGTCGAACAGTTTGTCACATGCTTTCTCCATTAATTTATTTCACTATTTATTACGTTTCCTTTATGGAATTGAAGCTTTTTTATTAGATGCTGCCATAGCTTATTTTTATGAAGAAAAGCTTTGAAACAGAGTTTATAACATATCAGTTACTCGGTCCATATTTCAAACGATGGATTTTGTTACCTTGAATCGGTTTATGATTGTCTTCAGTTGCCTTGGCTATAACATTCATTTTCTACGGATCTCTAAGACATTTTAAATAGAAACCCCTCAAATGATCTAAATGATTGATACGAATCATCATCGAAAGAAATCGAGGTTACATGATTTCTGTTTTGTAGCTTGTCTTTGGTATGTGCAAAAATGCACATTGGTCAAGCTGATAATTCGATTTGTTTAATGAGCTTTACACTAGAAACAAGAGTAAACATGAAACAATTATGAAGCAATTGTCGCTGTAATTGCAGGGAGGAATATTGCTTGGTCCATCGGCTCTGGGTCGTAATGAAAAATACCTTCACACTGTTTTTCCAGCAAGGAGCATCACAGTTTTGGACACTCTAGCCAACCTTGGTCTAATCTTCTTTCTGTTTCTTGTCGGACTCGAGCTAGACCTAAGGTCTCTCCGTCGAACGGGAAAGAAAGCTTTGAGTATTGCCGTAGCAGGGATTAGCCTCCCGTTCATCTTGGGAATTGGAGTTTCCTTTGTCCTTCGAGGGTCCGTTTCCAAAGGCGCAAGTGGAGCGCCGTTCCTTGTATTCATGGGGGTCGCCCTTTCCATCACTGCCTTCCCTGTCTTGGCTCGTATCCTGGCCGAACTCAAGCTTCTGACCACGGATGTGGGCCAGATGGCCATGTCAGCAGCAGCTGTGAATGACGTGGCTGCGTGGATTCTGCTTGCACTTGCAATTGCTCTCTCAGGAACAGGCCAGTCTCCCCTCATTGCACTATGGGTTTTCTTGTGTGGGTCAGCTTTCGTCACTCTTTGTTCGTTCGTTCTACCGCCCATTTTCAAATGGATGTCGAGGCGGTGTCCTGAAGGCGAGCCGGTTAAGGAATTGTATGTTTGTGCTACTCTAGGGATAGTTTTGGCTGCTGGATTTGTTACCGATACGATTGGAATTCACGCACTCTTTGGGGCCTTTGTGGTCGGAGTTCTTATGCCAAAGGAAGGCCCATTTGCCGGTGCTCTAGTCGAAAAAGTGGAGGATCTTGTCTCCGGCATGTTCTTACCGCTCTACTTCGTCTCGAGTGGGTTGAAGACCAATGTTGCCACCATTCAAGGTGCTCAATCCTGGGGCCTACTCGTTTTGGTAATAACTACCGCGTGTGTTGGGAAAATTGCAGGCACCGTCACGGTTTCGCTTCTGTGCAAAATGCCTTTTCAGGAGGCCCTTACGCTCGGTCTTTTGATGAACACAAAAGGTTTGGTCGAACTCATTGTCCTAAACATTGGAAAAGACAGAGGGGTATTAAACGATCAGACATTTGCCATCTGTGTCCTCATGGCCCTCTTCACAACTTTTATTACCACGCCTTCAGTTGTGGCAGTATATAAGCCAGCTAAACAAGCGAAAACTTCCTACAAGCACAGAAGGATTCAAAGGCGAAACACAAGCAGTCCACTCCGTATGTTCTTTTGCTTCCACAGTTCAAGAAACATTCCATCGGTGATAAATTTGATTGAGGCTTCTCGTGGGAAAGGAAAGAAGGAAGGCCTTCGAGTCTATGCAATGCACCTCATGGAGCTGTCTGAGAGGTCCTCTGCTATTCTAATGGTCCACAAGGCGAGGAAAAACGGGTTGCCCTTCTGGAATAAGGGTCGGGAAACCGATAGCAACCAAATTGTTGTTGCTTTTGAGGCTTGGGAACACCTAAGTAAAGTTACAATTAGGCCAACTACTGCAATCTCAGCAATGTCGAGCATGCACGAGGATATTTGCAGTGGTGCTGAGAGCAAACAAGCAGCTATGATTATCTTACCGTTCCATAAGCATCAAAGGATAGATGGTCAACTCGAGACAACTCGAACAGAGTTCAGGTATATTTTTTGAGTTCAAACCCAACCCTCATTTTGTTTTTACTTTCTCTTTTCAACTTATGCTTATTTTTTCTCTTAATTATATGTTCTTTTTTGGATTCAGGCATGTAAACCGTAAGGTTCTCGAGCACGCACCATGTTCGGTTGGAATTTTTGTGGACCGTGGGCTTGGTGGATCTACGCACATTTCTGCTAGCAACGTTGACTCAGTTGTAACAGTCCTATTCTTCGGTGGCCACGATGATCACGAGGCTCTAGCCTACGGTTCACGCATGGCTGAGCACCCAGGGATCAGTTTAGCTGTGGTTCGTTTTGTGGTGCACTCGAGCATTGCTGGGAAGGCAGTGAATGTGGACATGGGGGACGCCAACGTCGAGGAAGAAAGGTCTTTCGATGATGATGTTATAGCTGATTTCAAGGAGAAAATGCCAAAAGACGGATCCGTAAAATTTGAGGAGAGAGAAGTGAAAGACGCGGCAGAAACGGTTGAAGTGATTCGTGAACACAGTAAATGCAATCTGTTTGTGGTTGGAAGAATCCCAGAGGGGGAGTTGGCTGCAGCATTGAAGAAAGCGAGCGAGTTGCCAGAGTTGGGGCCGGTCGGGGGATTGTTGACTTCTCCAGACTTTGTGACTATTGCATCTGTGTTGATTGTGCAGCAGTATCACAGTCAGTTATCGATGCATTCGTTGGCTTCGATAAAGGAAGGTGATCAAACTGATGAAGGAGAATACGATTCCAACTAATAATTTGTTTTACACTCTCTGACATGAAAAATAACGTGAATATACGGAAATAATTTCAAGAAGCTATTTCCTTGTCGATCCACTTCACTTGTAGCTCTTTTCTTGTTTTCGGAGGAACTTTTGCTGTAATTTTGCTAAAGTTTCTTGCTTTGATGACAAGCAGATGTAATTAATTACCCAAAGTAAATCTATATACAAATATATTTAAAGTGGGAAGAAGCTTGAGAGTGTGACATCTCACATCATTTTGTTAAAGTTGTATTTTAAAGTTTCCTAATAAATGAGTCTTTTTAAATTTAACCTTAAATGATTTGTTTGTTATTATTTAATAACTATACTTAACATAGGGTATTAATCTCTTCTATATAAACCTTATAATCCTTCCTATAAGACTCTTACTATTACCAATATTAGAAGTGCTTTAGCTATTGGCTCAAAAACTCGAAAAGTTTCATATATATTGTGTGTTTAAGTTGACAAAAATCATACATTTCTCAACATCCTCTATTACATGTCTCGCCCCCGACCTTTCTTTTTCATTCTCACATGCAGTAACTTCATCATCCCCTTTACTTCTTTTTCATTCATCAAATGGAGAGAGATTTAAAACTAGATCCCAAAAGATCACTGATGGGCGATGACACTAGTTGAATCCGACAGATTGGAACATTAAAATAAAGATATTGAAGTGAATTTCTTTTAGCTCAATGCCTCAAACATCTTATGATGGGACCTCATTAGAGATTCATCTTTCGTACTCTTTAAAAGTTTATTAAGATGTTATCATGACACACAAAAGTAATAGTGATGCGGTAAGACCCCTATTAAGCTATTTGGGTGATAGAATTTTAATTTTGGTTTTGATGTATGGTTATTATAAAATTGTTTAATTTTTGTTTCGTTTTCAACTTTTTGGATATTGACCCTCACGATTTGTTTTACTTTTTAATTATAAATTTTGTTCATCCAATGATTTTGATATTAAGATTATTTGGTATTTAAATTTGGATTTTAATATGATTTCAATTTTAAAATTTATTTTTAATTGATTCCTAGATTTCTTTTAGGTTTTAATTTTGGTTCATAGTTCTTGATTAATATATTTGTTTCAATTGTGCTTTTGATTTTTGATTTGCTTCTATTTAGATAAAATTATATTGATTTTCATTGATTTTAATTTTTGGTTTTGGCACCGATTTTAGTTTTATTTTAGATTTGTGTATTGGTTTTGATCTTTGATTGTTGTCTTTGTTTTTTTAGCGGTTATTTTATTTTTATTAATTATTTTTTAGTTATAATTTTATTTGTGTTATTTTCTTTCTTCGATTCCGTATTGATTTCAAATATAATATTTGCTACTTGAAGTGCACCAAAATATCAGGCCCGAACAGGTAACTCAAAAGAACCACCACTCCGAAATTATACTTAGAAGCTTGGGCCGGAAGAAGGGCCCAAGCCCAACTCCATACTAAAGCCCAGGAGGCCCAAAACTATATTTCTATAAATAGCAGGAAACTTTCCTATGAAAATAAGAGGTAACTTTCCTAAACAGAATACATTTCAAATAATCTCTCACTCTCTCCTGATTATAGACAATTTATACAATTTATATTGATTATCACACCGGAGGGTTTGTGGGGACACCCCCACCCACTCACGGTGCTTTATTTTACAGATAAAAATATGCCAGATATCCAACCAAGATCGGATAACACGACGCCACTTTACACTACACGACAAGATCACCACACTTTTTGCGTGATCACTACTCGATATAAATTGGTTTTTTTTTAATTTTGCTCTTGATTTGACATTTGATATATTACATTTTGTTCATCTGATGATTTTGATATTATTTTTATTTGTTATTTTATTTTGGATTTAAATATGATATCAGCTTTAATTTTTTGTAATTGATTCCTAGATTTCTTTTAGGTTTAGGTTTTGGTTTATGGTTCTTGATTAGTAGCTTTGTTTCAATTGAGCTTTTGATTTCTTAATTTTCTTCTATTTAGATAAAATTATATTGATTTTGATTGATTTTAATATTTGGTTTTGACACCGATTTTAGTTTTAGTTTAGATTTTTGTGCAAGTTTTTATATTGGCTTTGATATTGATTGTTGCTTTTGTTTTTTCAAAATAGTTATTTTATTTTCATTAATACTTTTTGAGTTGGCCGACCCAAGTTATAAGTCACGTGCCCGACACGTCTCCACCCATCACGAGCAGAATGTGTGCGTCCAAAGATTCAGGCCATTGAGAAATGGGCAGCGACCATAAATGTGTTGCGAGCTGGGGGCTTCACGCTCAGCAGGCAAGAAGGCAGCAAGCTGGGGTTTACCCAGCAGACAAAAGTATGCATCGAGCAGGATTTACCATGCTCGCTTATGAAGGTAACGGTTGTCTTGAATGTGGGCAGTTACTACCGAGAAACTCACCACCATTGCCATGATGAGACCGTTATGATGAATGGGGCAGTTAATGTGCCCGCCAGACACGCCACCACGTTTTATGGGCAGTTACTCTCCGGCACTAGCTATAAAAACCCTTCCAAACATAGGTGGGAGGTACGTGATTTTGAATACTTGGCCAAACTCTGTCAAATTGCTTTATTACTTGACTGTTAGACTGATTCCTACGTCGAAGGGCTTTTGCAGGGAGTGCCCCTGTTGACTCTCATAGGTTCTAGATTTGGTTGAGTCATCTTCTGATTCTATTGTACAGTGGCTAATAGGTCTACGTACCGATTAGTGTGGCAACTGTCTTAGAATCAAGGTTGTTTAGAACTGTTTAGTGTTAGTTAAGGCGCGGATAAGCAGACTTCAACAGCAGCCTTGGAAGAATAGCAGACTTTGAAGTCTGCTCAAGAGCGAAAAATCAAGACTAGCCAAAACATGGAATTATGTCACATAACGTCTAATTTAGATATTTCTTGGAATATACAGTCAAAATATCTTCATCAGATTTCACTCCAAAGAAGTCAACTACATACTTGACAAGCTGTCGATCGTCTCTGAATCATGAAGTCGAAGACATTACCTCTTTTGGCTAAGAAGACTTTCACAGCTGCAACGCCTGCAACCTGAAACCTTACTCTATTCAGGAATGTCTTCTCTGCAACCATTGCATCTCTGATGACTGTGCCACATACATCCCCCAAAGCGCCGAATTGCATTAAATGCAATAGAACGTTGGACACAGTCACCTCTGCCTCAGTTCAACGGTCCAAAAGATCTCTCTGGTATTTATTCAAGTTTTGAAGATCTGAAAAAATATAACTCTTGTGCATTAAACATTCAAGCATCATCTTCAACACTCAAGCATTCAAGAGATCAAAAGGACAAGAACTAACACTTCACCAAACTTCCTGAAGCTGTAGATCTGCCAGTCTTTACTCCATTTCAGCTTCATCTAGTTTGCTTTTTAAAAACTGTTCTTTACTTTAGCACGTGAGAGAACAATTAATCATTGATTGTTTCTCTCACCATCATACACTTGGTTGAAAACTCATTTTGTACACAATCCATTAGAGATCTTACTTATAAACCTAGTGGATAAACAAGTGCACTTTTTAAAATCCAAAGCTAAGCACTTTGGTAGTGGACGTAGTACTATTCACAGTACGAACCACTTCTAAATTCTGTGTGCTGTCTGATCTGTTTCTATCCTTCTATAAACTGGTGCTACTCATCATAGTCCTCTACTGAATCTGTGCTATAGTAGAGCAGTTTTTAGTCTGTTCAAAACTTCTTTAGTTTTCCGCTGCATCAACACTTCTAGTAAAACCTCTTTAAGAAATCTTTCAGAAGTGTTTCGAAAAGTTTTAATAAGAACGCTACTAGGCTATTCAACCCCCCCCCCCTTCTAGCCTAGATTGAGCCTATTTCGGGACCAACAGCCCCTGCCTAGTTCACCATCTTTTGCTTGTTTGCAGAGTCGGGCCTTGGTGATTTCGGATAGATTGAAAGCCAGATATCTAGTTAAAGAAGCCCAGTGTGTCTAAGATTATTTTGGACGCATCAGTTCGTTCCATTGCCGGGAAAGAAACATTTTCCATAAAGTTGAAATCTGTTCTTGGTAATATCACGAGTGTCAGTTATGGCGGAAAACGACATTAATGGTGTCAACGACAATAATCAGGAAGAGGTGCATGCAACCCTAGCCTTAACCTTCCAGCTGGCAATAATCCACCACCTCATGATGCCCGCCACCAACTTAATCAACGGCAGGGTCTGGATTCTTTGGCTAGGAGTGCAGTGGATGTTGTTGGCTTAGCCAATGAATGTCGGGAAGAAGCGTTGCGTCAGAGAGCGATATACTTGGGACAAATGCATCAGTTGAAACTGCAGCTGATTGCAATGGGTAAGCCGCCTTTGCCCATTGAACTGGAGCCATTACTTGGTTTGCCAGCGCCAAGTCAGGCAGCAAGTGGGTCTAGGACAGGGGGAAATCCATTTAATCCGGTGCAAGTCCCTTCACAGCCTCATGCACGAGAATCTAAGGGACGAAGCGTGTCATCGCATTCATGTTGTTCTAGTGTGTCCCCGATTCATGGTTGGGTCCCCGAGTGGGGGATGATTCGGCACAATCTCATCGTCATCGAAGATCACCTTCTCCACGAAGGTCGCGTCCCCGTCGTCCTCGTTCACCATCTCCACGAAGATCGCATGCTCGCAGTCACCACACTCCATCCCCTAGGAGGTCTCATGCTCGCCGCTATCGGACACCTTCCCCTAGACGGTCACAAGTCCATCTGCCACATCAGTCTTGAGAGGCGGGAGTTACAGCCGCCAAATGCACAAAAGAATTTAATGGCTAATGAGCCAGTGCCTCAGCTCACAGGTGCAGCTCAGGTACAGGTGGCACAGGTCGTGGGCGTTGCTCAAGCTTTGGGAGCTATGGGACCCCCACAGGCCCCTCCTATGCCTGTGGTACAACCTCAGCTCGCGGGTGGTTTGCCTACAACCTTCAATATGCAAGAGTTTAAGGATTTAAAACGTCGAATGGAGGCATGGGAGCAGGGCAAGGCATTGGATGAGAATTTTCTGGGTACGTCGGCTAGTCCGTTAGCCCCTTGGATTGAGAATGCACCTCCAACACAAGGGCTTATCTTTCCAAATGTTAAAGAATATACATGGAAGACAAAGGCGAGAGACTGGCTGATGTCTTTTGAGTCCCAAATAGGTCTTGTCACATCAGACGAGGCGTTGAAGATTCGAGCTTTTGTGGGAGCATTGCAAGGGAAGGCACTGGCTTGGATGAGAGCTCTTCCTCGCCGATCCATCAACAATTGGGCTGATTTGCGGGCAAAGTTCTTGGCAGACTTTGGGACATCGGGAGCTATTGCAAAAACAAGGGTTGATTTGTCTAAGGTTAAGCAGGGAGCCCATGAATTAACAGTCAGTTATTTAGAGCGGTTTACGAAGATGCTCGAGTAGGTTCCAGGCTTGTCCGAGCAGGAGGTGATCTTGTGTTTTGAAACAGGTTTGCTCGAAGGAGAAGGCGGATTGAGATCATAATTAAGCATGCGAGAGCCCAAGACGCAGGCTGAGATGTTAATGTGGGCTCAGAAATGGCGCGCGGAGGAGATCGCGAAGAAATAAAATAAGAAGGAAAGTGTTGAGGTTGGGGCTAATCCCAAGGGTAGCGGCGTGGTGGTTATAATAAGAGCAAGTCGCGATATGATCGCCCGAGGGAGTTTCTACAAGAGAGTGATCTCACCCCGCTCAACACATTGCGGGAGGACATAATGTACGAAGTCCGAGATGAGCTTCCTCGCCCACCTCGCATGAATCCTGAAACAGTGGATTACAGGGATCGGTCTAAGAAGTATGCCTATCATGATGATTATGGGCACACAATGGAGGAGTGTTGGCCGCTGAAAAAGGCCATTCAGAAGTTGATCAATGAAGGCCGGTTGGACCAGTTCAAGAGAGATGGAGGGAACAGGGGGAATGTTCCCCGAAGAGATGCACCCCCGATCAGAGGAGTGATAAATGTCATTATGGATGAGGAACCCACACCAACTCAGCTTGGCAAGCAGATCTATTCTTTGTCAAAGGTGATAGACCGCCCAACCACTTTGCAAGCAGGAGAGGAAACAATACAATTTACTCGCAGTGAGTTGGCGAGTAGTATGGCCGGGGAGCAGTCCTTGATTGTCTCTGCTTTGGTCGATGGTTGGGTTGTGCACAGAATCTTGGTGGATACTGGACCCTGTAGGGACGTGATGTATTATTCATGCTTTCAAGGCTTAGAGTTGAAAGATGACCGCCTTAAGCCTTCTGCGGGGACTTTGGAGGGCTTTACCAACCATAAGGTACCCGTTAAAGGGACGGTCGAGCTAGAAGTTTTCATCGGTGAGGGTAGCCGCACTCGAGCTCAGAAAAATTACCTTTAGGGTGATTGATTTAAAATCCCCCTACAACATCATTTTAGGGGTACCGAGCATGACCAAGTTCCAAATGATCGCTTCCATTCCTCACCAACGGGCTAAGTTTTACACCGACCAAGGAGTGGGGGTATTGAAGAGTCAGCCCCGGGCAGTGTTAGAGTATGTGCGGGATAGCCAGAGAAAAAGAAGCAGAAGTTGACCTTGGACGATGGTGATCAGAAAATTACCATTAGCACCAAGGAAAAGTCTCATGTAACTGTGGGACCTTCAACGATTGCTATGATCGGTGAGGGCTTGGTTCAAGACGAGCAGCGTGGACACGAGGAGGATACTTGTCCTTTGTCAACATTGGGGTCGGGGGACAAGTCGAGCTGGCTGTTGACTTAGAGTTAGTACCAGATGAAGATTGCGAGGAGGTCACTTGTCCTTTGCCGACATTGGGGTCGGGGGGACAAGCCGAGCAAACGGAGGCTATGGATTTGGATCAGCTTGATGCAGTCGAAACTCAAGCCGATGAGGAGGAAACAATGGAGTGTGACACACTCCAAATGCGGGATGAGCCAGAATTTACAGCTCAAGACGAGCTTGAAGAAGTGGTCATTAACTCTGCTTACCCCGAGCAGAAGATAAAAATTGGCAAAGCATTGTCGGCAAAGGCTCGAGATAATCTGGTCAGGCAGCTTCAGGACAGGTTGGATGTGTTCGCGTGGAGGCCAGATTAAACAGAGGCCCAGAGTGTATTCTGTAGAGAAGGACAAGGCGATTAAGGAAAAGGTCGAGAAATTGCTCAGCGCGGACATTATTGAGAAGATACACTATCCAACATGGTTAGCTAATGTGGTCATGGTGAAAAAATCAAATGGAAAATGGAGGATGTGTGTGGATTTCACTGACCTCAATAAAGCCTGCCCGAAAGATTGTTACCCTCTCCCTCGCATCGACAAGCTGGTGGATGTTATAGCAGGCTTCGAGTTCTTGAGCTTCATTGATGCGTATTCAGGGTATCATCAAGTGAAGATAAGCGAAAAGGATAAGGCCTTGACAACATTCCGAGCAGCAGGTGGGCTCTATTGTTATAAAATGATGCCATTTGGCTTGAAGAATGCAGGAGTCACTTAACAGAGGATGGTGAATAAGGTTTTCAGCTCACAGATTGGCAGAAACGTGGAGGCCTACATTGACGATATGGTGGTGAAAACCAAGGGGCATGATCACACTGTTGACTTGGGAGAGACCTTCGACAATCTCAGGAAAAACAACATGAAGCTTAACCCGAGCAAGTGTGTGTTCGGGGTGAAGGCGGGAAAATTCCTGGGAATTATGGTGAATGAAAGGGGTATTGAGGCCAACCCGGAGAAAATCAAGGCATTGGTCACCATGAAGCCTCCTCGTTGCATCAAGGACGTCCAGAAGCTTAATGGACGAGTTATAGCCTTTGGTCGCTTTATTTCCAAGTTGGTAGAGCGGTGCCTGTCATTCTTTAAAGTGCTTCGAGGAAACAAAGGGTTTAAATGGACAAAAGAATGCCAAGAAGTCTTCAAGAAGCTATTAGCATACTTGGGATAACCTCCACTGTTAAGCAGCCCGGTCTTTGGTGGGAATTTGTTTGTGTATATAGCGGCCACAGAGCAGGCTGTAGCTGCTGTGTTAGTTAGGGAAGAATGTAATTTACAAAATCCTGTGTATTATATTTCCAAGGCCCTCACCGCGGTGGAGGGACGATATTTTAATGCAGAAAAGTTTGCTTACTCGCTTGTTGTTGCTGCTCGGAAACTTCGAGCTTATTTTTCTGCACACCCCATCATTGTGTACACGGATACACCTCTCAGAAAAATTTTACACAAGCCGGACTCCTCTGGTCGCTTATTCACCTGATCGATTGAATTGACAGAGTTTGAAATTGATTATCAGCCTCGGCGAGCAATTAAGGCACAAGCCTTGGCATATTTTGTGGGTGAGACTAGTTTCCAGGATTCGTGCGAGGAGGAGATTTCTGCCAAGACTGCACCAAAAATGTACCAATTCAAAGGCCCCGGCCAGATTATTGTTGGGAATTACACGTGGATGGTTCAGCCAGTAGGTTTGGAAGTGGAGCAGGTCTTGTATTAGTTCCACCCGAGCAGGATGTGGAGTTTGAAAAGGCTTTGCATTTCAAATTCCCAGCTTCAAACAACCAAGCAGAGTATGAGGCTTTGATCGCGGGGCTGGAGCTCGCACAAGACGTAGCAGTGCGCGAAATAGTAATTTACTGTGATTCACAGTTGATCGTGAATCAAGTAAAAGGCGATTACGTTGTCCATCATCCGGTTTTAGTTCGCTACTGTGCCATGGTAAAGGAGGTTTTGAAGGATTTTGATTATTGGGAGCTGGTGCGAATTGGTCACGAGGATAATATGCGTGCAGACTACCTCTCCAAGATGGCCGAGGACGAAATTCAATCTTTACATCCAGGGGTTATGATTGAATACTTGGAGGTCCTAGTGATAGAGAAGGAGGTGATCATGGACATTGAGCCTGCTGCGAAGTGCTAGATAGATTATTTGAAGGCTTACATCGAGCAGGGAACCTTGCCCGAGGATAAGTCGGAAGCTCGGACTTTTCAGAAGCGGGCTTGCCGGTATGTTATTCTGGATAAGATACTTTACATACGGTCGTATACTAGACCTTTGCTCAGGTGTGTACGACCAGAGATGACCGAGGGCATTTTGGGGGAAATTCACGAGGGAAAATGTGGAGGGCACCCGAGTCAACGGTCTTTGGCAGAAAAAGTTTTGGCTGCAGGGTTTTATTGGATCACTTTGAGACGGGATGCAGAAATGTATGTTCGGCAATGTGACAAGTGCCAGCGTTATGCCGATATACCTCGGCTACCTTCTACCGAGCAGACTCCTGTGGTGGCATCTTGGCCGTTTGATATGTGGGGTATAGACCTCATAGGTCCTTTTCCCTTGGCTCGTTCGAAGCTTAAGTACGCAGTGGTGGCTATCGATTACTTTAATAAGTGGGTAGAGGCCAAGCCTTTGGCAACTATTAGGGAGGTCAATGTGATCGACTTCGTGCACGAGTATATATGGTCCCGTTTTGGGGTACCCCGGGCAATAGTCTCTGATCATGGGACTCAATTTTCGGAGAAATTCACAAAGGCATGCGAGCAGATGCGGGTGAAGCACTGGCAATCATCTGTTGCATATCCTCAGGGTAACGGTCAAGTTGAGGCCGCTAATAAGCAAGTCATGCATGCTCTTAAGCGAAATCTCGAAGATAAGGAAGGAAGATGGGTGGATGAATTACCATCGGCTTTGTGGGCGGTCAGAACCACAATTAGAGGACCTACGGGTGAAACGACTTTTTCCCTTGCATACGGGTCTGAGGCCATGGCACCGGTGGAGACGTACTTGCCAAATCATAGGGTATCTCATTACAATATGGAATCTAATTATGTTGCTCGAGCAGCCGATCTTGATTTGGTGGAGGAAAAACGGTTTGAATCCAAAATACGAATGGCTAATTACAAATAGCGAGCAAAGGCCCACCACGATAAAAGGGTTCGTGGTCGGTCATTTGCTGTGGGCGAGTGGGTTCTTCGTAAAATTGAAGCAACAGGCCATAGGGCAGAAATGGGGGAAGTTTTCTCCTAATTGGGAAGGTCCTTTTCAGATAGTTAGAATTGTTAAGGAAGGAACCTATATGTTGCGAACAGAGGATGGTAGCGAGCTGAAACATCCATGGCATGCAGATCACTTGAAGAAATACTACCGTTGATTGGTAGTGTGCAAGTTTTTTGTCTTTTTGTCCTATCTTGTAAGTTGAGGTGAAATGAATAAGCATACGTTGGTTTTCATTTTTTGATTATCTCGCTTACAACATTTAGTGCAAACTCGATAATACTTTTGGCGGGCAGGGTAGTTTCCTTGTCCGGTGTGAAAGTTGGTGTTCGAGCGGTCTTAAGTTATCTTGATTATTCTCTCTTTCACGAGCACGTGGTATCTCTGCTCATGAAAAAGGGTTGGTGTTTGAGGCAGTTGTTTTGATTGTTATTTTCTCGATCATTCTCTTTCATGAGCATGGGATGTCTCCGTTCGTGAAAAAGGGTTGGTGTTCGAGGCAGTTTTGATTATTATAAGTTAAGTACGAGCTATCTGAGCTCGGGTGAAGGGGTTCAAAGGCTTTGCATTTTTATATCTCGACAAGCCTGGAATGAGCTTGCTTGATTTAAAATATGAGTTGTTTTTAAAACAGTTGAGATATCTATGAGAATACAAGCAGACAAAAATAAAGTATAAATTGTTTTGCAAACATTGATGTGTTGTGGCTCGCAGGCCAGAAAGAGTTTTCAAGCATCAGGGGGAATGTTTAAAGGGGCAGTCTGGGTGACGGTTGTTGTTTCCTTGGGAGTAGTTTCGATGATGACTACATCTCCATCTTCCTCGTTGGCTTGTGCAGCTATGGTTTCTTCTCCTTAAGTTTGAGCCATCCAAATCTGTGTCATGAGATCGGTGACTGTGGCTTGCGTAGCTTCGGGTGGGGTCCAGGGAGATAGTCCATGTTGGGCATCGGCTTCAGCAAGAGATTCCAACTCGTCCTCGAGATAGGGAACCGGCGTGACCGGGACGAAGCGAGGGAAAAATGGCGGATTAGTGCCCCATTCAGCGAGTAGCTTTGACTTGATTTCTAGGCCGATGCATGCTATTCGCCTTAGTACGTGGTTAACCCCTTGAAGGAAGAAGGGGTAGGCCTTGCTCTCAACACAAGCAGTAAACTCGGCAGAATTTTTGTAGTCATCGATGATGATCTGTCTCTGTTCTTCATTAGGCCGGGCTAATTCTTCCCTCAGTTTCTTCTCTTGATCGGCAGCAGCGACCTTGGCCTCTTCCAGCTGGTTTTGGGTAGCCCGGAGCTCTTTCTTAACCGAGGAAATGTTTTTGAGGGCTGTCTCCTCGGATTTTTTAGAGAAATCCAGATGAGATTCCAGGGTTTTCTTATCTTCTTCGACCTTTGAGAGTTCAGTCACTTTGGCGATGACAGTTTCTTCGCTTATTTTGAGCTCAGCCCGAAGAGAGTTAACTGTCTCCTCCAATTGATTCTTGTCCTTGGTCAATGAAGCACTCGAGTTGATATTGTCAATAATACGGCCCGTCATATATCAGCCAGCCTTCATGGCTATCTGCAAATCAGGACATGGTCAGTATTTATGGCATATTAAAAGGAAAAAACAGACTACGAGATTAGAGAGGATAGTTACCTCAGTCAAGCACATTCCCATTTCGCCTACCAGCACCGAGCTTGAGTGCTCGGCGCTTCTCTTCCGAACCCCACCATGTCGCAGCCTCTTTACCATGCCCAGCCCCACCATGGCAGGATACCCACTGCGTTTGTAAATGTTGATTTTATATAGGTCGGGCACGTCAGTTAATTCAGTTATAAGGGCCCCTGTTTTTTCCCGAGTCTCGGGCATGAAGAAGTTATCTTTCTGCCATGAAGGGATTGGCAGGCTGGCATCTTCCTGCACGGTTTTCTCTGCTCGATGTTTGCTCCTTTTCTCTTAAAGGGGATCACCGTGAGGACTTTTGCTAGGAGTTGCTACACTGGTAGCAGGGTTGGTGCTCAGAATGGTGGGTTCAGTTGTCTGGTTAGAGGGCACCATAGGTGTAGGTGTGATAGCTTGGTTTGACTCTGGATGGTTTCGCTTTGTTCCTCGCCCAGTTGTAGTAGCAGGAATAGTAGGTAGAGTGGCATGAGTTTGAGTAGTTAGTTGTTTGTTCCTGCTGGTCGCTCCTCTCTTTGCGACCTGAAGAAATTTGCTTCGCATCGTTAAGCTGCTTTATGTCTACAAATACAACAAGCAAGGTTAAGGAAAAATTGAGGGCAGTGATTTCACAAGCTGTAAAACAATGGCAGAAAAAGTTTTGAAAACAGACTGGTAGATGAGAAGATGGGTATGCAATTTGTTCCAGTCCGCGTACAGTCAGGACACTCACTAGGAAATTTACCTTCATGTTATTTCCCCCAGTAGGATGTGGTTGTTTGATTTCAATAGTAACTCGTGGTATGACTTCTTCCACGGGCCAACTCGTGATGCCAACTAGGCGAAGTAGGGTTAAATCAGATGTGAGGGCTTGCCAGTCAATTACCCAGTCTTGTCCAGCTCGTCCATCTCTCACCCCGAGCAGAGTTCTGAAAGCCCGGGCTATTGGGGGTTCGCTAGCTTGGAAAACGGCCTTATCATATTTGGGG
Organism: Codonopsis lanceolata; assembly: GCA_013146195.2. Taxonomy (NCBI): domain Eukaryota; kingdom Viridiplantae; phylum Streptophyta; class Magnoliopsida; order Asterales; family Campanulaceae; genus Codonopsis; species Codonopsis lanceolata. Next base: position 157,085,276 of record CM028379.1, read on the forward strand.
AGCCCAAAGTCGTGCAGGTAAGGGGCAAATGGCCATCTTACTCGCGATTCAACTAACATGGCTTTTCTATCCCAAGCGTCTACCTTATTAAGTCCGTCACTCAAGAGCTTGAAGTAATTGGGGTTTGAGCGCCCTGTAATGCGCCCAAATTTTTTGTCCAAGGAAAATAAGAAAATTTTTCTAAATAAAGTCATCTCGGGTTCAAACCCGAGTAGCCTACAGTCAACGGTGTATGCGACCAAAAATCTCACTGTTGTAAAGGTCAGGTCGCAGGGGAGAGAATAGGTCAGGTTTAAGAATTCTGCAGTAAATGGATCTAAGGGAAGGCGAAGTCCTACAAGGACGAAGTCGAAGTAGAACATCATTCGATCTCCTTGATAATTGTGTTTTTTCTCTTCGATATCTAGATCGAAAACTCTTACTCGGTAATTTTTGGGGTCCACACCCAATGAGTAAAACCAGGCAGAAACGTCGTCCTCGCAAGTCAAGTCATCCTATTTGAGTGGGGTGGAGACGTTGGAGATGATCTCTTTGCCTTTAAAGGCTTTTTTGAACCTAATGTAATGTATAGAACCTAATGTAATGTATGAACATATGTAAATCAAGATACAAATGAGAAACAACACACTAAATGAGTCTTAATAATATGATTGCGATGGGGATTATGTATTAGAGCATCACCAATGTATAAAATTCTTATACATCTTTTTAATTGGGTCCCATTGTTACCTACATATTTTTATCTTCTTACTCACTTAAGAATATATCTTCTCATTGTATAATCTTCTTGCACATCTTCTTATACAAAAAATATTAAATTTAACACCATACCACATAATAAATGCAAAACACTCCCCCCCCCACACTCCAACCACCCCCTCCCTCTCATATTCAAACATGCTCCATTCCCCAAGTCAACTTCCTATTTAGGAAGTAAAATCCCACTCTTTCCTAGTTGGATAAAACTCTTTCCTAGGTGATCTCTCCTCACTCTTCTCAATGCAATAAGAAATTGTAGTTTCCTACATTGGTGATGCTCTTACATGAATATGCTCTTACAGATTCATTTTCAAGTAAGTCAATCATATACTCTTTTTGAGTATATGTTTAGAAAGTCAAAAGGACACATAACTAGATATATAATTAGTCATAATTATAATAATATTTAAATATAAATTAATATATTAATATCACAATTGATATGATTTAAAAATTATAGACATAATTTTTAAAGTAAAACATTCTAAAATAGTATAATGACTTTTACATGAACGATAGGAATATTTATTAGTGAGTGAAGTTATGTCCATTCATATAGTTTCAAAGGGCAATCTGAAGTTAAAATATGAACTATGATGACAATTGCATACGGAAATGGCGTAAAGAAAAGGAATATATATATATAAGTCTCGTTGCCATCACCATCCACATAGAGAAGAAGAAAGAAATTAACGCTCATTCGACCGAATTACATCTAACTCAACCAAACAAAAAAAGTCATATATAATATTCAAAACAAATATATATATACTCCATTCGTTCGGACAAAAAGTCTCCGTTTAAAGTCAATTTTTTTAGAAAAAATGACATTTCTTAGTAACTCATTAATAATAAAATGACACATTTATTAATTAATTTTTTGGTCCCTCGACTTTATAAAAATCATTTATTTGGTCCCTATACAAAAAAAATTAATTCATTTAGTCCTACATTTTGACTTTTACAATCAGATTCCCCTCTCGCCTCGATACCGTTAAACTTATCGTTAAATAAATTTTCAAAATACCCAAAGTGCCCTTACCTACATTAGTACACAAATGAAGATATTATTATAATTCATCTTCATCATGCTCCCCAAATCAAAGAAAGTTCCAATTCATCATCTTCATACAATTATTCATCTTCATTAGATTTGAAGCTACGAGGAAAGAATTTTGCACAAGTCTTCGGCGGAGTTGGGGTAGCGATTGGAGATGGTGATGATGGCGAAGGGAGGGAGACCTGGTTAGAGACGAAGAGGCGACGGGTGATGGAAAGATCGAAAATTGGCGAGACATGGTTGGAATCTCAATCTGTTAATAGCCAGAGATGGAAATGGCATTGGCCCCAAACGGAGATGGAATCTCGACTTGTTAATGGCTATTTCGAACAGAAAGCCTTGGGAAATGCAGGAAGAGTTCACTATTTCTTATTTATGGTGTGAAATTAGTAGATTGAATACACGATTTTTGGATTGCAATGTTAGTATTCAAGGAGGAAAGTGTTGGCCCAATAAAAAAAAGGTCTATCAGTGCCAAAAGGTTTTAAAATAATTAGTTTATGGGTTTACCTGGCTTATGATGCTCAATGTATTTTACTTCGTCGCAGACTTAGCCCCAGGGTACTTTGGGTATTTTGAAAAATTATTTGACGGTAAGTTGAACGGTAACGGGGTGAAGGAAGAATCCGATTGTAAAAGTCAACATGTAGGATCGAACAAATTATTATTTTTAGTATATGAACCAAATAAATGATTTTTATAAAGTCGAGAGACCAAAAAATTAATTAAATCTTTTTTAAAGTTGACTCTTTAATTGAAATATCTCAATATGGAACAGTGGACTCTTTGCCCAAAACGGAGAAAGTATATTATTTCCGTATATTATGAAAATTATAGAATAAAGTTTTATATTCTAATTATGTACGTATAATTAGCGCATGTTGTGGGTCGCCCGGCGTGCGCCCGCGCCCCGTGCGCCCATGGATAGGGGTGCGCGTACGTGCGGATGCGGGACACCACTGCTCTCATTCCATCCTCCCTTGTTTAGGGGAAAACGAAATTAAAAGTGTGAGAGGAGTGATGTCTAAAGTAGCGCGCGCGTTGGAATGCGTCTAGGTTGACTTTATTGGATTTTTGATCAAATATGAGAACTTTGGGTTTCCCGCATCAAGTTATCCCTTGTTTAGGGGATACCAGGATATGGGAATGTATCACCCTTTCATTCCCATTTTCCCTTTTTAGGGGAAAACGGAAAAGTGCAAAAAAGGATGTTGCGGCGCCCCCACTATGGATTTTATAAAATAGCCTTATGGCCTATTTCGGATCACTATGGGAGCTTTGGGTTTCCCGCATCAAGTTATCCCTTGTTTAGGGGATACCAAGATATGAGAATACATCACCCTTTCATTCTCATTCTCCCTTTTTTAGGGGAAAACAGAAAAGTGCAAGAAAGGAGTGTTGCGAGGCCCCACTGGATTTTATAGAGTCGCCATCTTTATTTTAAGGCAAAATAAAGCAAAACAAAGAAAAATCAGAGATTATAAAAAAAAAACGGGTTCAGATGCTAAGTTACGAGTTGGGAAGGTGCTAGACACCCAACTCGCCATTTCGGTCTCAAAAATGGTTTTTGGCTAAAGTATGCTTTTTGTTATATTTATCTAGCAAATAAATAAAACATTTAAAGACAAGAAATAAAAAGCAAATACATCCGCGGCTACATTATTTACAGACTTGCAGCCGTCTTCTTACAATAATTACAGATATATTTAAAAATATTTTGTCATTACAACGGCTCTTTTACATAATATTTTCTAACTAAATCCGGGCAGCACAACGGCTTATATTTGCTACATTGGGCCAGATTTTAAAGAACAACTTTATAAAAAGAAATAACGCCCTTAAACGTTATTACCTTTTAGAGCGGAGTGTGCTCGCTCTGTCCTTCAGGGAGAGGGAGTCTTTTTTTGTTTGGAAATGTTGTGGGGATTCGGGCAGAGTGACAGTTTCTGAAAATTACTTTTGGCATCGGGATTTGGGCAGAGTAACTGCTTGTGTTTGGTTGTTTATTGGCTTGAGGAAAAATCGGGCAGAATAAAGGCTTATTTCTGGCTGATTTGACATTTTAAATCGGGCAAAGCAACTGTTCTTTCCACGATTTTTAGACCGGGGAAATAGGGTGGAAACCTAGCTGGGGGGCTAAGGCTCACTTTAATCGGTGGTTTTTAAGTTTGGAGGAGTTTTGGCAGCGTTTTGAGGCTTTGGAGAGATCACTCACTATCTCACTTCGCTCTCTATTTCTTCAGCGTAACGAGGACGCGGAGAGTTTTTGCGGAAGAAAAGGTGTGCTGAAGGCAAACCCCGAAGGCTCTATTTATAGCCTGGAGAGAGGATTCATCGGGGATTAAAATTTATCTCTTCCTGCTTCATTCAATTGTACAGTCCGCGGAAGAAATTGCACATTACGCAAATTGTAGCAGTTCTGTAGCACTTGGGACTGCACTGTAGACAAATTTGGGCGCCACCCATTAGAAAACCTGGCACCACTCCCACATTGAGCATGGGTGGTGCCAGCTTAGGCTTTGTAGTTTCTTTTTTGACACTTTAAACCCTGCATTTTACTGTTTTGCGCATCCTGCTTTGTCCTTTTGCATTTTCAACCATGTAACTTGACATTTGTTAATGTTTTAACAGGTCTTGATATTTTATGTCATGTTACATACCAGGGGTACAAAATTGGGGTGTCTACACATGTAATGTGCTTGGACTTTCTGTACATTTTACTTACTTAGTATTTTCATTATTTATTTAAATAATCAACTATTTTATTTTAAAATATTTTATTAAAGAATCTACTTTTATTAATTATGAGCTGCCAAGCCCAAATGGTCTGAAAAGTCATCATGTGCCAAAGGCATGAACTACATGTGTTAGTCTCAAAGGGCACAATAAGAAGCTAGAAGGGGGTTGAATAGCTTATTATACACTTAAAAACTTTTCGTATAAATTCCTAAAACAAGCACTTGCAATCTATTAAGGAGATTGAAGTAGCGGAAGTCTTGTAAGGAAGACAGTTCAAGTCTGCCGATTAAGGACTACCGGTAGACTTGACTGAATACTCAAGTCTATTGTTGAAGATATAAGTAAAGGTAATAAGAAACAGTTCAAAGCAGTAATCAACAGTAAAGGAAGAACACAAGTATTTCAGATGGTTCACACCACTAAGGCAGTCAACCTTGGATTTAAAATATGCACTATATTTTTCACTAATTCTATTACAAAGAATATATCCAATGGATCGTGTACAAAATATTTGACTTGTGTTTGGGGGTTTGGGAATTGAATATCCGGATAAACAAGATATTCAATTGTGCAGAAGAATAGTTTAAGTGAACAACAATAAGAAGCTTAAGATAAATGTTGATGCAAATCTTCTTGATTGTTGTCGAGGACTTCTTGATCAGTTTATGATCTCTTGAATGCACTGAGTATAAAGACTTTATGTTGTTGGAGAATTTCATAACATTGTTTTCTTCAGTCTTTAATGGCAGTATTTATAGCTAGAGCATTCTTGAGATCCGTTGGAGAAGACGAAGTGTAACAGCTCTATTAGGTTGAATGCATTAAATGCATGGAGCTGTCTTGTGGATTTTGTCTTCACTGATTCTAAGCAGGAAGTGGTGCGGAGTTGTTGTAGCAACTGACAGGTAGGAAAGTCAAAGGTGCAGGTCTGTAATAGTTGGTACTGCATCGTAAGAGACACTTTTTCACCGCCTGCCATCGCTCGTAATGAGAAAGTCTTCTCGCGAAAGCCGTCGCGTGTCTGAGAAGTCGGGGAATGTCTTAATTCAAATTCAAACTGATAAAGGATGAATTTAATTTATCCACTAAGACTTGGTGATTGGACACGTCATGCTTGAACACGTGCAGACAAGGTCTGCCACTGGATGTTGTTGAAGGTCTTCCGATGAAGCATGGCTGAAGTCTTCCGCTGAACCTGTGAAGCCTATAAGAAACTATTATATGGCAAAGTTTTATACATATTTGCCACGCTAATTGATACGCAGCCCAATTAGCCACTAATGTATAAAACTAATGTAATGTATGAACAGATGTAAATCAAAATACAAATGAGAAACAACAACATGCCACATGCAAGACACATAGTCAAGGCACGTGCTGAGGGTGAGAGCGCGTTGCACATCCTAATAAGCGACCAAACGAGTATGACAAGTGGATAATCCCTCCAACTTATCTATTAGGGGCCAAGTACATGACAAGCAAAGTACACCCACACGAGTGAGCTCGTCCAACCTCCTCGGCCATAGTTGTAACGGTCGTTTGGATATGGGGGTTGAAGGCGTAAAGCCACCCCCACGTTCCAGACGTGGCCTAATAAATGTTTTTACTCGACCATTATGGCCGTGGGGTGTATAAACCCCCTTCATACATGTTGCAAAGGTAGGTGAACTTATAGTGTTTTTTTTTTTTTTGATACATCAAATTGTATGTCTACAATCTCAATAACATTTTATATTAAAAATGTTTGGTTTATCACTATTTCTACCACTATTGTTACAACTAAGCTTTGGTTAAGGCCAAATGTTTTTGGTGAAAGACAACGTTATCCTTCCCTAAACCTTAGTTGTAAGTTGTAACAAGTGTTATAGAACTAGTGATAAGCATTTTGACTTATGTTCAAGTATGTATGTTCTAGTAATGATTATATAAAAGCATGTACAATAAATTTGACAAATCAAACCAAAAATCAAACACAACCCATTAAAAATTAATAAAATAATCCATTAGATATTCATTTGTTTCAAAACAAAAAAAAACCTTCTCAATTGTGCACAAAATTCAACGCATTTACATACCCCACCATCTTTATCTTCATTAATAATGACTAGAAACTTGAAAAAATTATAGAAATTTTTTCTGATATCCAAATGAAAAAAACAAATTCTCTATTTATAGGTAAAAATGTGTTCTTTAATTTAGGAAAAAAAAATTAAAAAAATTAAGTTTTTTGGCTAAAAATTGGTCAAAAAGACAATTGGAGAAAATAAAATGTTGTCCACTCAAATAATAACACTTGGAAAGGGGACCTAGGATTTGGTGTTCATCCGATGATTTTTTTATTTTTATTTTTTGTTTAAATCATTGATTGATTTGGAGATAATTTTTTAAAATTCTACTCTATAAGTTAAAGATGAAGTAAAAAAGATGTTACATTATTTCGTTCACAAAAATAAGTATTTATAAGTGACTTTAGCATTGTTATTTAGTAATTACAGCTAGTTATTTTAATAAATAAATACATGATTATTTAAAGTGATAATCATCATATATACTATTTCCTCCGTTTTCAAATTATTATGTCTTTTGACTTGGTACACCGTTTAAAAAGAAATAATTGATTGTATTATAAATATTGATGAAATATGTGGTTTTCTATAATGCCCTTGAACATATGACCATAAAGTAGGTAGAAAAAGTAAGGGTAAAGTGGTAAAAATATTTTCCTAAAAGGAACAAATTTGAAAAAAAAAACAATTATTTTATAATAGACGAAAAAAAAGGTGGACGATAATTTAAAAACATGAAATATATTATATAAATTATCTAAGCCACTGGTTTTTTGATTTCAGTATATAATAATGGTATTTGCTTTTGGATTAATATATTATTTGGTCACTGAACTATCCACGAAATATATGTTTGATCCCATAATTTTTTTTATATGCGTTTGATCTTGAACTCGGTTTTTACTGTGAGATTCCCCTCACGGTTACCATAATTTTTGCCATCAAAATTTATTTAAAATCTCAAATTTATCCTTACGTCTAAACGTATCTTATGAAATCCCAAATTTGCCCTTCAAATCATATCTACTTCTTCCAAAGATTTTGAGGAGGAGCCGCTGAGTTTGTTTACCTACACAGATTTTGGTGGTTCCCAATCCCCGATGATGAAAGCAGCAACAAAAAAAGGCCTCTATTTCGACAAATGGGAATCTGTCTCCGTCTTCACTCACTATCCATGGCAATGGCAGTTGGAAATGGAAGGGTCACGCACTAGGAGCCCAAATCCGGCTCTCATTTCCTCCGTCCCCGGCTCATCTCCACCATAGCCGCTAGCCTCATTCTCTAATTTCTTTCTCCTCCAGCCATTATTCTTATTCATCGCCGACCCCAAATCGCCATAGCCCCCAGCGACTTCCCACCTGCCCCGGCAAAAAACCCTTCGTGTGCCATCGATCTTGATGGAAACATGTTTCAACATAATTGAATGAGGAAGTTATGTAAGGTAGGAAGTGGGGAATCCCACATTGGGAATAAGATGAAAACAACTCTACTTTATAAAGTAGAGCTTTTAGGCTTAACATTCGGCCCTTGGGCCACTACAGTTTTATGTAGGAATGAAGACCTAGCTAAGTGCAGGTCCAAACACACGTCTTGCGCCGCCTATCTGGCCTGGCTTGGCTGGCTGGTCGGTCGGTCAGCCGAAAAGACAGTTACATGTTCAAGCCTCAGACAACGACGGTTATATCTGAAACGGTTGTGTTCGTTTTAGACACACCCAACCGCTACCGTTGTGTCCGTTTCAAACATACGCCAACTACTCCCAACTTCCAACCCCCAACTGCCATACAAATACTGCATGAAACACAAATTTTCATTTACGAAAAATCCTCTCTTTTAGTGCACCACCTTTCTGCCCAAATATAGAGATTACAACAGCGTGTCATTCGCCGGTGATTGAAGCCTGGAAGGTCTGGTCCTCTTCAATCACGTAAGATTCCAAAACCCTGGGAGACTCACTGGCAACATCCGTCAATTCCATACACGGTGCTCGATTTGTCTTAAGGGTAGAGATTGAAAATCTTGTGGATCTTCTTCTATTCTGTAAACTCATCACTGCAGGAACTGGATTAGCCTCCTCACAATCATAAGACAAAAAAATTGGCGTGATCTTTTCTGCAAACAGTGGCAGATTTTCTTCTTCTGTTTTCTGTTTTAAGTGACCATCTGTTTGTGTTACAGATTCCTGTAACTCAGCCTGCTTAAATTAAACTCAATCCATTTGTCTGTTTCAGCATATTTAATCTATTTAACAGACCGTTTTGGTTTTAATACAAACACTGACCACACTGATCAGTTTGGTTTTATGAAACTATTCAGTTTGTTCTTACAAAATTGATCAGTCAAGCTTTACAAAATCTACACATGTCTGTTTTCTGAGTCTAATCAGCCTGTTTTTCAAAACCTGATAAGCCTGTTTACATTGTATTACTTAGTGTCTTCACTAATTAATCTGTAATCAACATATTAATGATTAACATGCTTACACATTCTACTTAACTGTATTATTTGTAACATCACATTAATAAGTGTTTTATTCTGTCACAGAAATAAAACTATATAGACTGTATAGATAAGTCTATTATTTGGTTGTTGATTGTATAGAAATAAAAGTGTTTTCATACAAATTAGCATTACTGATCACTGTGTCTTGTGCAGTATGGCTTCCAATACTAGAAAGGAACCCGTTGCTATAAAACAGCCCCTAGCAGCAACTCAAATGATGCACCCCACCGTCCACACCCATGGTGAACGCCCGGAAAAATTTGTTGGCTCGGAATTCAAACATTGTCAGTAAAAGATGCTCTTCTACCCGACAACGCTGAACTTATCGAAGTTCCTGAAAAAAACAACCCCTATCTTGAAAGAAGTGGAATCAGACCGAACCACTGTGGCTGCTGTCGAGTCATGGAAGCACTCTGACTTTCTTTTCAGGAACTATATCTTAAATGGACTGGATAACACGTTATGCGATGTATACAGCCCATTTAAGACGGCAAAAGAATTTTGGGAATCATTAGAAAAGAAATACAAAACCCGAGGATGTCGGCTCGAAGAAATTCGTAGTTGCTAGGTTTCTAGAATTTTGTATGATTGATTCTAAAAGTGTAATGACACAGGTTCAGGAATTCCAACTGATACTGCATAAGATAGCAGCCGAAGGAATGATCATTTCTGAAGCATTCCAAGTTACAACAATGATCGAGAAACTACCTCGCACTTGGAAGGACTTCAAGAACTATCTCAAGCACAAGCGCAAAGACATGTCATTGGAGGACCTGATTCTCAGGATTAAGAATCGAGCTAAAATAACCTGGTGGCCGACAAAAAGCAACTCCGCCCCATTGAAGGGGCACATGTGGTGGAACAAGACTTCAAGAACGAGGAATCATAAAAGCTCTGGTGAAGGGACGTCTAAACAACACAAGCAGTATGAGTTCAAAGGAAAATGTCTTAACTGCGACAAGAAAGGCCACAAAGTTGCCGAGTGTCGTGGAAAGAAACGGGTCCGACGCGAAGCCAACATAGTTGATGATGAAATCAGCATGATACGCATGGTCTTCGAGACGAACATGGTTGAGCACTCTAATATTTGGCACCTTAGATTAGGTCATGTTAACCATGAATCTATACGAAGATTAATGCAAATGGAATTAATTCCTAAAGCACAAATCAACACGAAGGAAAAATGTCAAATATGCGTTGAGGCCAAACAAACTAGAACCTCCTTTCAAAAAATACAACGTGACACTCGACCATTAGAGCTAGTTCATAGCGACCTATGTGATTTTAAATCCATAGAATCATGTGGCGGGAAAAATTATTTTATCACCTTTATTGATGATAGTACACGTTATTGTCATCTCTACTTGTTAAATAGTAAAGATGAAGCGTTCGAGGCATTTAAAATATATAAGAACGAAGTCGAGAATCAACTTGAGAAAAAGATAAAATTCTCAAATCTGATAGCGGGGGTGAATACGTACATCCTTTTAAAGACTTTTGTGCAGCACATGGAATAATTCATCAAGTTACTCCTCCTTATACTCCACAATCCAATGGGATTGCGGAAAGGAAAAATCGTACACTTAAAGAAATGATGAATTCACTATTAATTCAATTTGGCCTACCCGACGAAATGTGGGGGGGAGGCGGTGCTCACAGCAAATTACTTGTTGAATAAGCTACAACACAAAAAATTGGAGCAAACTCCTTATGAATTATGGAATGGTCGAAAACCTTCCTATAAATTCATCAAATTGTGGGGGTGCCTGGCCAAAGTAGCAACACCATTACCTAAAAAGGTAAAAATCAGTCCAAAAACCATGGATTGTATCTTCATAGGATATGCAGATCGGAGTAGTGCCTATATGTTTTTAGTGCACAAGTCTGAAAATCCAAATATTGAAGTAAATACAATATTAGAATCAAGAAATGTAACATTTTTGAAAACATATTTCCATTAAAAAAATAATAATACTAATGGAAAACGCTCCTTTCCTTGGAACACAAGCGAAAATGAGAACGAGGCCCCCACGGACATTGTCCCCATGGACATCATTCAAGACGACTGTCCAGTTGAACAGGATGATGAACCTAGAAGGAGCAAACGGGAAAAAAATAACTAAAATCTTCGGACCTCGAACTTTGTGACCTCATTTATAGTGGACAATGAACCTCGCACGTTTAAAGAAGCAATGTCTACTCCAGAAGCTTCTCAATGGAAAGAAGCCATTAATGGCGAAATATCTTCCATTATATAAAACCACACTTGGGAATTAGTTGACCTTCCCAAGGGGTGCAAACCATTGGGCTGTAAATGGATTTTCAAACAAAAATTAAAACTCGATGGTTCCATTGATAAGTATAAAGCACGATTGACACTTATGCCCCTGTAACTCAAATTACATCAATTCGACTACTTATTGCATTTGCAGCTCTGAACGGTCTTGAAATACATCAAATGGATGTTAAGACTGCTTTCCTAAATGGGAAACTCGAAGAAGAAATCTATATGAATCAACCTAGAAGGATTCATAGCTCCAGGCAACGAAAAGAAAGTATGTTGATTGGTCAAATCATTGTACAGATTAAAGCAAACACCAAAACAATGGCATAAACGTTTTGATGACGTAGTACTTGCAAATGGGTTCAAGATCAACGAATGTGAAAAATGTGTATACACCAAAAATACACAACATAGTTACGTAATTATCTGCCTCTATGTAGATGACATGCTCATCATAGGAAGTAACAACAACATGATCAAGGACACCAAGAAAATGTTGGTCAACAGGTTCGACATGAAAGATCTTGGGATAGCTGATGTCATCTTAGGTATTAAAATATCTAGAACATCCAAGGAAATCATATTATCACAATCTCATTACATCGAGAAATTACTGGAAAAATTCAACAATGGTGATAATAGTATTGCAAAAACTCCAATTGACCCAAACTTTCATCTCAAAAAGAACCTACATGAAAGTGTATCTCAAATTGAATACTCTCGTGTCATTGGAAGTCTTATGTATCTCACGAATTGTACGCGACTAGATATTGCTCAAATAGTTAATCGATTTAGCAGATTTAATAGCAATCCCGGACATGATCACTTGAAGGATATTGTAAGAGTCCTTAGGTATCTTCGATACACTAAAGACTATGGGTTACACTATTCTAGGTATCTAGCAGTAATAGAAGGTTATAGTGACGCCAACTGGATATCCGATACTAACGACTCAAAATCCACAAGTGGATTTCTATTTATACTTGGTGGTGGTGCTATCGCATGAAAATCTTCCTAACAGACTTGCATCGCAAGATCTACAATGGAATCAGAATTTATCGCTCTAGATAAAACAACAGAAGAAGCCGAATGGCTACGAAACTTCCTAAAAATATTCCAGCTTGGCCACAACCAGTACCAGCTATATGCATCAATTGCGATAACCAAGCTGCAATAGGAAGGGCATAAAACAATATGTATAACGGTAAATCACGACACATACGAAGGTGTCACAATACGTTAGGCAACTTCTCTCAAATGGAGTGATCACCATTGATTATATTCGATCAAAAGACAACTTAGCGGATCCACTAACTAAAGGTCTATCTAGAGAGCAAGTATGCATCTCATCGAATGGAATGGGCCTCAAGCCTACGAAATAAACGAATAATTTAGCGGAAAAACCCCACCTAGCCGATTGGAAATCCCATGGTCTAGGTTCAAAGGGACAACCCAACTAAATTAATCTCGAAGTTAACACTAAAGGATTTAACTCCTACCCATTCCTTTGGTGAAACACACTAGTGTTATCTGTCATGGTAAAGGATAAACTTTGCTTTTAATGATTCCTATGACTTGACTCATCAAGCAGAGCTCTGACGGAACAACTCCTTATAGGCAATCCTATGTGATTATGAATGTAAGACTGGTCGATCTTATAAGAATTTAGAGGCTGAAATTCTCTAACAAACATTCACAGAACCAGGTATCATTCAGGGCCAAAATGGACACAAACGAAGAATCACTCCATGTTTGAGGATAGCTGTGTGATTACTATTGTCTTGGTTGACATCAAAACACTAATCAGTTTAAGACACTCAAGTCACTAATTAGTAAGTCATCCCGATAGTATATCATAAGGAAAGGTTCAAAGCCAAAAGCCACCTATTCTAATACAGTTACTCTCGGTTGTATCTTTGTAAATATCAATATGTCATCAACTTACATGATATCTCATTCAATGTGGGGGATTGTTGGAGACATGTTTTAACATAATTGAATGAGGAAGTTATGTAAGGTAGGAAGTGGGGAATCCCACATTGGAAATAAGATGAAAACAACTCTACTTTTATAAAGTAGAGCTTTTAGGCTTAACATTCGGCCCTTGGGCCACTACACTTTTATGTAGAATGGAAGACCTAGCTACGTGCAGGTCCAAACACTCGCGCGTGCCGCCCGGTCCGGCTCGGCTTGGCTTGGCCTATTAGTCGGTCGGTCGGCTGGCTTGCTTGAACCTTATCTTTTTGCTGCCAGTTCAGTTCAAGCTGAGTGTGGCCCTCTGAACCTGTGAACCTGTTCTATCCCCTTAAGACAGAACAGTTACAACACGGTTGTGTCCATTTCAGACGCACCCAACTGTAACGGTTGTGTCCGTTTCGGACACACGCCAACCCCTCCAACTTCCAACCCCCAACTGCCATACAAATACTGCATGAAACACAAATTTTCATTTACGAAAAATCCTCTCTTTCAGTGCACCACCTTTCTGCCCAAATACAAAGATTACAGCAGCGTGTCATTCGCCGGTGATTAAAGCTTGGAAGGTCTGGCCTCTTCAATCACGTAAGATTCCAAAACCCCAGGAGACTCACTGGCAACACCCGTCCATTCCATACACGGTGCCGGTTTTGTCTTAAGGATAGAAATTGACAATCTCGTGGATCTTCTTCTATTCTGTAAACTCATCACTGCTGGAACTGGATCAGCCTCCTCACAGATCTTGTCTTCTCTCTCTCTATTCGCTTCAGAACTGTCCGCCTCGCCCACAACACCAGCCCCACGCGTCCATCCCCGCTTCACCTCCATCTCAGGCCAACAAGTCTCCATTCTCTGTAACAGATCCGACAAGCATCTCCTGCCTTTCTCCGTCCACGTTCTCCGGCTCCAGCTTGGATGCTTCATTGGAGTTTTGGTAAGAGCCAGAGGTCGGCTTTGTTTCAAATTCTTTTAGTATCGTTGCATTAATAGTAAAAAGTTTTTTGTGACTTCTTTACTTTAAGGACACGATTTTTGAATGGTACACTGGAAGGCCGTGAAGTAAAGAAAGAAGGGAAAAAAGCTGAGCTTTGGGTCAATGAATTAGAATTATTTTTGAGATTGGAGGACATATTCAAAGAGCAAGCGGTAGAAAGCAAATGAGCCATACTCACATCTAGTGTTTTTCAAAACTCCTTCGCGCCAGTACCTAAGAAGAAAATTCCAGAACGTCTGTTGAATCCAAACACTTCTGGACTCTGTCAAAATCAAGGAATTAAGACATTTAGGCACCCCAGGTGAAATGACAAATGTTTCAGTTTGAATGAAGTGTAAGGACCATGGAAGGTGACAAAGAGATTTAAATCTCGTTCACAAACAAACATAAGATAATATATTATGCTGACCATAAGGCAACAAAAGTTAATTTGCAAATCGTGCAAGATAAAGAAAGAATGGTCACCATTTTTTTTTCATTTTTTGGCATTGAAGATTGACATCGTAGAGAGACGGGTAAATATGAGATTTTAATAAATTTTTTATAGAAAATTGATCGTAACCTTATGAGGGAAGAATCTTACAGTAAAAATCGAGTTCAAAAATTAAATGCATATAAAAATAATAATGAAACCAAACACATTTTTTTAGAATAGTTTAGGACCAAATAATATATTAATCCCTTACTTTTTAATGATGTTTCAACTACTTGATTTTGATTTATTTTCCTTGTCTCCCACTAAGTTTTAAATAATCCAGTCTATCATTGTATATAGCTAAAGCATATTCCTCTTTTTAGAGCATTTTCAATGTGATAAATGTTTATACAAATTTTTAGTTGGGTTCTACTGTCACTTATATATTTTTATCTTCTTACCCACTTAAGAATATATCTTTCTATTGTATAATCTTCTTACACATCTTATTATACAAAAAATATTAAATTTAACACCATCCCACATAAAATAAAAAACCCTTCCCCCCCCCCACACACCACTTGTGGTGGCTGACAGCTGCCCACTTTCTTCCACTTTTTCAGCCAAAAGGTGGTTCTTATTTTGGAAGTTTTTTGATCTCTCTCTCCTACTTGGTAAATAAGAAGGTGTACAATGGGAAATTTTGGCAACTTCTTAATAGGAAGTTGGTTAAAATTTGACAATAGTGATGCTCTTAAGCTAATCAAGTGATCATTCAAAGAACTTTTTTTTTCTTTTTTTCCTCTTAGGGCGGCAAGTCTAATGGTGGTACTTACTTATAGTTATCAAAACCAAATTTTGATACCTATTGGTTGTTATTTATGGGTATCAAATGTTCATCTCCAACCATAGGTATCAAAATAAATGTTATTAAAATTAGGTGTGGTACTAGGGAAGGTATCAAATTTGGTACCTTCCCCAGTACCACACCTAATTTTGATTCATTTTACTTTAACAATTGGAGAGCCTAATACTCTTACATAGGTATCAAAATTTGGTTTTGACCCCTACCATTGGATTTGCCCTTAAAGGGAACGTGGGAAGGATCGAACGTAAAACTTCACACTTTGTGAAGTCTCGTCTCTAACACTTGGCCACCACCTTAAGGGCTTTGTGTGAAAAACCTAAATTCTTAATTATTCCATGTAGTCCATCTAACTTTTGGCAAGAAAAACTAGAATAAGATTGTCATACGGATCCTAAATTTATAATATTGATGTCCAAAAATGATGAAAATGAGGTTCATGGAGCGAACAACCCATCAAAGAAGACCGTGGGTTACTCAGTAAGAAAACAGGTCAAAATGTGAGAGAAAATGAACTAAAAAGCGAGCAAATGGGTTGGATCCAAACAAGGAGGCATAGGTCACCCATAAACCACAACAGGTCCGCTTATTTGAAAAGGCGACGTGGCACGCTCACAGTGTGCCAACGCATTAATGAATTTGCCTTCGATATTACTCCGGTGCCCTCCAATTTTCAAATCATGCTCCGGTGCTCTCCCTCTTTCAAACTTTTGCTATCAAAGTCTCTAAGTGTATAGACTTTACATTTTAATCATAAATCAATTTAAAACTTTAATTAACTTCATTTTTAATACAAACAAATATTGTATGGTAAAAAGTAACACATTTAAGGGGAAAGATAATCCATTTTAAAATCAAAAGTGACACTTTCTAACTAAAATTGATACTCCCTTCCATTTTCAAATTATCGTCCTCCTTTCATTTTTCGTCAATTTTTTAAATAATTATCATCTTTCAAGACTTTTCCTTTTAGGAAAACATTTTTACTACTTTACCCTTACTTTTTCACCTACTTTAGTTATGATCACATACTCAAGGATATAAAAGGAAACCTTACATTTCACTAATATTTATAATACAATCAATTATTTTTTCTTAAATAGTGTGCCGGGTCAAAGGGGACAATATTTTGAAAACGTATGGAGTAATTTTCATTACAATCCAAAGCTAAGTGACACTTTTGGAATAAAAGTGACACTTTTAATGTTAAAAAACTATCAGTGACAATTTTTATTTATAATGCAAAATGACACTTATAGGATCAAAAGTTATATATTTAATACTAAAAAGTTACACTCTTAAATGTTATAAGACACTTTTAAGATAAAAAAAAAATGATAGCTTTCATTTATAAACAAAGTGACATTTTAAAAAATAAAATTGACATATTTAAAGTCAAAAGTAACACATATAATGTCAAAAATAGCATTTTTTAAAAGGAAAAAAGTGATAGTTTTCATTAAAAATACAAACACTTTTAGGGGGGGCGCGACAAATTTTATACTAAAAAGTGATACTTTTAATACTAAAAAGTGACACTCTTTATTTATAAACATGAGAGTTGACAATGTAATTTCCTAAAGCTAAGGGGTTGCATTGAAATTTCTAAACTTGATATATTTAACATGAATATGTTCGTCTTACGAATATTAACTTTTTGGGTTCATGTCAAATTTGATTCATATATTCAACTACTCTTGACATTAATGGAGAACTAATAGAATTATACAAATTTCAAATTTTGAAATTTGATTGATATGTATTTATTATTATTAGTTATGGATTAGGAGGTGATCATCACATGGTTAATATATTTGATAGTGTGTTAGAGATCTAATGTTCAAATCTTATTGTTGGCATTTTATTTATTTTTTTACTAAGGGGTGGGTGGTAGAGTTGGAGGTTCACGAAGTGTGAGGTCTCAGTTCGATTCTTTTCCACGCGGCGCTCCCTTAGGAGGAGAAAAAAAACACAAGTAATTAATTTCTTCTTGATGGTTGACCTGAAAAAAATTTCAATGATTCTAGAACATCACACGGTATAATTACGTGGTACACAATAGTTAATAGCGGAATACTAAAGAGTCAACTTGGTTTATTTAGTGAGGTCGATCTATTTGTGCAACTGTCATATAGGTTTGAATGTAAACTTATTTAATCAGATTCGATGAGATTTAGATGTCTCAAACCATCCAAATCAAGAATTAAGAATTTACAGTTAGGGTTGAAAAATAATGTTTGAAATACATTGGTTGAATCTCTAGGACTCCCTTCAACTAAAAGTCTAATTTTATTTTTTCTAGTTTTTATGGGTCCGAAAGTTGCGAGTGTAGTTATCAAATTCAGGTCAATTGATTTTAAATACTCATTATTACTCTTTCACGTGCCGATGGCACGACATCGGTTTGAGAATTTATCAATAAATGAAATAATGTAACAAAATAAAACATTTTACTTCGATATTTATTTTATAAGAAAACCAAGAAATACATATTTTAATTGTAACTACTGTTAAAATACGAAAATTGTGACGACCCGACCCAGATTCCGGAACAAAATCTCAAGGTCAGGCCGCAAGGACAAGGCAAGAAGGGGACAAGCACTTGTAAATTAGTAGTGCGAGTCAAACAATAGAGTTATCCAACTCTAAACAAGAATGTACATCCGTACAAAAATACGGGTCAACAAAAATCGAAGGTGCGGAAGCGTTAATAGAGTGAAGACCCGAGCTAATAAACTCGAAATCAACACTAAAGAAACCAAGAGAGACTATTGTCTCGAGAGGAGAAAGTACAAAACTTCGCGTGCTTAACATTGCGAGCGAGAACAAACCATCGGCACTCCAGGCCGACGTTTCAATAACGAACTAACCTGATATAACAATTACCCACGGCTAAAGCATATCGGGGTTAACCAACAATGAAACAACTAGAATAAAGAAAAGCCTCAAAGCTACTGCGTGTCCGGGAGACAACTGAATATAAAACTAAGACTCCGAATAACGGTACGACACAATACATCGGCCCAAAGAAGAACCAAATCAGAACCCAAGTGTTCTACCCGACAGTAAAGTCTAAATAACTTTACAATACAACGAGCTCACAAGAATAGTACAGTACAATTGACAAATCAATTATGCTAGAAGGAACTCCGCAAGCTACTACTAGGGGAAATCGGTTGCTACAATCACGAACACACGAACTAAGCTCGGGCTATCGATCAGCTGCGATCTGCTACAATCACGAACACACGAACTAATCTCGGGCTATCGATCAACTGTGATCTGCTACAATCACGGTCTACTTGGCCTCATTGTAGCGGACAGGTTACTGCAACTAGAAAACAAAGTACGGGATGAGTCATAATGACTCGATGCGCTACTCTTGAACAATATAACATAATATGAAACATTGTTATAATAACATAACATCGTGTTACAACGGCGAAACTTGAAGGCGTGTCGTATACTTTACAAGAAATCTCTCCTTCTCACTTATTAAACTGTCCAAACGAACTAGGGTAGAATTCCCTGTTCAACACAAACCAAATGAATTAGAAAGTAATTCTCATGAAAGCATTACATGTAAGTATGTATAACTTTTTATATACATGTCAAGTCATTCATGAAACTAGCAAGTATGAGCATGTATATTCACATATATGCATATCAAGTCATAGAATTATCAAGTATAAGTATGTATACCTACAGATATACACACCATGAAATTCAATCATGCGCAATCAAGATAAACATGGTCACTTTCGATCCCATGTCTCAATTAACACTTTGTTGTCACATAAGTGTTTGAAATAAATCACATAACAGGAGGATATGTTATAGAGCATTGCCGCAACGTAGATCTGAAATGAAAACGCGGTTATCACGATTGTGGGTTGTCGGATGCACGTGAGTGATACATCGACCAAGCACGATAGTATTATTCCAAGCGCCCTAATGGTTACGACAAGGTACTCTTCTCCACTGTGATCAAATAGTGGAGGGTGGTGCATGATGATGGGCTGGCGACCCATCACTACCACGAATCTCACAATTCGTGACGGCGATGCATCGTTACCATCGAGACAAGACAAGTATGCCAGCTGGACTAATGGAATGACAAGTAGATGTTTACTTGGCACTAAAATCAAGTAAAGAATGAGCTCGACAAGAGCGAACTCGTCCATGTCAAGTAGATGTTTACTCAAATAAAATCAAGTAGGAAGCGAGCTCGACAAGAGCGAACTCATTCAAGACAAGCAGGTATGTTATTCACGACATGTTCACGATTAATCATATGGATTACAAAAGGAGCCCGATTGAGTCTCAAGTATAAGCGTCAAGTTGTCTGCTCAATTCTATTCAAGTTCCAAAAGCTAGTAATCTAGTCAATGGATTTCAATGGATGTTAAAGGATCTCACCACGATCCTAGTAAGGTCCAATCGTTCCTTAATTCGACTCGTTGAGTCTTCGCTACAATTATTCCCAAATAGAATACAAATGCTATATGCATTTCTATCCCTTCTCCATGTTCAAAGTTCACATATATCTAGGTCTTTATTTCATTGAGAAACCCTAGTTCAACAAGTTTACCATTCCACCTATTAGTGAAATATAAGTTCAATACATATACACTAATCAACTTTCAATAGGTCATTAAGACATTCAAGAATAAATCATGCTTTGAGCCAAGATATGAAATATGCTTCATAAGTCATATAATGCCGATAAAACCACAAGGTAATCAAAAGTAATATATACTTCAAGTCGAAAACGGAAAATATGCTTATTAAGTCATATTCAATAAATAAGTAAGAATACCAAATCACAATTTATATAATTCTCAAGGTTTACCTAGATTGTTTAGGCTCACCAAATAACAAGATTATATCCTTAGAGTCTTTCTCTTTAGGATAGTATTTCATCCCAAAATCTCAAATCCATTAAGGTTTATGTAATAGTCATAAACCACTATTGCCACATTCAAGTCCTTGAAGCCATACGCTAACTTACGTTGCAATACTATGAGACCTCGTTGAGGTTTTCTAAGTTAAAGTACCAAGTAGTACACTCACATGATAAGACCCATGGGTTGTAGTCTAGGTTCTAAAGATGTCCGTGCGATACTATTCCGCAAGGTCAAGGCAATACTAGCATGCTTTGGATAACAACTTGATTATCTTTGCAATTCTACGAGTAGACTCTATATATAGAGTACTAGATCATAACCCATCAAAATTCGTTATTTAGGAGATTCTCTAATTCACCATCTCGGATTCCCTGAGATGATCCCAAGATTCCCAATCAAGCCCTTAAACAAGTTAGGGTGCATTCACACATACATGGCGACTTTAGTGAGTCAGAGTTCTCACATCAATAACCTCAAATCCATAGGATCCAAAACATGGGTAGGTCAAGTTCCTACAAGTCTTACAATCCTTTTTTTTTAACCCTTTTTATAAATCAATTAGGACCACAATAGCAAGCCAAACATGACCTTAGTCTATCGATGACCCAAATTCTACAATTTGAAACCCTAACATATAACTTTCTCTACGGCTTTCAATTGCAATAACTTCCTTCACGAGAGTTGTTCCTAAACACATTTGGGATATTATTCATGCTTTACTCAAGTCTAAATTATTGACTTATTAAGGCAGCCCCAATAAATTCAGATTTCAAACCTAAAAATGACAATTTCTCAACATCTTGCAAATGTGATTGATTCCTTCACAAGAACTACTCCTAGGCAAATTTAGAGCAACATTCATGCTTGAACTAAATCCAAATTAGTAAGTTAACATGGCAGCCCCAAATTTTCAGATTTCTATCTTGTTGAAATGAAGAATTCTACTTCACAAAAAAATCTTCCTAAGCATGTATACAACAACTATTATAAAGGGAGTATGCCCTAATATTGAACCTACAAATTTTATGGGTTTGAAAACGTACCTTAAGCCTTAGATTAATGGATGCATGAAGAAATAAATCAAGGGTAAACGTAGAGGAGAGCAAGAGCTTCGAAAGAGCGGTCTCGGAAGTCCGATCGGGTCACCGGAGCTCCGGCAATCGATCAATGCAGGTGGAGTGTTCTTGAGTCTCCTTCTCTCTCTAAACCCAGCAAGCTCTCATACGTAAGATGGAAATGGCTGAAATGGTTGGGATGGTGAAGTCACAAACTTGGCTCAATCCAAGTGAAAGGGTTATGTGACTTCTCATTGGTCAATAAATGTCTACCATTGATAAATAATCATCAAAGGCTTGGATTGAGTCTCCCTTGGTCAACATAAGTGAGATTAAGTGATTTGGGTCAAGTTTGGTCGGACTTGGGGTCAAGGGTGCAAGGGACAATGCCACATTTCAACAAAAATCCTGAAGTGCTGGAAATCAGGGCAATGCTACTGACCAGTCAACTTGTAAAATTTACCATAAATCACTAACAACTCTGATTGAGGTAATTTTTGATTTTTCTGAAACTAGACTCTTTAAACTACAATTTATCATTTTAAATTTCTCAATTCAGACTTGTATTCATCAAAATAAAGTCCCTCCAAGTTCATGTTAACATTCTGAATTCTCAAAACAGAACACAGACACAGCCATAATACGTGGCCTATTTGAGGCACTTAAACACATTGGAAAATTATGAAAATTTACAGGGATTAACTTAACATATGTAGGTAACACACACTAAAATTTAAGCCCATTATCTTTAGTAGATTGGTACCAGAATTTTCCCGAAGTTTGACCAAGAACAAGACTGAATCTATGAAGTAATAAGTTGGTCATTCTATTTCCAATTAACAAGTCCATGAACAAGGATGGTTAAACATGAAAGAACTAGTAACCTTGGTATATAATTCAACCCACATGAACCACAAGTAATCATGGACAAGTCTCTAAGGCAAAGGAATGCATTCATGCATCCTAATTTCCAAATGTTCAAATACAAGCAAGAAGGGTCTCAACCTCAAAGTTAAACTTCCAATGGTTTAAGTAATGACCAAGAAACATGTAGAAATCATACCAAGACTCTTTAAGACTTAGTTAAGAGTTAAGGAAGCTAAGGCGATACACAAAGCTACCATGAAAATGCATACAAAGTATAAAAATCTTATAAGACAACCAATACTCCACTAAAAGAACTAGAGCCAAGATAAATATGATAGGTTTATTTCTAGTATGTTAAGCAATAATAATGATCATGGTAAGTAACCAAGGTTTGGGTTCTCATACTAACAAAAAGCCAACAAGAACGTTATGACCATTTGACACGCAAAACAAGGAAGTCAAACACACGAAGGTCTAGGGTCTTACAAAAATAAATTTTTAGTGTTTTCTCAATAACGAAAACTCGGTCTTGTTCTTCTGGGGTTCTTGTTTAACTTTGTAAATATGAGATGCAATAACTTTGTCCATTATTTCCACCTACATATGAGACAAAGAAAATTCAAACATATTCAGTTAATCAAATTTTATGTTTCATCTACAAAACTCGAATCCTCCCATATATTATTATACACAAACTAACAGGCGAACGAAGATGCATTTGATCCAAATTAATCAACTCTAAAAGCTAAAAAAAATGGCAATTATATCAATGGAAACCAATACACATGTCCCAACAAACGAAACCACAACAATGATAAGATGTGCAACATTCTATAAAAATAAAGTCATGCCGTGCCGATGGCACGATGCCAGTATGAGCGTGGTCAATGTATGAACCGAGCATGATAAAAAAATTAAATAAAGAAACTACAACTAAATATTTGTAAAACCGTAAAGGCCTCTTTGCTCGGAACGGATGGATTAATTAATAATTTGTACACGAAACTGCGGGCCGAACAAAAAAAAACGGGCTGGACAAAACTTACGAATTTTTTTTATGTGTATACGAAATTGCGGGTTGGAAACAAATTAAATTGCCAAACAAAAAAACGGGTCGGACAAAAATTAAATTGATTAAGTTGATTACGATAAGAGTTAAAAAGAAAAAAAACAAATATTTCATATTACAAAACTTATGATTTTTTTATTTGTATGCGAAATTACGAGCCCGAAATTTTTTAAATTGATTAAGTTAATTACGATAACAATTAAAAAGAAAAAATTTAAAATACAAATATTCAAAACTTACCGCTAGACTAAAATTAAATTGATTAGTTATACACACATGTTTTAGCATCTCTATTGTAATATAGATAATTATTATAAATAAAAGTAAGGGCGGCATACAATAATTGTATATGTATTACAGTAATCGTTGTTATCATGTTGTTTTTTGTGAACATACACTTTTTATCATCCTCGAATCACTTTTCTTGTTAAATGAGCGTTTATATCGAACAAATTTTTAAGGACGTTGATTTCAATCACTAATATTTTCTGTTAAATACACCAAATGAATCATGAAGTAGGAGTATTAAATTTCTTATTTAATACCCTAATAACTACTAGGGTATTGTAGTAGTTACGCGCGTTAAAAGGCTGGCCTATGATATTCTTTCTTGTGCATGTCTGCATCTTCCTCGTCCTGAGAGCTGGCAAGCTTGTCCTAGCTTAAAGAGGCCTAAATCTAGAATCGTTCAAACTGTGCTTTGGCTTAGCCCTCCGACAGGGCGTCTCAAACTAAACACGACGGTGCTTGTCGAGGCAATCCAGGGCCTAGCGTTGGAGGTGGCATTCTTCGCAATGATCATGGGGATTTGGTTTTTGCTTTCGCTGCTTTCTATGGCATCGCTTCCAGTTTCAAGGCAGAATGCATGGCGCTCCTTCATGGGCTTAAGTGGCTTCAACATCAGGAGGTTTTTAACGCTATTGTGGAATTTGATTCTAAATGTCTATTTGATTGCGTTTCTAGCCTCGCTCGCCCTCCCTGGGCTTGTGGTTACCTCATTCAGGCCATCCAGGAAATTAAGGTTTAGTTGGGTATCTCCTTCTCTCATTGTTTTCGTGAAGCCAACTCGGTGGCCGATGCTCTAGCTAATACTGGTTGTGATCAAAATGGTAATAGCACTTTTAGCTCCATGGCTTCTCTTCCTAGCCATATTCGTGGATTATTGCTTCTTGATAAATCTAAAACTCCTTATATTAGGCTTAAATGATTGTATTTCCTTTTTCGAGGTTAGTCTCCTCTGTCCTCCCAATTTATAAGGGCAAGGCTGGTTATCCCCTCAAGTTTGTATGCTTCTTTTTATTTAATAAAATCCTACAAGGTGCCGCCCTTGTTTCCGGTAAAAAAGAAAGAAGAAAAAAAGAAGGTATTGTAGTAGTTACAGTGTAGTATTGTTCCTTTCTCTCTCTTGGACCAAGCTCGTTACGTTAGTCCATCCCACCAAATAAAATGGGTGAGTTGAGTTGGCAAATTATAAGTCCGTTATGAGAGGGGCCTAGCATATTAGGTCCTCACGAGTCACGGGCTAAGGCAGGGCGGGGACGAGTAACCCACTATTTTTATGTTTTAAATAAATTCTAAATATGCAATTATTCTATAAAAATTAAATCATGCGTTGCACTTGTTAGAAAGCCCTGGAATGTGATCAAATATTTTATGGTCAAATATTCAAATTCAAAATTTGAAAAAGAAAAGAATGTGAAAAGACTTGAAGTAGAACCCATCATATTAGTTATCTCAATTCCCAAAACCAAAGTTATTATTAGGTCATTTCTTCGTCTAAAAGCTATAGTAAGTAGTTACTATATTTAATATATATTTTTGTTCTAAAGTAATGGTAAAATGTTAACATAATTAAATACTTCCAAAAACTCTCAAAAGTTCATATCTTTGGTAGATCCTTGAATAAAATTAGGAAACTAATCTTTTATTTCCTAATATTCTATGTTTCCTTCAAGTCGTTTGATTTCTTGTTTGTGTAGGTCTATACCTCAAGTATAAATACAAAGAGACTTTCGTGTAGACATATACCAAGAAATACAGAAAGATATACAAAGAGACAGAGAGATTTCATAGAGAAAAGGTGAGAGTTTCACTCAAGTATTTTGGATGCAGTAACACCACGAGCTGTTTTGACTGTTTTGATGTTTTTTTTTCTAGTTTGTTAGAAAATTTATTTTTTTAATCTCACGTTTGCTTTACTCGTGTGTTTGTGGGTTTCCTCTACAGACTTGATGTCTTGTTAAAGGTTTTGGTATTTTGTTGATTTTACGTTTTGTTTTGTAAAACTCATAATATTTTTAGTGAAATCCGTGTTTGATAAAATTATGTGTTTATTACTGCTTTAATAGATTAAAGATTTCCATTGTTTACTTGTTTGATAATCTGGTCAATGCAACTTCGGATGCAGTTGCATCACAAGTTGTATTGACAGTTTCTGTTGAATCCTAACTACTGTTGATCTTTCAAATTCTCTGTTAAAGACCCAACATACGCTGCAGACCCTTCACCCTCACCCTCATTTTCGGTCTCATTCAATCTGATCAGTCATTTGTCTCTCCGTCTCAATCTCAAGCTCAAGCCGACCATTGTTGGGCATGTTGACCGCTCTTCCTCTCAAACTCTGTCCACCAGTCAGTCCACCAACGGCCGATCATTGTTTTCTTTCCCTCTCGGTACGCCATCGACCTATCATAGACGGGTTGGTTCGCCCTGCAACCCAAGGTGGGTTGGGTTGGACCAATTTCTTCTCAGTTCGCCATTTTACGAGTTGGTCCGTCCCGCTGGTCCGTTTTGACAGCTCTATCTCGAGCTACCCAAACAACCGCCACCAATACCATTTGCCGCCGATCGAAATTGGAAAGCCCAACCAATCTGAGTGTCAAACAGGAGCAACATGGTTACTCAGTGATAGTCCATTAAGTTGTCCCTTGATTGATACTAAAGTCTCAAAGCACCAACAAAGTCAATACAAATACACTCAACTAGTCAACTCATACCATTATATGCATTCATCAAATCATAATCTCGATATCTACTATATACATCTGACCTACTCAACAGCCCAAACCAACGTAAGAGAGATACTCCTATAGTTATTTGAAGAAAAAAAGGTTAAAGTATGATCTGAGAGCAAACATAATTTTACAGAATGTAGACATAAAATTCAAAATATAAGGAACGAAAATTATATGTTTAATATAGAGACGACAATTTCAAACCGAATCGTGAATACCTTAATCGAACCGAAGTTGATGGTGTTATTAACTGGTTTGATTGAATATGAGACGGGAAATGAGGAACAACTGAAATAAAAAACTGAGCAACAGTTTGGTTTTGATATTAGCCTTATCCGCCCATTACCTGAACCGTTATCCGAATTACTTATTGTAGTAATGAAATTTTATCGCTGTTCATACAAATATTTACCATCTATATTATAAAATAGCTAGCAAAACACGCTCACAATTGATTAGGGCTAATTACAGGATAAGATTTCCTCTTTTACTGTGATCGAACGGCCTATATCCAATTTTAACTCCACTCGTGCGAAGTGCGGTTACACTCTCCTGCCAACAACGTGTTGTCGTTCCCGTTCCCTTTCACACACACACACTCTCTCTCTTTCTCCAAACCTTTCCTCCTCTTTTCCATCTTTCTCTCTCAGTTTCTCAGCCGCCACACCTCCTGTCTCTCCGTCGCCGGAGTAACACATGTAAGCTTTCTTTTTATTCATCTCTTTTTGCGTGCCGTAAATCAAAGTTACAGAGCTCCTGTTCAGTCACTTCTCTTTTTCTTCTCCCTTTTTTTCTCCCTCTTCATTTTCTTCCCGAGCCGTCGCCGTCAGTATCTCTCTGAATTTGTAAGTTTCTCTCTCTTCGTATGTTAAAAGAATTATTGATTTGAGAATTGAGGTGCATGTGTGTTCGTATTTGTGTGTGTGTTTATTCTTGGGGTTTTTGTGTGTTCGTCTCTCTCTACTATTTCAATTTTGTCTCCATGCATATTACATATAATGTATTAACCCTGGGTAAAAGATTCAGTACACACACATGTATCGCAGGGTCAGGCCAGAAGGAAAGTCTCAATCCTTTGGTAAGAAAGTAAGCTAGAGAAAAGAAATCCTCATATTGGATTTTCCTTAAAGAATGCTTATAATTAACTGATTTGTCATTCATTGTTTTTTATCAGGTTTGCACGCGATGGGCTGAAAACTCCAAAATTTGTAATGAAGTTTACTATATCAAAGGCCTTGCACGCTATGGTCGAGTACCTTAGTATGTTTTTCAATCATTCACCTGCACAAACTGACTAACTGAGTATTTGTTAGTTTTCCCTTACATTGGAGCATATGTTTATATATAATCATTGAATTCTTGAGAGGTTCGGAGTAACATGAGTCATACCTTAACATTGGTGTTGTTTATGTATAAAATAATGTATATTAATTTTGGATTCAATTTACATGTATTTTAAGTTGGAAAGGGAAACATGTATGCTTAAAGGTGGAATCAATGTTTTCAATTTACATGGATCAATTTTTTGTTAACCCAGTTTGTCAATCTCGCGAGGAATTGCGGCAGATAACTTGTTCATATGATCTTGTCTTTACTTTGTTTTTCATTGTACTCACCCAAAAATTAATACTAGTGGGAGAGATTATATTTGTAATGTAGGATTCACTGATTTGAGCCTTGGATTTCTCATTGGTTAAGTTTGAGTCAGTTTATATGATCTTGACAAACAATTTCATTATTGTCTACGCTTTATATACAAAGTTCTTGAGGTATTGTGAGTGATGTAGTACCATGACCATGCAACCACAAAGATTCACAACCAGTATCAACTACACCGATCAACCACCACATTATTTTGCAACCAGCAACTCTATGATTAGGTCTAGCTAACACCATAAACAAACATATGGATATACAATTTGTAAGGGTAAAATAGGCCATGCCTACTTTTACTTGTTTTCCCATTTCTTGGTCAAAATATTATTTTTGTTAAGTTTGTGTTAATTTAGGATTTAATATCTTTTATTAGATTTAGTTATGGTTTATTTGGTATCACAATCTTTTATTAGATTTTGTTACATTTATTTTGGTAACTAAATCTTAGCATAAATCCTAGTCAACCCGAGATTCTTGACCACTTTCATATTTGGTTATAAAATCTCACAAGATTGGTAAGATGTTGATCTTTCCTTGTAGCTAATCATTTTCTTTGTAGTAGTCGGACTATTTTGCATGTGTGTTGGAGATCGCACATCTATAAATAAAAGTGCAAGGATTTGGGTTGTTTGCAGAGCTTGAGCGTGAGGATAAAAGTCATAAAGCTGTGAGCAGAAGTTGAGATATTTAGAAGCTGTTTCCAGTTCCAAAGTACAGCAGTTTGCTTGAGGCTGTTAATGTTACAACATCGGCAGTCACATTGAAGTTCTGGAAACTGTTTTGTCTTCATGTTCAATCTTAAGAAAGTTGTTTTTGTTTCTTCCCACGTTTTGTTTATTCTGTTTATGTGGGGTTTTTTGTTCTCCAAGATTCATTGTCTTGTGAGAATATTTTGTGAGTGATTTCACAATTGGTTTGTAAAACAATTAATATTTTTAATGAAATCTTTATGACCTTGAGGCTAGGTCTACAAGTATTATCTTGTAGATTGTTTTTGGTAAAACTTGCATTCAGTTTTCTGTTTTTAGTTTATTCTTCCGCTGCTATTATCTTTTTGACCATTGTGATTCTCATTGTAGCTACAATCACAGCTACATTGGAAATTACTTCGGTTTCTCTTGAGAATCCTAGCTATTGTGTTCTTTCACAATTAATTAGTAACTTTCAGCTAATTATTTTAGTGTTAGTGTTTCTTTTTGAATTGGGTGTTAGTTTGAAAATCATGGGTCTGAAAATTGTTAGAGTTACCCTTGCGATCTGTTTATTTTAGTGCATATTTTGTAATTTTTTTCTTTCTGTAATTATGGTTTTTACAGCTTCAAAAAAATGTGGGTGTTTGTTTTAGTGTTAAGGGTTTCATTTTGAATTGGGTGTTAGTTCGAAAAGCATGAGTGTGTAAACTATAAGATGTAAAACACCAAAACTCTAACATTGATAAAACAAAAAATATTATAAGTAAAATTGGACTTTTTTGTTTAAAGTGCAAGACTTTAAAGAAAAAATAAAGAGAATAATTGCGGGCAGGTTCAATTTTCAAAGTTTTCAAACACTCGACCCTATGTTTTTTTTTTTCAAACAGGAAAAAAGACACTTTTGGGGTCGCAAAACGACTACGATAGCCCTAATGAACATGATGTGCACTACGAAAATGCATCGTCGTGCATTGATTATTGAGCAGCGATATATCAATTTTATTGTATTAATTTTTACATTGCGATTCATCAATTTAATTGTCTAGTATATTTTTACACTGTTATACATCAATGTTTGAACATCGATACATCATTTTAATTGTCGAGTCTAATTCCACCGCGATACATCAATGTTTGTACTGCGATACATTAATTTAATTCGATATTTTTATACTGCGGTTAATAAACTATACCATGTCCTTAGCCTTCTTTTTCCTTCTCATCCATGTAAGCCTTCTTATTTTTCCTCATTCGTCTTCGTCCCTAATGTGAAAATCCTCCAACCCAACACATTTTCATTAAAATTTTGTACTTAATGAATCAGAAAACTTGTTTATCTTTCGGGTGCGTTGCCCCCTTGACACCTATGACCTGATCGATTAGGTCGATCATCGTTTCGTTACGCAACAACAGTGATTTTTGAATTCAATGTATTTACTGGAGTTGTTAAAGAAAACAAAGACATTTTTAAAACAATATTTCAAAAAATAGATTTTTAGGACTGAAAAAAAAACAATAGACTAAAAATATTACAATATTTGAAAAAAAAAACCGACCAAAATTGTACCCAAAATAAAGAAAGAATCACATAACAGTAACAGATTGCTTTTAAGTAATAAAAAAAGTTAAAAAATACTAAAGAAAGGACGAAGTGAACGGATGAGATCGTGAATACAAAAGGTCATGATTGGAATTGTAAGCGGGGTTCAACTTTCACTTTTTGATATCTTTGATAGTTCATTTTAAATTTCATTTTCTTTTTATCGTTTTCTACTAAATTTCATAAAAAATACGTTTGTTTATTATGATACAAATAATTATGAAATTTGAAATGAACAAAAACATAATTTTTTATGAAATGTAGCAAAAAAGGAAAATGAAATTTGAAATGAACTAGAACATAAATTAAAGTATAAATTGAAAAATCGAAAGAGATAGGGGAAATGAAAAAAAGAAAATGAATTGAAATATAAAATAAGAAGCATGAAATAAAAAATGAAAAAATATAACAGGAAAATGAAAAATGGAAAAAAATAGATGATGAGGATGATGACATTTGCGCATTAAAGATTTGAAGAAGATGCAAGTTCTTTCCATTGGTGTTTCCACGTTCTTATCGATCAGTGTTGGACTTTCTTACACTAACATGCTTTTTGTTTTTAAAAACCATCCATTTTTGTTTTCTAGATCCAAAGTGTGCATGAATCAATTGGTGCATTTTATTTTGCAAAAAAAAAAAAGCACTCAAAAGTGTATACGGGCCCAAACTACACACCTCTACTATTTTTATATTTCTCAGAATCCCACCTCAATTAAATCTCTCTCTCTCTCTCTCTCACACACACACACACTCCCTCCTCAACTAATGACATAAGGCTTTTGCTTTGAGTTCTTCAGGGGTGGCAGCGAGCGGTGGTGGTCGGTGATGCCACTGGTATAACTCTCTCTCTCTCTTCTGTTTATATTATATATACACATGACTTGCATTATGTACACTGTATATAAAGGTTTATCTATTTTATAAAAAATTAAATGAAAATATCTTCAGTCAAACTTTCATACAACATGTTCTATAACTTTTAAGCCATTATTAGAAGCAAAATCGGATTTGTGTAACTTGACAAATCTCCTAAATCCTAGAGTTAAGAAATTAAATTATAGTTAGGGGTGGGTTGAATTTAGAAAATGTTTAATCTCCATATTTGCTCAAGATTTATGTTCTGTATATTCAGAATTAGAGGTTTTTGGGGAGAAAAACAATAATTCCATCTTTGGAAAATGAAAAACAATCTCTCTTCGTTGACCAAAGTTTATAGTCAATTGTTTTACGTGCCTTGAACTTTCTTTTTCGCTTAATAGATTTTTACACTACATTATAAATTTTGTTGAATAGAAATCTAATAAACAGATTTGATGATTTGGGGATATTGCAGGTAGTGAGGGTGAGCAAGATCATCAATATATCCTGCTGCTTTAGACTAGAGCGAAGAGAAAATGGCCTCAAATGGTACATCAACTTGTCCACACCCAATGAAGGCAACCTCAAATGGAGTGTTCCAAGGGGATAGTCCTCTTGATTATGCACTCCCACTCATCATTCTACAGATATGTCTCGTCCTCGTACTCACCCGCGTCCTCGCTTACTTTCTTAGGCCACTTCGACAGCCTCGAGTCATCGCTGAAATAGTCGTAAGTTGTTTCTTCTTTGGTTATGACAATTCTATTTGCTGTGTTTTTTCAGAGGAAATTACGTTCACGGTTCACTCAAAGTGGGATGTTAATGGTTTAATACTTTATGCTAGTCAAACAGTTTGTCACATGCTTTCTCCATTAATTTATTTCACACTTGATTACATTTCCTTATGGACTTGAAGCTTTTTTCTTAGAGGCTGCCATAGCTTATTTTTATGAAGAAAGACTTTGAAACAGAGTTTATAATATATCAGTGACTCCATCCATATTTCAAACAATGGATTTTGTTACCTTGAATCGGTTGATGATTGTCATCCGTTGCCTTAGCAATAACATTCATTTTCTAAGGATCTCTAAGACATTTTAAATAGAAACCCCTCAAATTATCTAAATGATTGGTATGAATCGTCATCTAAAGAAATCGAGCTTACATGATTTCTGTTTTGTAGCTTGTCTTTGGTATGTGTAAAAATGCACATGCGTAAAGAGTCCTTGGTCAAGCTGATAATTTGATTTGTTTAATGAGCTTTACACTAGAAACAAGAGTAAACATGAAACAATTATGAAGCGATTGTTGCTGTATTGGCAGGGAGGAATATTGCTTGGTCCATCGGCTCTGGGTCGTAATGAAAAATACCTTCACACTGTCTTTCCAGCAAGGAGCATCACAGTTTTGGACACTCTAGCCAACCTTGGTCTACTCTTCTTTCTCTTTCTTGTCGGACTCGAGCTAGACCTAAGGTCTCTTCGTCGAACTGGAAAGAAAGCTTTGAGCATTGCCGTAGCAGGGATTAGCCTCCCATTCATCCTGGGAATTGGAGTTTCCTTTGTCCTTCAAGGGTCCGTTTCCAAAGGCGTAAGTGGAGCGCCATTCCTTGTATTCATGGGGGTCGCCCTTTCCATCACTGCCTTCCCTGTTTTGGCTCGTATCCTTGCCGAACTCAAGCTTCTAACCACAGATGTGGGCCAGATGGCCATGTCAGCAGCAGCTGTGAATGACATAGCTGCGTGGATTCTGCTTGCACTTGCCATTGCCCTCTCGGGAACAAGCAAATCTCCAGTCATTGCACTATGGGTTTTCTTGTGTGGGTCAGCTTTCGTCGCTCTCTGTTTGTTCGTTCTACCGCCCATTTTTAAATGGATGTCGAGGCAGTGTCCTGAAGGCGAGCCTGTTAAAGAATTGTATGTTTGTGCTACTTTAGGGATAGTATTGGCTGCCGGATTTGTTACCGATACGATTGGAATTCACGCACTCTTTGGGGCCTTTGTAGTCGGAGTTCTTATGCCAAAGGAAGGCCCATTTGCCGGTGCTCTAGTAGAAAAGGTGGAGGATCTTGTCTCCGGCATGTTCTTACCGCTCTACTTTGTCTCGAGTGGGTTGAAGACCAATGTTGCCACCATTCAAGGTGCTCAATCCTGGGGCCTACTCGTTTTGGTCATATTTACTGCGTGCTTTGGGAAAATTGCAGGCACTGTCATGGTTTCGTTTCTGTGTGAAAATGCCTTTTCAGGAGGCCCTCACGCTCGGTTTTTTGATGAACACAAAAGGTTTGGTCGAACTCATTGTCCTAAACATTGGAAAAGACAGAGGGGTGTTAAACGATCAGACATTTGCCATTTGTGTCCTCATGGCCCTCTTCACAACCTTTATCACCACTCCTTTAGTTGTCGCAGTATACAAGCCAGCTAAACAATTGAAAGCTTCATATAAGTACAGAAGGATTCAAAGGCGAGACTCAAGCAGGCCACTCCGTATGCTCTTCTGCTTCCACAGTTCAAGAAACATTCCCTCGTTGATTAATTTGATTGAAGCTTCACGTGGGAAAGGAAAGAAGGAAGGGCTTCGAGTCTATGCAATGCACCTCATGGAACTGTCTGAGAGGTCTTCTGCTATTCTAATGGCCCACAAGGCGAGGAAGAATGGGCTGCCCTTTTGGAATAAGGGTCGAGAAACCAGCAGCAACCAAATTTTTGTTGCTTTTGAGGCTTTGGAGCACTTAAGTAGAGTTTCAATCAGGCCAACTACAGCAATCTCAGCTATGTCGAGCATGCACGAGGATATCTGCAATGGTGCTGAGAGCAAACAAGCAGCTATGATCATCCTACCGTTCCATAAGCTTCAAAGGATCGATGGTCAACTCGAGACAACTCGAACTGAGTTCAGGTATATTTTTCGAGTTCTATCCCCAACATGGTTTTGACTCTCTTTTCAACTTATGATTATTTTTCTCTTGTATGATCTTCTTGGATTCAGGCATGTAAACTGTATGGTACTCGAGCACGCACCATGTTCGGTTGGAATTTTTGTGGACCGTGGGCTAGGTGGATCTTCACACATTTCTGCTAGCAACGTCAACTCTGTCGTAACAGTCCTATTCTTCGGTGGCCATGATGATCACGAGGCCCTAGCCTACGCTTCACGCATGGCTGAGCACCCAGGAATCACTCTAGTCGTGGTTCGTTTTGTGGTGCATTCGAGCATTGTTGGAAAGACGGTCAATGTCGACATGAGTAACGTCAATGTCAAAGAAGAAATGTCATTAGACAATGAGGTTATAGCCGATTTCAAGCAGAAAATGCCAAAGGATGGATCCGTGAAATTTGAGGAGAGAGAAGCCAAAGACGCTGCAGAAGCGGTTGAAGTCATTCGTGAACATAGTAAATGCAATCTGTTTGTGGTTGGAAGAATCCCAGAGGGGGAGTTGGCTGCAGCAATGAAGAAACCGAGCGAGTGCCCAGAGTTGGGGCCGATCGGGGAATTGTTGACTTCTGCAGGCTTTGTGACTACAGCATCTGTTTTGATTGTGCAGCAGTATCACAGCCAGTTATCGCCGCATTCTTTGGCTTCATTAAAGGAAGGTGATCACACGGATGAAGGAGAATATGATACCAACTGATCATTTGTTTATTTTACTCCCTTGTGTCATGACTGTACAAGAAAAATAATGTGAAGAAGATAAGTTAATTATTTCAAGAAAGAAGCAGTCCCCTTGTCGATTCGTAGGTCTTTTGTTTTCGGTTTTGTAATTAACAGAAGTTTCTTGCTCAGCTCTGATAAGCAGATGTAACCCAAAGTAATTATTGAAACTAAATGAAATTTTCTTGGGAAAAATGTCTTGCTAGATGGAATATTAATTTGCCAAAACTAATGGCATTACTTTGAAGAATTTACTGTGGGAGATTCTTATCATAATGAGTAGGCATCCATGGAGCCCAAGTCGTTGTCTCATTGAATTTTCTGGTGTCATTTACCTTGTTTGGTTTCTCTTCAACTTTTTATTAGCAATCTGCAGGGCGGCTTGTCTTTCCTATGGATTGTTCTTATACATGCTTAGTCTTTGTTCTAATTGAGTGGGTCATGAAATTTCTGATGTCTATTGAAGATGTTGTACGGGCTCAACTTCCTGACTGGCCAAGCGGAACAAAAAGGCTAATTATTTTTCACAAGTATTGTGGTGACGTACTTTGTTCATCGAAATCTTGTACATTGCGCGCAGAATCTTCTTCTGACAGGTTACCGGGCATATCAGTGTCTTAAAGAGTTTGTTTTACTTGGCACCCTTTTCTCCTAATTAAATTATGAGTGTGTAATAGGATGACAGTGAAATTAAAGAGTTGGTCTATAAAAGCAGAATATTATGCTCATTCAAACACAACACAACAAACAGAGCCATGGGAGGACTAGTTGGACGATGTGGTTGCATTTATCTTTTCTCTCTACTGATCATTTCTTGTCTCATTATAGTTCACTCAAGAAAATTTGAACCAAGCAAACCATGCAAACGAATTCTGGTCTACTACCATGACATCCTCTTCAACGGCACCAATGCGGCAAATGCCACATCTGCTGCATCAGCCAAAGCTACGGGACTCGGGAAAACCAACTTTGGCATGCTGGTGGTGTTTGATGATCCCATCACGAGAGATCGTAATATTCTCTCTCCGCCCGTTGCCAGGGCTCAAGGCTTCTACTTCTACGACATGAAAAACACATACAATGCCTGGTTTGCGTATACGTTGGTTTTCAATTCTACGGAGCATAAAGGTACCTTAAATATTATGGGTGCGGACATGATGGGTGAAGAGACTAGGGATCTGTCCGTGGTCGGAGGGACCGGAGATTTCTTCATGGCAAGAGGGATTGCAACTTTCCGAACCGACGCCATGGATGGAAATATATTTTTTAGGCTTGAAATGGATATTAAGCTGTATGAATGCTAGCTGCCTAGGAGGGCTTTGATTATATGGATATGTAACTCATAACAAGCTATGTACGTTTCATGGATGATTACTTGTAGGCTTACATCTATTTAAGTCTTATTTTCTTACCTTTGTGTGAACTTCAGATGAATTGAATCATACAGATTGACGCAGCGAAACAATCACACAAGAACTCTTTCAACGAGAAATTCTTTATAACAAGCCTATGACGGCTTAGGGTTCAAGCACAAAACAAGAAAACTCAAATTTTATTCAAAACTGTCGAAATAATGTTTAAGAGGGTATTTATATGTCCTAACAAACCAAACCCTAAAAGGAAAAGACTTAAAGAAAAAAGACGAAAAAGCCCGAAAACTTGAAAGGCTCGTAGCAGTACTTAAACAGCGTTTTTGGGCTAAAAATGAATTGTTCACGGGATAAACCTCGTGAGTCTTGTAGATCTCGTCGAGAGCTTCGATTTGATATGCGGTGGGTCCCGTAATTCATCCGGATGCGAAAGTTACGCTCCGTTAAAGTTCTGTCAACCGTTAGGTGCTCTCTACTATTGCTTAACGGAAACTAACGGAAAAACTGCCAAACAAACTTGTTGACCCAACTTTCAAAAACTGCCACTGGACCCCCTAAACTTCGAACTCTTCCCAAATGCCTTGCTTAAGTACATCTCGGCTACTTGTTCTACATCAGTCTCTCCCACTTGAAAAGGACTCGACCGCGAGTCATCAACAGGATAAAGAGGATCGTCGGGGAAGAAGTCAGTCAAATCAGCCACATTAAAAGTAGGGGAGATGTTCCACCCGTCCGGCAGGTCAACGGCATAAGCGTTGTCATTGATCTTCTTCAAAATCTTGCATGGCCCAATCTTTGCCAACTGGGAACCGCTCCTTGCGTAGATGGACCATAACCAAATCATCCACAGCAAATACCTTTGAACGACGTCGTTTGTCAGCAGCCTCTTTATACTTTGCGTTGGAAACCTCGATATTCTTCACCACTTCCGCTTGCACAGCTTCGATCCTTTCAGCCATATGTTCAGCAGCTACACTATAACCTGGCAGTTTGGGCAACGGGACCAGATCGAGAGTATGACGCGGAGGTCGCTGATACACAATCTCAAATGGGGTCTTCTTGGTAGTACGGTTGACCATATTATTGAAAGCGAACTCTGCCGGAGCTAAAACCAGATCCCATTGCTTTGGTTGTCACTGCATAAACAACGCATAATCGAGCCCAAAGTGCGATTGACCACCTCAGTTTGGCAATCGGTCTGTGGATGAAAAGAGCTACTAAACTGCAACTCTGTATGAAACATGCGTCACAAAGTCTTCCAAAAAGTAACTCAAAAACTTTGTGTCACGATAAGAAGTGATGGACTGAGGAACCCCATGCAAACGCACCATTTCACGGAAGAACAAGGCTGTAATATGGGGTGCATCCGAGGTTTTCCGACATGGATTGAAGTGTGCCATCTTGCTAAACCGATCGACCACCACAAAAACAGAATCATTGGATCTTTGTGTGCGCGGTAACCCCAACACAAAATCCATAGAGATATCCTCCCATGGAGCTGCTGGAACTGGGAGTGGTGTATACAAATCGGTATTCTGCGACTGCCCCTTGTTTATCTGACAAACGAGACACTTCTGTACAAACTTATAAGTATCACGCTTCAATTGAGGCCAATAATATCGATGTGCCATCAATTCTTCAGTCTAGTCTCTCCCACAATGTCTACCCTTATGCAACTCAGAGATCAAACTCTCACGCACAGAACCTCTCGGAATACAAAGGCGATCCTTGAAGAATAGGAACCCTTCCTGAATCATAAAAGGTCCACTGACACTTCCAGCACTGCATTCACCCCAAACTGCTGCAAAATCTGCATCGTCAACATACAACTTCTTCAAACAGTCAAACCCGATCACAACAGTCTGCATGGTCACCAATAAACTTGCCCGACGACTCAAGGCATCAGCCCCCTTTTTATGTTGCCCACTCTTGTGCTTGATAACAAAAGTTAACTGATGTAAGTAGGCTACCCACCGCGCATGCATACTTTTAAGTGACTTCTGCCCATTCATGTATTTCAAGGCCTTATGGTCAGTATGTAAAATAAACTCCTTCTGAAACAAATACTGCTCCCAGTGCTTAACAGCTCGCACCACTGCATAGAACTCGATCTCGTAAGTGGTCCATTTCTGTCACGCCTCGCTTAGCTTCTCACTCATAAAAGCTACAGGTCGCCGCTCCTGAATCAAAACTGCTCCAATTCCGATAATAGAAGCGTCTGTCTCGAGCTCAAATGATTTGTTGAAATCTGGTAAAGCCAAAATCGGTGCATTGGTCAGTTTCTCTTTGATCACAGTGAAGCTTGCATCAGCTTCGTCCCCCCATAAAAATTTCCCTTTCTTCATGCACTCAGTGATAGGTGCCATGATACTACTGAAATCTCGTATGAATCGCCGGTAAAAAGTAGCAAGGCCATGGAAACTACGTACTTCACTCACAGTTTTAGGTCGCGGCCACTCTCTAATTGCACGCACCTTCTCCTCATCTACTTGTATGCCATCTGCAGACACAATATATCCCAAAAACAGCAGTTTATCAAGCATGAAACTACACTTTTTAAGATTAATGAACAACTGATTCTCCCTCAAGTAACACAGCTCGTAGATGCCCAATGTGCTCCTCTTCGTTGCGACTAAATATCAGGATGTCGTCAAAGTAAACAACCAGGAATTTGAACGGCTTCAGGACCTGATTCATAAGTCGCATGAAAGTGCTGGGAGAATTGGATAACCCAAATGGCATGACCAGCCATTCATAAAGCCCCTCATTTGTCTTGAAAGCTGTCTTCCACTCATCGCCAAGTCTGATCCGAACCTGATGATACCCGCTTTTCAAATCAATCTTTGAAAATACCTTAGCACCACGCAAAGATATCCAAAGATGTCATCTAGACGGGGAATGGGGAACCTATACTTCACAGTAATCTTATTGATGGCTCTGCTATCAATACACATCCTCCAAGTTCCATCCTTCTTTGGCACAAGAAGGGCGGGAACTGCACACGGACTCATGCTCTCCTGAATGGATCCCCGTTTCAGCAATTCTTCAACATGTTCTCTCAAGATATCATGCTCTGCTGGGCTCATCCTATAGTGGGGAATGTTAGGAAGCGTAGCACCAGGAACAAGGTCAATGTGATGCTGAATGTCACGTAATGGTGGTAACCCCGCAGGAAGCTCTTCCGGCATAAGATCATGAAACTCCGCCAACAACGATGTTAGTTGCTCGGGAACAGAACCAGAATCTACTAACCCCAAAAACTCTTTATTCACCATCGCAAATATAACATCAGAGGCCTCCCTAACTAATTCTTTACCCGTACACAAAGAGATCAAAGCTGTTTTGCCCTTGGCCTTGGGGCGACCACTATCAACCAACGGGCACAGAGTAAATTTCACATTATCTTTAGTAAACATAATCAGATTATCCCTACCCTTGTGCATGGCATCCATATCAAATTGCCACGGCCTACCCAACAATACTTGGCATGCAGTCATATCAACAACATCACATAATACTTCATCCTTATATCTACCAATAGAATAAGGTATAATGCATTGTTGTGTTACCTTGACATTGCCAACTGAATTAATCCAACCAACCTGGTAGGGCGTAGTATGCTTCATCACCTCTAGCTTCAGTTTGTCCACAAGTACACGAGTAACCAGATTCTCGATGCTCCCACTATCTATGATCAGCTCGATATTCAGATCGTTCACCTTACCACGAGTACGAAAAATGTTGTGCCGCTGAGGTTCGTCATTGTTGACAGGTGTTGTCAGCATTAATCTACGAACCACGAATGACTCATGTACATCATCTTCGTAACCATCATTAGGGTCTTCCACATACTCCTCCATATCTGCCTCTAGATCATACTCACCTTGAGCATCCCGTTCTGCCATATTCACTTTGTCGCGATTTGGGCAATTATTAGAAATATGCCCAGGTTGCCCACATCAAAAACACTTATCCCCATAGCTTTTGGCGTAGGGATTGTTGTTCGGCTTCCCCGTAGAGGTCTGATTATTGCGCCTTTGGAACTGATTGGCAGGAGTGTCCCGTTTTTCTTCCCCACCCTTTGGGGCTGACGTTGGAGCGGGCTGCTTGGAACTCGATGGCGCCGCTGCCGGAACGGAAGATGTTTCCCCAAACCTACGAAACGTTGATTGACCCCGAGGTCTTATGCAATTGTTGTGCCTCCATTTTGGTCGCTGCATAATGCCTTTCATCAACTGTATTGACCGAATAAATCGCACTGGTTCTTAATCCCAGCCCGTAGTCCTCCTACATATCTTGCAGTCTGATGCCCCTCGGTTTCATTCAGGTTATTACGAACCGCTAGCCTATAAAACTAGTTCTTGTATTGATTGACGGTCCTGCCATCCTGCCGACAATCGTGATATTTCTGGAATAGAATCTGATCATAATCAGCTGGTAAAAACCGAAGCCGCAAAGCCTCATTCATTCGCCTCCACGTTCGCATAGGTTGTTTACCCTGTCTTCTCCTATTATTCTGTAACTGTTCCCACCAAGCAGAAGCTCCACTCCTGAGCTTATATGCTACGTATTTCACCTGCTTGTCCTCGGTGATTCCCATAAGGTCAAAATATTTTTCGACCTCTGAAAGACAATCGAGAAAATCTTCCAGATCCAAATCACCAGTGAAGAACGGTAGGTCAGACTTGATTTTCGAATACTGATCCACAGCTCCTGCAAACATTACCTCCTCCCCATTTAAATCGGAATCTACCACTGCCCTAGCCGGCGGATCACGAGAGGTTCACCCAGGCACGAGCCCCGTCCCGTTGCCTATGGTTTTCACCACCGAACTGCAAGTTGCGCTCTCCTTCAGCGATAGCTTGATTTGAAACAACCAAATTGTCTATCGTAGTTTGCAGCCGTTCAAGGAGAACCACCAGTACAGCATTGGTGTCGTTGTTGTTGCCAACGTTAGCCGCCATCTTCACAGGATTTAACTCCGCTCTGATACCAACTGACGCAGCGAAACAATCACACATGAACTCTTTCAACGAGAAATTCCTTATAACAAGCTTATGACGGCTTAGGGTTCAAGCACAAAGTAAGAAAATTCAAATTTTATTCAAAACTGCCGAAATAATGTTTAAAAGGGTATTTATATGCCCTAACAAACCAAACCCTAAAAGGAAAAGACTTAAACAAAAAAGACGAAAAAACCCGAAAACTTCAAATGCCCGTAACAGTACTTAAACAGCGTTTTATGGGCGAAAAATGAACTTTTCACGGGATAAACCTCGTGAGTCTTGTAGATCTCGTCGAGAGCTTCGATTTGATATGCGATAGGCCTCGTAATTCATCCGGACGCGAAAGTTACACTCCGTTAAAATTCTGCCGACCGTTAGGTGCGCTCTACTATTTATTGAATAAATGCAATGGATACAATGTTAACATAGTAGTATTTTATTTTACAGTACACAAATACAACAAATAACAAATAACAAATTTATTGTAGGAATTAAATTTCATGCTTCGAAAATGTCTCCTTCAGGTCCTGTAGATAGTGCCATGTCCTAGTAAGGTTATTCAATGAAATAGAAAAGAAATAAAAGTATATTGTTTGATTGATAAGCAAATGAAAAATATTTTTTTTTCTTGAAAGGTAACACAACAAATATTAATAACTTTCAAGTGTAGAAAAATAAAGTAGAAAAATTGTAGGCATATCCTATTACGTTATCAAAAAAAAAATGAAAACTATATCTAATGGTGTGTAATTTTACATAAAAATATGAAATAAAATACTCCATCCGTTCCGGGCAAAGAGTCTCCGTTTGAAAGTCAGACTTTTTAAGAAAATGACAATTTTAGTAACTCATTAATAATAAAATAATACTTTTATACTTTAATTTTTGAAAATAGACTATTTAAATGAAACATCACAAAATGGAATAGTGGACTATTTATCCGAAACAAAGGGAGTAATAAATGTGATTCGATTTAAACATTAAAAGAAAAAATAAATAGAAGCATAAGTAATTTGAAAGATTTATTATCTAATTCAAGTGGGTGACTTCTTATTAATGAAATTTCGGTTGCTATCATAAAAAGATAAGTGTAAGTAATTTTGCATAGAAATATCAAGATCCATCCCATACTCATTGTTGTTGCTAACATAATCAATTCTGAAGGATTATTAATCAAAGAGTGTAGTTGTTAATTAACTAGATTTTGTGTCCGTGCCTATGACACGGTATTAATGTGAAGATGATCAGTATATGAAGTGAGTATGATGCGAATAAATTAATATATTCTTTAGATTTTGTAGGGGTCAGATCAATGTAAACTACTCAAAGTAAAGACGACATCTCAAAAACTAAAGAAAAACATATTTTAGTGCCTGTAAAATTTTGTAACTCATCAAAAAAAAAGTATAATTAAATATCCAAAAATATTCTCTCTTACACACATAAACTCAACACATATCAATTGAAATAAACTTAAAAATAAAAATCTCAGATAAAAAACATAAAATAAATTGACATATAATTCATGACATATATTTTAAAAGTGGGTATGTTTATCTACGTAAGCTATCATTATAGTCATGTGGTGGATCAGTAATTAATGTAATTGAAATAGACTTTTCTAATAAAAATACCCTAAAAATATTTTAGTTAATTTTTTGTAAGTTTTTTGAAAAACTAAGTAATTGTCAAAATTTAAACAAAATGTAATTCAACTTAACTAACAAAATCTAAGTATATAGACTATATCAATACACTAATATATATACCCGTGTCATAGGCACAGTGTCGATATGCGATTAGTTGAATAAATGATCGGGATAAACAAAATTCATAACTAACGGGGTAATTCAGTTTTATATAATTGTAGATGGATAATTCAAACATAACTCATAACTGATGGGTTCATTTATAATTCACATACTTACGAATCAATTTGGACTTTCAGTTGTGTTTAACAAAATTCGATCAGAGCCACCAATTAGACCGTGGGCTTTTTTATAATATAGACTAGATTTCGTGTCCGTGCCTAAGATACGATGTCAGTATAGACGTGATCAATGTATGAAGCGACCATGATACAAATAAATTAGTATATGCCTGAGATTTTGTAAGGGTCGGATCAATGTACACTACACAAAAAAAAGACGACTGCCCGAAAATTAAAGAAATAAAGCATTTAAAAAAATTTGTAACTCATCTAAAAAGAGTATAATTAAGCATCAAAAAACATTATATCTTACACACATCAACACAACACAAGTTAATTGAAATAAACTTAAAAATGAAAATCGCAGCAAACAAAAAATATATAATAAATTGAATGAGACAGAGTGAACTAACAAAAGATTATTTTGAAATAACAAATATTTCAGACTATTAAGGAAAACTTAGCACACATTTGAAAAAAAATAAAGAAATTAAAATACAAATATTTAAAATACAAAACTTACGAACAAATGTTTTTTTAAAAAATAAATCTATGTCGGACAAAAATTAAATTGAGATTCAATTGATTACAATAATAATTAATTAAGAAACCACAAAACTAAATAT
The DNA here is from genome assembly GCA_013146195.2 of Codonopsis lanceolata. Lineage (NCBI taxonomy): Eukaryota > Viridiplantae > Streptophyta > Magnoliopsida > Asterales > Campanulaceae > Codonopsis > Codonopsis lanceolata. Next base: position 157,129,238 of record CM028379.1, read on the forward strand.
TAATAATAAAATTAAAATACAAATATTTAAAATTGCAAAAATTAATTACAAAAATTACAAACAAATATCTCATTAAAACAGCCCAATAGATGCTCGGGATAAATTATAAATAACCAGTCAACTCAAATGGAAGGATGTAGTTAAAAAAATATGTTAGAGGAAAGCAATCATATAACTGTAATTGGTTGTGGAGAAGATAATTTTTTTAAAAACCATAACTGAGGGGTTATTACATACTTATTGGTTGTGAAGGGGGTAATTCAAACAAAACTCATAACTTAGGAATTTATATGTAACTCATATATTTATGAATCAATCGAGACCGCCAATTGTGTTTAACTAAATTTAATCTGGACCGCCAGTTAGCCACTGATCTCTTTTCTAATATAGATAAACTTAAAAATAAAAACCACAACAAACAAAAAATATATAATAAATTGAATGAGACAGAGTGAACTAACAAAAGACTATTTTGAATCACAAATATTTCAAACTATTAAGGAAAACTTAGCACACATTTGAAAAAAAAAGAAAGAAAGAAATTAGAACACAAATATTTAAAATTACAAAACTTACGAACAACTGTTTTTAAAAAAAAATAATAAATCTAGGTCAAACAAAAATTAAATTGAGATTCAGTTGATTACGATAATAATTAATTAAGAAACTACAAACTAAATATAAATAATAAAATTAAACTACAAATATTTAAAATTGCAAAATTAATTACTAAACTTACAAACAGATATCTCATTAAAACAACTCAATGGATGCTCAGAATAAATTATAGATAACCACCTCGTTAACTCAAACAGAAGGATGTGGTTAAAAAATTGTTTTAGAGGAAAGCATTTATGTAACTGTAATTGGTTTTTAGAGAAGATAATTTTTAAAAAAAATCATAACTGAGGGGTTATTACATACTTATTGGTTGTGGAGGGGAGTAATTCAAACAAAACTCATAACTGAAGGGTTCATTTGTAACTCACATACTTACGAATCAATCTGAACCGTCAGTTGCATTTAGTACAATTTAATCAAGACCACCGGTTAGACTCAAAGCTCTTTTATAATATAGACTAGTACTCTTACCCGTACCGATGGCACGACGCCAATTTGGGAATTTATCAATAAATGAAGCAGATATTGTGGAAATGAATTAATATTTACTTATAATTTGTATGAGTTAGATATATATACACTACATAATGAAAATTGGAGAAAACTCAAATACCTAACAAAATAAAACATTTTACTTCGATATTTATTTCATAAGAAAACCAATAAATAAATATTTTAATTGTAACTACTGTTAAAATACAAAAAGAAAATTTTATTGTTTTCTCAATAATGAAAACTCAGTCTTCTTCTTCTGGGGTTCTTGCTTAACAACAATGGTTAAATTGGAAACATGAGATGTAATAATTTTGTCCATTATTTCTACATACACATGACACAAAGAGAATTCAAACACATTCATTTAACCAAATTTTCTGCATCATCTGCAAAACTTGAATCCTCCCACATATTATCATATAAAATCTAACAGGCGAACGAAGATGCATTTTGATCAAAATTAATCAATCCTAAAAGCTAAAAAAATGGCAATTATATCATTACAAACCAATACATATGCTCCAACAAACGAAACCACAACAATGAGAAGTTATGTAGTATTCTATAAAAATAAACTTGTGCCCGTGCCGATGGCACGGTGTCAGTATGAGCATGATCAATGTTTCAATGTATGAACCGAGCATGATAAAAATAAATTAATATATCCTGAATTGATGTAGAACAAGTAGCCGAGACGTACTTAAGCAAGACATTTGGGAAGAGTTCGAAGTTCAGGGGGTCCAGTGGAAGTTTCTGAAAATTGGGTCTAGCAGCTTCTCCGTTAGTTTCCGTTAAGCAATAGTAGAGAGCACCTAACGGCTAACTTTAATCTGAGCATAACTTTCGCGTCCGGATGAGTTACGGGACCCACATCATATCAAATCGAAGCTCTCTACGAGATCTACAAGACTCACCAGGTTTACCGTGTAAACAGTTTGTTTTTAGCCCAAAAAACGCCGTTTAAGTACTGTTATGGGCCTTTGAAGTTTTCGGGCTTTTTCGTCTTTTTATTTATTATTTTCCTTTTAGGGTTTGGATTGCTAGGGGATATAAATAACCACTTTAAACCTTATTTCGACAGTTTTTAATAAAAATTCGAGTTTTCTTGCTTTGTGCTTGAACCCTAAGCCGTCATAGGCTTGTTCTAAGGAATTTCTCGTTGAAAGAGTTCCTTTTTAATTGTTTCGTTGCGTCATGAATGTAAATTACACACCAACATCCCGAAAATTAAAGAAATAACATATTTTATTGGTCGTAAAAGTTTATAACTCATCTTTAAAAAAAATGTATAACTTATCTTAAAAGAGTATAATTAAGCATCAAAAAGTATTCTCTCTCTCTCTCACACACACCAACCCAACACATGTTAATTGAAATAAACTTTAAAATGAAAATTTCGGCAAACAAAAACCAAAAAATAAATTGAATAAGATAGAGTGAACTAACAAATACTATTTTGAAATCGAAATCACAAAGATTTCAGACCAATAAGGGAAACTAAACACAACTTTTAAGAAAATAAAGAAATTTAAATACAAATATTCAAAATTAAAAAAAGTTGATTACCAAACTTAGAAACAATTTTTTTTCAGATAAAAATTAAATTGATTCAGTTAATTACAATAAAAAAAATTAAAATACAAATATTTAAAATTACAAAAATTAATTACAAATTTTACTAACAATTTTTTTTTATGAAAAAAATAAATCTAAGCCAAACATAAATTAAATTGAGATTTAGTTGATTACAATAGCAATCAATTAAGAAACTACAACTAAATATTTGTAAAACCGTAAATGTCATTTTATTATTAATGAACTACTAAAAATATTATTTTATTAAAAAAATTGATTTTCAAACGGAGCATCTTTGCCCGGAACGGAGGGATTAATTAATAATTTGTAAACAAAATTGCGGGCCAGAAAAACGGGCCAGCCAAAAATTAAATTGATTAAGTTAACTACGATAACAATTAAAAAGAAAAAAAATATTTCAAATTACAAAACTTACGATTTTTTTAAAAAAAATTATTTGTATAAGAAATTACGGGTCGAAAAAAAATTAAATTGATTAAGTTAATTATGATAATAATTAAAAAGAAAAAAATACAAATACAAATTTCCGTAACCATAAAACTGTAAAACCTTAAAATATTAACTGTAAAACTGTAATATCTAATTTTCGCAATAAAAGAGTAAGTCTCATAGAAACTGATGAATAGGCAGGGAGGAGGAGAGAGAAAGAGATAGAGAAGGAGTGAGAGATAAAAGGATTGTGGAGATAAAATATGGATGGAAAATAACGTGATAAAAACGGTTAAGATTGTGAAATTAAATCTTGGTCAGTAATTGTGTTTGGTAATTCTAATAGTATAAGGAAACTCAAAAGAAGATATTACTCAAATAAATGACAGCCGTAGGATGATAGGAAAAAATGTTTGATAATAAAAGGGGATCCAAACCTAATTCTAACAGTATAAGGAAACCTAAAATAGGAGGTTATTTAAATAAATGACAGCTGTAGGATGATAGTTAAAAAAATAAAATCCTGACCTCTGAATAGCCCTAGTCAATTACCTAGCTTCTTTGTAATATAGACTAGTACTTTTGCCCGTGCCAATGGCACGATTTTGAGAATTTATCAATAAATAAAATAATGTGGAAATGAACTCAAATACCTAACAAAATAAAATATTTTACTTCGATATTTATTTTTTAAGAAAACCAAGAAATAAATATTTTAATTGTAATTACTGTTAAAATACAAAAAGAAAATTTTATTGTTTTCTCAATAACGAAAACTCAGTCTTTTTCTTCTGGGGGGTTTTGCTTAACTTTGTAAACATGAGATGCAATAACTTTATCCATTATTTCCACCTACACATTAGACAAATAAAATTCAAACATATTCAATTAACCAAGTTTTCTGCTTCATCTACAAAACTCTTATCCTCCCACATATTATCATACAAAATCTAACAGGCGAACGAAGATGCATTTGATCTAAATTAATCAACCCTAAAAGCTAAAAAATGACAATTAAATAAATGGAAACCAATACACATACCCCAACAAACGAAACCACAACAATGAGAAGATGTCCAACATTCTATAAAAATAAACTCGTGCCCATGCCGATGGCACGGTGCCAGTAAGAGCGTGGTCAATGTATGAACCGAGCATGATAAAAAAATTAATTAAGAAACTACAACTAAATATTTGTAAAACCGTAAAGGCCTCTTTGACTGGAACGGAGAGATTAATTAATAATTTGTACACGAAACTGCGAGCCGACCAAAAAAACAGACCGAAAAAAACGTATGAATTTTTTTTATTTGTATAAGAAATTGCTGACCGGGAAAAAAATTAAATTGCCAAACAAAAAAACGGGCCGGACAAAAATTAAAATTGATTAAGTTAATTACAATAACAATTAAAAAGAAAAAAACAAATATTTCAAATTACAAAACTTACGATTTTTTTATTTGTATACGAAATTGTGGGTCGAAAAAAAATTAAATTGATTAAGTTAATTAATTAAGATAATAATTAAAAGAAAAAAATTAAAATACAAATATTCAAAACTTACCGCTGGACTAAAACTAAATTGATTAGTTATGCACGTTAAAACAATAAATCTCAGTAAAACAATATCGATAAAACCATAAAATAATAAATGTAAAACTGTAAAATCGTAAATAATAAGTAAGCCGTAGAATATGCCTTTATTGGAACAATTATCTATTTTTGGAAGAAAAAGAAGCAGTAAAATTGGAAAAAGTAATCGTCTTTCACACTTTTACAATTTAGATTAAATGTAGAGTGTGAGATTGCAGTAAAAGAATTAATCTCAACCTATGAATAGCCCGGGTCCGGATCCTCTATTCCAAAATTGTATTTCATATCTTATTCCACTGTCAGATTCTTGCCACGTGTCAATCATAAATGAACAAAATCAATTACTGAGTTGATTGTGTTTCCATAACAATAAGAATCAGTGAAATCTAGCTCAATATTTTCTTTTGTGAAGAATTCCGATTGACACGTGGTAAGAATCTGACAATGGAATAGGAGATGGAATACAATTTTTGAATAGAGGATCCGGACCGAATAACCTTAGTCAATTACCTAGTTATTTTATAAGGAAACATAATTCTAACAATATAAGGAAATAAATCTCAATAAAACAATATCGGTAAAACCATAAAATAATAAATGTAAAACTGTAAAATCGTAAATAATAAGTAAACCGTAGAATATGACTTTATTGGAATAGTTATCCATTTTTGGAAGAAAAATAAGCAGTAAAATTGGAAAAAGTAACTGTCTTTCACACGTTTACAATTTAGATTAAATGTAGAGCGTGAGATTGCAGTAAAAGAATTAATCTCAACCTATGAATAGCCCTAGTCAATCACCTAGTTATTTTATAAGGAAACCTAATTCTAACAGTATAAGGAAATCCAGAAGATGAGGTTACACAAATAAATGACAGCCGTAGGATGATAGTAAATTAAATTAAATCCTGACATCTGAATAGCCCTAGTCAATTACCTAGCTTCTTTGTAATATAGATTATAATCACCAAGAAAATAAATGAATAATTTTACAAATTACAACTGTAAACACAAAACAAAGACCCAGTCCAGACCCAGCCAAAACTTAACTCAGACAAACAAGGCCCACCAAGAAAATAACTTGAAAAATAGTGGTCTATTTTTTAAAGTTTTAATAATTTGTTTGAATACATTTTTTTTATTGGAAAAAATTATTTTTTTAAGCAAAATAGCTATGATACCCTTAATGAACCGTAGGAGGGCTACGAAGGTTATTATTTTTACACCGCATTTTATCAATTTTATTACATTATTTTTTACGCTGTGGTTCGATAATTTAATTGTCTAGTTTAACTGCACCGCGATTCATCGATTTTATTATATTAATTTTGTACCACGGTTCAATAGTTTAACTGTCTAGCCTAATTGTACTGTGGTTCAATAGTTTAATTGCATAATCTAATTATACCGCGATTCATAAATTTTATTGCATTATTTTTACACTGCGGTTCAATAGTTTAATTAACTAGTCTATATACACCGCGATTCATCAATTTAATCCAAAATTTTTGCATTGTGATTCAAAATAGTTTAACTATCTAGTCTAATTGTACCGCAGTTCAAAATTGTAATAAAACGTACCATGTCTCCAGTCTTCTTCTTCCTTCTCCTCAGTCGCATGCCTATTTATTCATTCTCCTTTGCCTTCGTCCTTACTGTTAAAATCCTCCGACCTAACACATTTTTATTAAAGTTTCGTAGTTAATGATTCAAAAAATTTGTTTACCTTGCACAACAATGATGATTTTCGAATCCAAAGTGTGTTGTCAGAGCTGTTGAAGGAGACTATGAAATTTTCAAAACAATATTTTAAAAAGTGGTCTTTTTCGATTAATTGAATAAATGAACGGTGAACAAAATTGGGGAAAATTCTGACCGGTCCCTTTTTAAAAGTTTCTAACTTCAAAAGTCCATAGTTTTTTTTTTCAACTGTAAAAAACCAATTTTCGAAATATTGTTTAAAAAATGTGATATTTTTCTTCAACAGCTCTGGCAACACACTTTGGATTCGAAAATCATAATTGTTTGCAACGAAACAGAGATCGACGGGGTTCGGGGGCAACGCCTCAGAAAGGTAAACGAGTTTTTTGATTCATGAAATACGAAACTATAATGGATTTGTGCTAGGTTGAAGAATTTTTCAATTGGGACGAAGGTGGAGGAAGAAGAAGGCTTACGACTGAGGAGATGGAAAAAGCAGGTGGAGGATGTGGTCTGATTTTTTATGATTTTGTATCGCGGTTCAAAAAGTAATGCACTAAAATTGATGAATCACGGTTCAAAGATAGACTAGAAATTGTATTATTGAACCGCCGTGTAAAAATTAATGCAATAAAATTGATGAATCGCGGTTTAAAAATAGACTAGCAATTACACTATTGAACTGCGGTGCAACAATTAATGCACTAAAATTGATGACTCGCGGCTCAAAAATAGACTAGCAATCATACTATTGAACCGCGGTGTAAAAATTAATGAACTACAATTGATGAATCGCGATACAAAAATAGACTAGCAGTTACACTATTGAACCGCGATGCAAAATTAATTTAATAAAAATTGATGAATCGCGGATCAAAAATAGAATAGCAGTTACACTATTGAACCGCGGTGCAAAAAATAATGCGATAAAATTGATAAATCGCATTACAAAAACAATGACCTCCGTAGTGCGTCTACGATTTTTTAAAGATATCGTACTCATTTTGCCACAAAAAATAACTTTTTCTAATTAAAAATAAAAATAATATACTTTAACGATTAAAAGTTTGGTAAATTTCAAGTGGGTACAATTTTAGAAACATGTTTCATCTAGGACCATCAATTTTTTAGACATTTCATGTAACTACAAATTGGTTGCCAAATGATAAAAATGTCATTAATGAAGACAGATCTAATCCGGATTTTAAAAAATTCAAAAAAGATGATGTCAAATCTTGGCATCAGGTGAAATTGTTTTTCAATAATCCAGGCATCAGGTTGCCGATGCCTACAATTGTTATTGATGTCAAAAATGTTGTTGATGCCAAAAATGCTGATGCGATGCCAAAAATATTGCCGATGCCAAAAATGCTGATGTCAAGGCTTGGCATCAGGTGAAAAACAAAATCAATAATCCAAGCATCAGATTGCTGATGCCGAAAATGCTGATGCCTACCGTTGTTGCCGATGTCAAAATTGCTGATGCTTATCAAATATCTCCGTTCAAACCCAAACCTCAGTTTCAAATTTGATATGGAAGGGGATATTTCGAACCAAGTCACTAATTTATGACTGATACTAATACAGATCTGTATAATGAAATATTATCCTATAAAGAAACAAAAGAGAGATGGTGATAGGGAGAAAGAGAAAGATAGAGAAACGATGTTGGAATAGAAGCGTCCTGGAGTAGGAGCGGCAATGGCGGATAGAAGCTTGTTGAGCCGGCCATGGAGGATGACGGCTTAGAGAGAGTAAATCTGAGATGGAAGCTTGTTGAGCCGGTGCTGGTCCATTCAGATCCAGCTCAAACTGGATCTCCATATCTAGTCTCCCCTTCACTAGTAATCAAAATAAGGAACAATGCTTCTCCATCTCCAGCTCAAACTTGAAACCTATGACCAGGCAAATGGCATCTTCAATGGCGACAAAGTCAACAACTACTCTCTCTCCTTCTATCCACACATATGCCTTCGCACTTCTTCTTTTTCATCGGTCATTGTATTCATTTATTGAAAATTGATTCGACTATAATTATTGTGTCACTCCACTCATGGATGTGATGGGTCGATACTGATGGACAATGGGGAAGGTTCAGAGAAAAAAGCGTTCGTACATCATTGTTTCCTGTGCCAGGACATAATTAGGGGAAGACGGGAATGGTGTTAATTGGGGACAGTGATGTACTTTTATCTTAAAATGTACCTAAAAGATATGTATAAAAAATGATTGGATTGATTTGAAAATATGTTTAAAAAATATACCAACTTGTAATTATTTCTTAAAAGGTTTTAAGAAATGGACCGACCTGAATTTGTCTCAACAACAAAGCAAAGCCCGAAACGCATTAGGTGTTGTCACTCAAATGTTAGGTTTTTCTAAAATTGGTTTCTTGATAGTGAGAGCATTATCAGTGCAATTGTGAATTTGATCAAACGATGCTTAACATTCTCAATATTACGTGTGATAATTTTTATCTCTTCATTTATATTCTAAAATATTATGTGGATTTAACAAAAAAAATATAAAAGAAAAAATGAATAACTAATGGGAAGATATTTTAAAAAGAAAAATATTAACTAGGATGTATTTACGTCCGAAACTAGAATGTAAAAAAATGAAGGTCTTATCAAGAATGAATAAAATTGGTTGACTCGCTACATCCACTGCACTCATCCAGAGCTGCATATCTGATGCAATGAAACATGGAGTTAAGGTTAATGATATATTTAAAATGGAAAAATAAAAACGTTTCTGTATGTAAATATAAACATCATTTCGTTAATTATTGAACCATTTATTTAAGATAAATAGTCAACTATTTTAATTTTGAATGTTTATTTAAAAAGTCTACTTTTAAACTTATCTGTACAAATTTTAAAAAATTTCAATCTTATCTTCCATATGAGAAATAAACATCTTGAGTATGCTAAAATATTTATATGATTATGACTAATTTTAGTAACACTTATATATCACATAATTGTCAATAAAATAAAATAAAATATAGATTTAAACTTATTAGGTGAAACATGTGGAGTAGATACGAGAGATTGGCTTCAATGTTTTCTTCCTGCGTAAAATAAAATTAATTTAGCTTTTCTTGGTCAACCTTATTAAATTTTTGGGATATTTTATTTACTTTGAGGAGCGTTAAACATACGCGACAAATATGCTAAACATAACACGTTTTAACGCACATTTTTATTTTTCCCTTATCTGGAAAAAATAAACAAAACTTGAAGATTTGGAAAAGAAAAAAAACATATCACAAGGACATGCACTAGATCTGTCAATAAATTGGATATGTATTGGATATAAGTATATTTGAACTTGATTTGAAACTTTATATTATCGATCCGATAAAACGATGGAGCAAGTGTATGTCAATCCATATATTAATCTATTACCAGTTAACATATCTAATTAAACATGCGATCTGATGCAAAATAAAGATTTATGGATAAAAAACTATCAGAATATGAAATGGATGAAGATCAAAAGACAACATATATACATAATTATGTATACTATGTATACGTATAATGATAAATATGTTAGTTTCAGATTAGTTCAGGTTTTTAACAGATTGTATATAGATAAATTCATATCTGATCCGTTAATAAATAGATTATCATATTCGAATTCCAATTCCAATTCGAGTTAATGAATCAGTGATATAAATTCACATCTAAATTTAAGAATGGATTTAAATCGAAATCAGAACAAAATCTGATCCATTCACATACTTACATGAAGCTCGTCCACCCCCTATTTTTTCTAAATCACTCAAAGAAGCATTTTAGACAACCTACATAAAAACATGATGCGTTTAGCACATCTGATTAGTTTTCATGGCTTTATTAAATTGTACAAATAAATGTCCCTTACAATTTTAGATTGTGGGCACAACCCCTTGACGCACTATTAACCATCACTAAATGGTTATAGTACTCCTCTTAAACACATTTCACTCCTCCTATTTCTACATATAAAAGAGTTACATGACCAAATCTAATACTCGCTCCGTCCCAAAATAAATATTGTTTTATTAAAGTGTTTTTTGTCATAAAATACGTATCATTGTAGGATTTGAATAAATATTTATTTGTATTTTATCAAAATTGTCTTTATTTACTTTTCTTAAATTAAATATTGTTAAAGAAATGATTGTTAAGAGGAAAGATAAATACTAATACAACTTAACTATAATAAATAAAATTTAAAAAGTGTAAAAAAGTTTTTTATTAGTTTCATTAATATGCATGTAAATTATTTTGAGATGAATGAAATATGTATTTGTAGAATTGTTGATGGAAGTGAATATAAGTATAACGACTTCAAAGTTAAAGTGACCTTAATGAATAATATACTTATTTTTACATATTTAAGTCTAATTAAAATTGAAGGTCTTTTTTAATGTTTGCTGCATTAACGTAGCTTCTGACTTTTAGCTCATATAAAAAGTAGGTAAACTAGGGATTTGAGATTTTAAGTAGAACTATAAATAGTCAATGAGTTGAATTAAATATTAAATTTTCAAAAATGGTTAGACAACCGAACCGATATCAGTCCGCATTTGGACTTGAGCGAGCTGTCACTACTCACTAGTCACTAGTCACTAGTCACTAGGCAAACTCATCAGTCATCACCTACTCTCACCAATCATCCGCCAGAATTGAATTAATTATCTACGGACTACTTTTCTACTTTTTTTTGGTCAAGTACTCTGTACTCATGCTTCGATTTCTTTTTCTAAAATACTCCCTACTTAAATTTCTTCACCTTCTCAAATATTATTTTTGTATATTTCTATTCTTTTAAAACTTTAATATTCTCCATCCCAAAATTATTATTCAGTTTTACCAATATTTGAAAATAAAAAATATTTGATTTGATTATCAAAATTGGTTATATGTGTATTATCTTTTAAAACTTATGTGTATGTTGCTTATAATTAAAATTAGATGAAAAGATAAGTATAAAATAATAAAAATATTATTCTTAAAAGAAAATTTTCAAACAAAAATTATTTTAGTAGTGTAGTCCACGACCACCGAGTAGTTTCTTATATTCTTCCACCAACTTTATCGGTATAGTTTTTAGTTAAATTAAAATGATTATATAATAAATTTTCGTTAAGTTCCACCGTCCATCCATCCGCTTATAATTTATTCCCTCCGTTATTTGTAAAAAGTTATCTATATTATTTTAGGATGTTTTATTTTAATAGATCATTTTAAAAAATTATGTCTATTATTTTTATAACATTTTATCTTTATCTTTCATTTTAAAATATTTTTATAATATGACTAGTTTCAATGATATTAATATATCTTTTAATAATTAAATTTTTCAAACGAGAATTTTTTGAGGAGAATAGAGGGAGTATAACCAAAGATTGAAGGTTTATGGTTGAATAGTTGATAACTAATGTTCTATGTACTATTATTCTAAATGTTTAGAGGCAACTTAAAGTTGATTAATAATAATGATTTGTTAAATAAACCAATTAAAAATAATGATTGAAAATAGAATGACCATAGCAGTACTACAAACATGAATGTAAATTAAGTTGCATGCATGTTAAGCTAACATATAGAGCTATAATCATATCTAATTAAGTACTAATACTTTTTGGTCCGAAAACCAATATTTAATTAAATTTTGTTTGTGATTATGGGAAAAAGAATTTTATTCTGTGACCACGAAATAAATATTATTCCTCCACTCTATCCAAAAAGTCAATGTTTGAAAATTTGCAATATTAAATGATATATAATTATGATTAGAGTTGATTATAATTATAAAAATATTTGAGTACGATTAGAAGCTAAAGTTAAAAGTAAAATAAAATGTAGAGTTAAATTTTTGAAAGCAAACTTTTCAAATAAAACATATAAAAAGGGGGAAATGGGTGGAGAATAATTTATGCTTATTCTTTTTTTTTTTAGACTTTTTCCCTAAAGGGTATAAAAAGATATCAAAATTAAGATCTCGCATTTTATAAAGTTTCAACTCTACGATCACCGTAGCATCCTATGTTTATTCCTCTTGGTATCATCGAAGGAGTCCATTTCCGAGACTGGGAGCACACTTGGCTGCGTGTGAGTTGTGAGTTGTGAGTTGTGACGGCATATATAGTAGGCAAAGAAGAAAAAGAAGTAGTATTTGAGTCGGGAAGTCTATGGCGGCAGCCGGCAACTAACTTTAATGCTAACCTTGTCACCTCATTTCATATTACAACTTGTTAATATACTCACCTTTTTTTTTAAAGGATTTTTCATACGTACCAAGGAAATATAATGTAAAAATTAAATTGTCTTTATTTAAATATTAATGAGATGTTTTGATATTCTTACTCAAAAAGTCAAATACGAATTACAGAGTTAATAAATATAGATAAAATTTAAAAAAATGGAAAAAATTTTATTAAAATTATAAAGTGTTATCTATTTTAGAACAAAAAAACTCTCATAAGACGTTAATAACTACCTTTCATTCGTTATCATTATCGACACTTTCCATGGATTGATTACTTTTTTTATCCCCTAATAACTTTCCTTTTTTTTAATTCTAGAGCCTGATTAATTTTTATTTTTTCATTCTGGCCCTAATAACTTCAAATTTATTTTTTATGACAGACATTTTAACGTCAACTCTCATAGATTCATGATTCATCCAAAATATAATATGCACTTGTGACATGTCATTTTTAAGGGCAAAATAGACAAATCATGTATATACCAAGGCTGACGGAGACAAGTTGAAATTAATCTAAGTCTTGGTATGTACATGATTTGTCTTTTTTTCCCTTAGAAGAATGGTATATGTCTTGTTTTGGACGGAATCTGTTACACTTAATGTCATAGTGGTCTTTTTATATCGGAATTAATGAAAAGACGGGAGAAATTGTTAGTTATTGTCTTTTTTCAAATATTTTTTCTAAAGTCCTCCATTATTTTTTTTAATCGCTAAAGTTTATTTTCAAAATATTGTTTCTAAAATACCCAAATTTTCTTCTTCCAAAGCTCCGATCATCACTTTGGATTTCAAAATCATGATTGTTGTGCAACGAAACGGAGACCGAATACGTTTTTATTAGGGACGAAGGTTGAGGAGGAGGAAGAAGAATAATGCTTAAGACGGAGGAAAAGGAAGAAGAAGACAGGCGACATGAATATCTGGTTCATTGTGATTTTGCAGCGCAATGTAAAATTGGATTAGGTAATGAAATTGACGTATCTTGGTGTAAAAATTGATGCATTGCAGTGAAAAAATTGATGCAACACGATACATTCGAGTGAGTGATCGATATGTAGCACGTCATATACTCATTAAGGGTATCGTAGTCTTTTTGACCTCAAAAGTGACTTTTTCTGATTAAAAAAAACAAATGGTATTATAGTGATTGAAAACTTATCAAAATGGATCGGTCAAAATTTATCCAAAAAAAGGGTGATAACTGGGTTGGTCCCCAACAATGAATACATAACCACTACAGTCCTTGATTTTTATTTTTAACCAGTAAAAGGCATTTTTTGTGCAAAAGGACGAGTATACCCTTAATGAATACGATGCATAGATTCTGTAGAATTTAAACAACGCAATGCACAAACACAGACAGACACACACCAACACACTATTTTTGCCTACAGAAGTTTCTAATTTAATTGTGAAATCCCCATGATTCTGCTTCTTTCTTCATGCAAGAAACATTATGGCATCCTTCTACACTTGAAAGATCACCAGAGTTCTCGGCATCACAACAATTTATTTACGCAGTACTTGTCTAGCATGCAGGTTAGATCCCCTAACAACTTTCTAGTTTCTGTGAAAGATTTTTAGCTCCATAGATATTTATGGTTATCTATGAAAATATGTATACTTCATACACCAACCTTAAATGAATCAAGCTTTGGATCAACTATATACTCCCGTACGAAAAAAGAAGCACACAAAAAGTAGGCTTCTATCAATGAGAAATAACAAACCAAGAGCCAAATCTAGAAATCCCCCATTTGTATCGTTTTGAAATCACGATGCATAGATTTGGAATCAGAATGCATCGATTTGAAATTACGATACATCATTTTGAAATCCCAAGGTATCGATTTGGAATTCCAATACATCAATTTGGAATCGATTCCAAATTGATGCATCACAATTTAAAATCAAAGTTCAAGAGAGAGAGAGAGTGGGGGGAGGGACTGGCATGGAGTAGAAAAGCAAGAAGAGTGGATACCGTAGAAACCTTCGATCCAAGACAATAGAAAAGAAGAGTTGACATGCAACCTTCGATCCAATAAATTGGTTGTTGATGGTTAATAAAATTCCTAACCTAAGAAGAATTGAGGGAGTCAAATCTATTAAAGTAGTCTGAATCAAAACATGCATTCCAATCTTGGACCTTGAGTCGGATTCACTAGAGCAAGAAATGTGCTCTTTTCGACCTCTAACACAGGGACTGTTACCTATTTTGATATTTCCAATGTCCAAAATTGACTTGACTCAGAAATGGACGAAGAACTGTAAAGTCAATCTTATTAGCCATTTCAATTAAGACTCAACACTCCGAGTTATTGTTTGAGCTGCCTGGCCCAAAAGGCCCAAGCATAGATCGCGTGTGCATCACGCTCTCCATGGTCACGAGCAAATCACGTGCTTTCAACATAGTCTGAGCTCATCCTACAAGCGAGCAGGGACATATCTCTGGCCGCCCAGGCATAACGAGTAAGTAGCCTCCTGCCTGAAGCCTGGGGGCCAAGATTTACACCGAGAAGGTAGAGAAGCCTTAGCAAGCACGCTTATCTCGTTCAATTGCATGGTAATGGGCGTCTTGAACGTGGGGAGTTAATACCGGGAAACCCGCCCCCACGTTTCGGACGTGACCCTGAACGTGCCCACCTTTCACGCACTCGCTTTCAATGTTCCGTTCCAAGCCTTGAAGGCTGACCCTATATAAACCTTCCTTCTTTAGAAGGAAGAGATACGCTCACCTTATACTGGCTGAAACTCTGTCAAATTGATATCTCATTTTGTGTGTTAGCTGATTTCCACACCGGAGTGCATTTGTAGGGCAAGTCCTGCCTAGTTTACGGTTGTTTCTTGATTTATTGACAGGTTTGGGCCTCATAATTACGGATAGATTGAAAGTCAGATATTTAGATTGTAAAGCCCAGTGTATTCGCATATTTTTGGATACATCATTGTCTATACTCAGATACTCAGATGGGGGTATGATTGAAAATCAACTTACAAGAGCTTGATTTGAGATCACATGCGGTGAAAATCAACTATATTATGAAACATTGATGCTTAATACAACACCTATAAAATACTTAATATATCACTTTTTAAAAAAAGTGGATCAAATTACCTTTTGCCATTTTATGAGTAAATGAAAAAAAAAAGTTTTTTCTTTTAAGGACTGGTCACAACCGGTCCCAATGCCTGAAAAAAAAAATTAGGGATGGTCTCAAATCAGTCCCAATGCCTTTTTTTATGACCGGTCCCAATACCTGAATTTTTTTTGTTTTTAGGACTGGTCCCAAACCGATCCCTATGCCTGATTTTTTTTAGGACTGGTCCAAAACCGGTCCTTATGCTTGAAAAAAATATATTTTTTAAGGGTAATATATTATTTTTACAATAAAAAGTGATGTATTAAGTATTTAACAAATGTTGTATTAAGCATCCCTTTATGAAAATAAACAAAAAAACTAAAAGGAAAGAGAAATGGAAATGGAGAGGTGAGGCAATATATATATATATATATATATATATATATATATATATATATATATATATATATATATACCTCATCGAAAAAAACCTATATGAAACGGTAAATGATATATAAGTATGATTAGAGTTGATTATAATTATAAAAATATTTAAGTACGATTAGAAGCTAAAGGTAAAAGTAAAATAAAATATAGAGTTAATTTTTTAAAAGCAAACTTTTCAAATAAAACGTATAAAAAGAGGGAAATGGGTGGAGAATAATTTATGCTTATTCTTTTATTTTTAGACGTTCCCCTAAGGGGTATGAGAAGGTATCAAAACTAAGATCTCATATTTTGTAAAGTTCCAACTCTACGATCACCCCCTAATATCCTATGTTTATTCCTCTTGGTATCATCGAAGGAGTCCATTTATGAGACTGGGAGCATACTTGGCTGCGTGTGAGTTGTGAGAGCATGTACAATGGTTTTAGAAAATCAAATCAAAAATCAAATTCAACCCATTAAAAATCAATAAAATAATATATTAGATATTTATTTGATTCAAAACCAAAAATCTTCTCAATGGTGGCACAAAATCCAACATATTTAAATATCCCACCATCTTTATCTCTATTAATAATGAATAAAAACTTAAAAAAATCATATAATTTTTTTGATATCCAAATGAAACAAATTAAGTCTTTTTTATAAGTAAAAATGTATACTTTAATTCAGAAAAAAAATTAAAAAAAATAAAAATTTTGGTTAAAAATTGGTCAAGAAAGACAATGAGAGAAAATAATATGTCAACCACTCAAATCATGCCATATGGAAAGACAACCTTGGATTTGGAGCCTTTGGGGTTCACGAGGTGATTTTTTTTTTAAAATCACTTATTGATTTAGGATATATTTTTTAATATTTATCATTGAAAAGAGATGATTTGAATTAGATCTAGGGAAAACCCCCATGGGCTTGCTCTGAGGGCATATGCAGTAGACAAAGAAGAAAAAGAAGTAGTATTTGAGTCGGGAAGTCTATGGCGGCAGCCGGCAACTAACTTTAATGCTAACCTTGTCACCTCATTTCATGTTACAACTTGTTAATATACTACACCTTTGTTTCAAAATATATAATGTTCTTGGATTTTTCATAAATATCAAAGAAATATAGTGTAAAAATTAAACTGTCCTTATTTAAATATTAATGAGATGTCTTGATATTTTTACTCAAAAAGTTAAACACAAGTTACATAGTCAATAAATATGGGTAAAATTTAAAAAAATAGAAAAAAATTTCTTAAAATTATAAAGTGTCATCTATTTTAGAATAAAAAACTCTCATAAACGTTAATAACCACCTTTCATTTAGAACAAAAAAACTCTCATAAGACGTTAATAACCACCTTTCATTTGTTATCATTATCAACACTTTCCAAGGATTGATTACTTTTTTTATCCCCTAATAACTTTCCCTTTTTTTTAATTGTAGAGCCTGATTAATTTTTATTTTTTCATTCTGGCCCTAATAACTTCAAATTTATTTTTTATGACAGACATTTTAACGTCAACTCTCATAGATTCATCCAAAATATAATATGCACTTGTGACATGTCATGTTTAAGGGCAAAATAGACAAATCATGTATATACCAAGGCTGACGGAGACAAATTGAAATTAATGTAAGTCTTGGTATGTACATGATTTGTCTTTTTTTCCCTTAGAAGAATGGTATATGTCTTGTTTTGGACGGAATCTGTTACACTTAATGTCATAATGGTTTTTTTATATCGGAATTAATGAAAAGACGGGAGAAATTGTTAATACATCATTTTTTTTAAAGGATCAAATTGCCCTTTGCTATTTTATGAGTAAATGAAAAAAAAAGTTTTTCTTTTTTAGGACTGGTCACAAACCGGTCCCAATGCTTGAAAAAAAAATAATTAGGGCTGGTCCCAAACCAGTCTCAATGCCTTTTTTTTTATGACTGGTCCCAATACCTAAAATTTTTTTTTAGGACTGGTCCCAAACCGATCCCTATGCCTGATTTTTTTTAGGACTGATCCAAAACCGGTCCTTATGCTTGAAAAAAAAATATTTTTAAGGGTAATATGTTATTTTTACAATAAAAAGTGATGTATTAAATATTTAACATGTGTTGTATTAAGCATCCCCTTATGAAAATAAACAAGAAAACTAAAAGGAAAGAGAAATGGAAATGGAGAGGTGAGGCAATATATATATATATATATATATATATATATATATACACTAGTATACCTCATCGAAAAAAACCTAAAAGTTATTAGTACATAAATGTGAGTATGAAGGAATAAATACAAAATAGATGCCTAACTCAATAGGATTGATACTTGGACAAAACTCTTATTTTATGAGGTAATCAATTTGTATATGTCAAGAACAAACAGCAAAGCCGGTGACAGAGAACCTATTTGTATAGTGGGTAGGTTTGTGTAGTATAAAAATAAATAAATAAATAAATAAATGTCTAATAATTAGAGAAGTGGAATCTAAACCACAAAATAGAAAAGTTGATTTGCCATGTGAGCCATTAAGCGTTAGCCTTTGTTTTTTGACAATTGACTAACATGTCCACCGAAGAAACACTATATAAGGGAGAAGAGGATGGAGGCCAAAACCACACCACACCACACAGACTTTTTCTTGCAAACCAAACAAGAAAAAGAAAATGGGAGAATCAAGGGGTTGCGTTTGTTTTGTTTTCCTCTTCTTTTTCCTCACTAGTGTTTCCGTGGCCTATCCAGGCATGAAAAGACAATATAAACCCTGCAAACAACTAGTGCTATACTTCCACGACATCATTTACAATGGCCAAAATGCTGCCAATGCCACTTCCACCATCGTAGGGGCCCCCGAAGGGGCTAACAAGACAATCCTAGCCGATAAATTTCATTTTGGCAATATAGCTGTTTTCGATGATCCCATTACTCTCGACAATAACCTTCATTCCTCTCCCGTCGGTAGGGCTCAAGGGATGTACATATACGACACAAAAAACACCTTCACTGCATGGCTCGGGTTTTCGTTTGTGTTAAACACTACTACTCATAAGGGTAGCATTAATTTCATTGGGGCCGATCCAATTATGGTTAAGTCTAGGGATATCTCCGTGGTCGGTGGTACCGGAGATTTCTTTATGCATCGCGGCATTGCAACTATAATGACCGATGCTTTTGAAGGGGAAGTGTATTTCAGGCTTCGAGTTGATATTAAGTTCTACGAATGCTGGTAATTTTGATGAATGACTTGTTCAAGTTCATCAGTTCTCCTTCTTCTTCATTAATTTGATAACGTCTTTTGTGTCCATGTAGTCATTAAATGAATTTCTACTAGTATATGTTACCAATAGTACTGTTGGGTGATTGTATTTTTATGAAATGTTGAATTTAATATGTATTGTTTGATTGAGCAAAACAACTGTATTGCTGTAGTCTACGTCCAGTTTATCATTTTTAATAAGTTTTGAACCATTCTTAATTAAAATACAGAGTCTCTTTTAGAATTTTGTGTATTGGAACTAAAGAGGAAGAAAAATCTAAAATTGTTAAAAATTTGCAATCATCTCCTATCTCCGTACCAAAATAAATGTCATTTTAGCAAAGTTTTTTTTGTCCAAAAATAATTGTCTTATAGGATTTCAAAAAGCATATGCTCATATTTTGTCAAAACTATTAATATTATTTATTACGCTCAAATTAAATGATGTTAAAGATGGTTGTTGAGAGGAAAGAGAATAAAATAATACTAGGTAATTTAATTACAATAAATTATCTTAAATAAGGGTATATAAATTTTTTTATAACAATATTTAATCTGTGTGTAAATTTTTAATACATCGTTTAAGAAAAAATAATTGTTTGTATTCTATCATCATTACTATCATTGAAAAGAAAATAAAATTTCACCCAAAATAAAAGCTTTTAGCCTAACGACATCACACGTTAAATTTTTGACTGTTTTGTAATTAAAGTCTGATTTTGAGATTTTTTTGATAAAAGAAGTATTTTGGAAACTTTTTTGACATGAGATTTTTTTTGAAAAAACTTTTTGATAGTTTTCCTTAAAACTTTTAAACTTTTAACGGTTATGATTTATACTCAGATCTAATATGTGAAGGTAGTTATTCATTTTTTCCCTTCCCATTACATACTAATCACTCCATTAGTCTGTTCCCCCAAAATACTCATAAAAATCCTTTAATCTAAGAGATCTCAAAACCCTATGCATATATATATAGCTCTTGCAATTGGGTCGTTGCGATTACGGGTTGGATGTCTAATTGTTCAAGCGGTAATGATAGTATCTTGTACCTGAACCCGTGGCTCACTTTATATCTTGTGTATTACATTTGATAAATGAAGACATTTAAAGGGTCAAAATCTTTGCGTCACATTTGATGAATGAAGACATTTAAAAAATTGCTTGGAGAATATTGGCAGCTGGTTCTTGGTCCAGCTAAACAATACGTGGTCCCAATAAGCAATAATGTACAGCCGGTTCCATGTCTAATTTTCTAGACTCGAGTCCTTGGCCTCAATATAAGAAGGATTAAATAATTATTTGATCCTTGAACTATCTCAAATTATGTGTTTGGTCTTATAATTTTTTTAAAAATGTGTTTGGTCCTTAAACTCAGTTTTTGCTAAGAGATTCCCCCCTCACGCAGTTACTGTCAGTTTTTCCGTTAGAATTTTATTAAAATTTCAAATTTACCCTTTACCTTTATACAATAAAGTAATGAAAATGATGATTGAAAAAGACAACTCTCTACCATAACCAAACAATGTAGAGAGTATGCAGATAGATATTGGTAGGGAAGAAGATACAAAATGTAAAGGAATTTCAGATATGAAAAATATAAAAAATGAAAGTGATTGTTCAGAATCGGCCAAGCACCCACATAGCCGGCCTTCCTCCTGCTATGTCCATCGCCCTTCTTCTATCTCCATTTACACTTTCATCTTTCATCACCACCAACTCCACAGCCGGTTCCTCCTCTCAATGTCATCTTCTCCGGTCTCCTTCCGTCATCGCCCCTACCGTTGTGCAACACCTAGCAGCGCCTGTAACCTTTGTCGGCCACTTCACCTCCGTCTCCCATCTCATTTACGACCACCTCCATATCTGACCAGCGTCGTGCTAGATCCAGTCGCCGTCTCTCTCTTCTCCGGTGAATCCTAATCTCCTATATCACAAAAACCCCCTCGCATCTGCTATCACCTTCATCCATCTCCACTCCAGATCTCTTCGATTTCTTCTCCCCTGCCATAGCCACCAGTCTCCTTTCTGCCAGTCGAGTATACACGCACACTCAGATTCAACCGTAAACTAAATTACATAGGATAGTTTCAAAGAAAAGGACATGGAAAGTCAATTGGAAACCTTGTTGGCGCTGTTGATTGTTCACCTAAGATGGAGATCGAGCTTGAGTTGAGGGCACCGCCGCGGCCTTCGACCAAATTGAGATCTGGGCAACCTTATCAGCACCGTCGATGGAAAGATTGAGCTTCGGGAGGTTGTGCCTTGATCGATGCCCGCGATAACTTAGGTTGTCGTGCAGTTTTTTTTCTTAAATCCTTGATGTCTCTCTGTGCCTTCATCTGTAAAGAATGTTGGGTGTTGTAGAAGGTTAAAGGGATTTGGGTAGTAGTGGTTCCTGGGCAAGGGTACAACAGTTCCCATTTTTCATTGATCGACAACACCCATGTGAAACCTTTCTAACTACTGGTACCAATCATTATTTATGTGTTATTTCTAATTCTTTCACAGGCTGAGGAGCTGAGAATATGAACCTTGCATATGAAATTGTGTGTTCTAGAATCAGAACAAGCAAGATAATCATTATTTTCATTAGTTTATTGTATAAGGGTAAAGGGTAAATTTGAGATTTCAATAAAAATTTAACAGATAAACTGATGGTAACCCTGTGAGGGAGGAATCTCTTAGCAAAAACCGAGTTAAAGGACCAAACACATTTCAAAAAAATTATAGGACTAAACGCATAGTTTTGGGATAGTTCAGGGACCAAATGATTATTTAATCCATATAAGAATGAGACCTGAAATATGACATTAAATTAAAGCTCTTTAGTAACTACATCTACAACTTATAGCATCTTCAAGGTGTTATTAGAGAACAATTTCTTTTTTATTATTCTTGTTTATTTGTAATTAGTAATTAGTGGTAATTTCATTGTAGAATTCTTTCCTTATTATGTTACCTTCCTTGTATAGGTTTCTTGTACCCTACTCCAAGTGTAACCTAATTGTAACTCTCCCTATAAATAGGTGATTCAATCAATGGAAAGGCAATGTCATTATTCCTAAACTTTATCTATTTCTACATGGTATCAGAGCTTTGTTCCTAAATCTTCCTCTTCTTCCTCTAGCCGCCGCCCTAACCACCCTCCACCATGGCTAATGGAAATCAATCCCTCACCATTAAAAACCCTCTTGATCCCACTCAAACCTTTGACCTCATCAACATCTCCCACCACAACATCACCAAACTCACCTCTACTAACTACATAGCTTGGAAACTCCAAGTTGAGGCCACCCTCATTGGCTATGATCTCTACAAATTTGTAGACGGATCACACCCATGCTCGCCTCCCACAATCCTCACCAAGGATTCCAATCATCCAAGGACGTTCCCACCCCAAACCCTCGCTACCAGCCATGGATTCGCCAATACAAACTCCTGTTTGGGGCTCTTGTTGGCTTCCTGTTTGCTCCCCTGGTTCTTATGATCCAACAGGCCGCCACTGCTCGTGAAGCCTGGGACATCCTAGCTCACACCTATGCTCGCCCAACTCGCGGCCATATCAAACAGATCAAAGATTACCTCAAGCGAGCAACCAAGGGAACTCAGTTGATTTCCGACTACATGCAGTCTGTCAAAAGTTGGGCTGATGAACTCGTGGCTTTGGGCAAACCGCTTGACCATGAGGACCTCATTGAGATCCTCCTCAATGGGTTGGATGATGACTACCATCACATAGTTGATGTGGTTGAAGGACGCGATACCCCTATCTCCTTTGATGAGCTTCATGAAAAACTCATCAATCGCGAGCTGCTCCTGAAACAATCTCAGCCCGCATCCTTCTCCCATCCGTTCACTACCAATACTGCTACTCCGAAGAACAACAACTCGCATGCTCGACACTCTTCCTCGCATGCTCGTTAGGCTTCCTCTCAACCTCGGCATCCTTCACAACAGGCTCGGCACCAGCTCCTCGGCAACAACGTCCATATCTTGGTAAGTGTCAAGGCTATCGTCAACAAGGTCACATAGTTGCTCGTTGTCTGACCTACCAGCTGGTTGCCACCAACACCCAAGCTACCACTTCCTCCTCGGCAAGTGGCTGGACACCTCGGGCCAATATAGTGACCTCAATGGACACAGGGACTCTGGGCTGGCTTCTTGACAGTGGTGCTTCTCACCATGTTACAAGCGACCTTGGCAATTTCCACCTTCACACCTCCTACACGGGCATAAATGACATGGTCATTGGTGATAGGGGTGGGCATCGGGTCGGGTTTTGGGTTATCGGGTCGGGTACCCGAAAAAAACGGGTAGGATATTTTACTAACCAAAACCGCTCTGAAAAAATCGGGTAACCGTACTTCGGGTACCCGAATTAATCGGGCAACCCGCTATGTTTAAAACAACTTTTTTTTAATTTAAAAAAAAAACCATTTTTTTGTGCTTGGCAGGCTTACAATTGCTTGGTATTGGTAATGGTAATGGCAATGTGATTTATGAGTAGACTAAACTCATAAGAGGTTGATTAGTTGGTTTAATTTAATAAGGAGATTAAAAAATAATAATTATTAGCCATCTGGAAATCGGGTTTTTCGGGTACCACTTCAAAACTCGATAACCGACCCGTCCGGGTAACCCGTTAACCGAAAATACCAGACCCGATCGGATCGGTTCGGGACCCGAAAACCCGAACCCATTTGCCCACCCCTAATTGGTGATGGTACCAGGCTTCTTATTCTTCACTTCATACACCATCACACACTTTTGCCTTGCATAATGTTCTCTTTGTTCCTGACATGAAAAAGAACCTTATTTCCATATCTCAATTTTGTCTCTCTAATAATACTTCTATTGAGTTCTTACCAACTTCTTTTTATGTGAAGGATCTACGGACAGGGAGCATTCTACTGACCGGGCAATCTAACGATGGTGAGTATGAGTGGCCGACCACAGCTCCTTCTGCTCACCCATATGCTTATGTATGTTCTAAAGTCTCTCACCATGATTGGTATCATCGGCTTGGCCATCCCTCTGAACCCATCTAGCGTCAGATTCTATCTAGTTTAGGTGTTGTGTTAGACACTACTCGCATCAAGCAAAAACATTGTAATGATTGTTTATGCAATAAAAGTCACAAAATTCCTTTTTCGCAATCTACTTTAGTGTCTTCTTTCCCGCTCCAAATTATTTACTCTGTTGTCTGCACCTCTCCCATTCCGTCTGCTGATGGTTTTCAATACTGTGTCATATTTGTTGATCCATACTGTAGACACCTCAATTTCGTACCCCTGATATGTAACTCTGGCATATGATATCAAGAATTGTGAAACTTAACAAATATCAAGTTACAGGAGTTAAAAAATGCAAAAGGCAAAGCAGGATGCGCAAAACAGTGAAATGCAGGGGTTAAAGCGTCAAAAATGAAAGATGAATAGTGGGCTGGAGCTGCCAAAGGGGGACCTTGGCGCGGCGCCAAAGGGACCTTATGGCCTCTCCCAGCTAGCTACAGGGTCACTCCCAGTTAACGCATTGTGCAGCTTGTGATGCGCGGTGTACAAAGAAATGAAGCGCCAAGAGAGAAAAAGAATTGCCCGATGAGTCCCTCCTCCAGCCTATAAATATGGAGTTTGGGCTCCGCCTTCGACACACCGATCAGTGATCACAAACTCTCTGCATCCTCGTTACGCTGAGAGAAAATAGAGCGAGAGTGATAATGAGTTCCTCCTAAAAGCCTCGAAACCCTGCCAAAACTCCGCCAAACCTAAAACCAACCGGTCAAAGTGATCCCTAGCCCTTTAGTTAGGTATCCACCCTATTTCACTAGTCAAAAACCTCGGAAAGAGTTGTTGCTCTGCCCGAATAAAAAGACCAAAACGACAAAAAATAAGCCCTTGCTCTGCCCAAATTCAGCTAGGCAAGCATAAAGAATAAGCCGTTACTCTGCCCAAATCACAGCAGCAGTAGTATAAAAAGTCTCCCTCTCTCGAGAAAGACAGAGCGAGCACACCACGCTCTGAAAGGTAAAACTTTTAAGAGCATTCATTTTATAAAAGTTATTTTCGAATCCGGCCCAATGTAGAAAATATAAGCCGTTGTGTTGCCCGAATTTAGTCAGAAAATATTATGTAAAAGAATCATTATTATGGCCAAATATTTTTCAATGTGTTTGTAATTATTGTAAGGAGACAGCTGCAAGTCTGTAAATAATGTAGTCATGGATGTGTTTGCTTTTATTTCCTGTCTTTTAATGCTTTGTTTATTTGCTAAATAAATATAACAAAAAGCATACTTTAGCCAAAAACTGCTTTTGAGACCGAAAGGGCGAGTTGGGTGCCTAGCACCTTCCCAACTCGTAACTTAGCCTCCGAACCCGTTTTTGCAATTTCTGGTTTTTCTTCTCTTTTTTTTTAGGTTTTTCTTTATTTCTTCCTTAAAATAAAGATGGCGACTCTATAAAACATTTTGGATCCAGTGGGGCGTCGCAACACTCCTTTCTTGCACTTTTCCGTTTTCCCCTAAAAAAAAGAGAATAAGAATGAAAGAGTGATGTATTCCTATATCCTGGTATCCCTAAACAAGGGATAACTTGATGCAGGAAACCCAAAGCACTCATAATGATCC
The DNA here is from genome assembly GCA_013146195.2 of Codonopsis lanceolata. Taxonomy (NCBI): domain Eukaryota; kingdom Viridiplantae; phylum Streptophyta; class Magnoliopsida; order Asterales; family Campanulaceae; genus Codonopsis; species Codonopsis lanceolata. Next base: position 157,155,326 of record CM028379.1, read on the forward strand.
GAAATAGGCCATAAGGCAATTTTCATAAAATCCATAATGGGGTCTCGCAACATCCTTTCTTTCACTTTTCCGTTTTTTCCTAAAAAAGAGAGAATGAGAATGAAAGGTTGATGTATTCCTATATCCTGGTATCCCATAAACAAGGGATAACTTGATATAGAAAATTCAAAGCTCCCATATTGGACAAAAAATTAATTGAAAGTTACCGAGGCGTATTCAAACGTGCTATCTTAGAACAGCATTCATCTCACACTTTTAATTTTGTTTTCCCCTAAACAAGGGAGGATGGAATGAGAGCAGTGGTGTCCCGCATCAGCATATACGCGCACCCCTATCCAAGGGCGCGAGCGCAGTCCCGGGAACCCACCGTAGCGACTCTGCTGGGGAGATCGTTTTTATTTTAAATAAAAATGAAGAGCTAGACTCATAATTTTTTTTTTGTTTTTATTTGTTTCTGGCCAAAGTATGTTTATTATATTAATTTATGCATTTGAATATTGCGTTCCTATACATCTGTGTCTATATTTGTGGATATAATCCTCCATCTTGCAGCAGTTTCCTTCCAGTAACTATTACATGTATGTTTAAAAATTCGTATTTTTTTCAAAAAACAAAAACAAAAAAAATATGTCAAAAAAAAATTTTGCAAAAAAAATATGCAATATTTTATATGCAATAAATTTCCGGGCAGCACAATAAAAGGGTCGTGGCTCTATTTTTAATATTGCTTTATTTTCGGCTCTGTATTATTATTTTGTCATGTATATCATTTTCCTTTTATTCCGCAAAATATGTATATATTTGCATTCATTCTGTCATTTTATTTTGGGATTATGACCAATTTGTAATTAATAGAGATAGATAGATTCTCCGCTTTTCTTTCTATTTCTTGATGTGATTGACTTGCTTGCGCTCAAACTAAAAAAGCCGAGAAAATCCACAAATAACAGCAAGACAGACCATTTTTGTTTTTATTTTATGTTTTTATATCTGAAAAAAAAAAAAAGATTTTACAGCTTTTTAGCTACCGCACACATGCGCACGCATGTAAATATATTCCAAACTGCTACCCTATACCATGGCCAGTCTACCCCCTGCATAAGCCATCGTTATAATGCATATAGATTTTCAGGACACTTTAAAGACCGACCAGTTTTTGCATTACTGAATCGTGGGTCAGCCCTTGCAAAAAAAAAAGATGAAATGAATGAGATAAAAAAAAAAAAATAAGTAAAATGCGCAAGTCAAAAAAATTGATGATGAAAAAAAATTTGCGCAAAGAAAAAAAATAAATACACAGGGGCTGATTTATTATTCTCTGATGCTCGACCTAGATCATTTCGAATGGTAGATCCTAGAAAGAGTATATGCCATTCGCCTGGGATCAGTCCAATCTTGGGGAGTCGAAAAGCAGGTGGAATACGTTGGTCCTATACTCTGGAGAAAGAATCCACTGTTCCAGGGAAAGTCCTGAGACCGTCAAAATAAAGCATGTGCATATCCGGTCAATTGTAAGGAAAATAAATAATAATAAAATATACTAATAAAGGCACGCTGTACTCCAAGTCCAGAAAGCCTTCAGTCAGCCTTCTGATACCTCTAAAACCATTTTCCTCAAAAACCTGGCCCGAATTTGAAAAGGCAGAGATAGTACTGGCCGGTTGATACGAGAAATAAGTGCAGAAATCAGATAAGAGGGTATCAGTATCAGATCAGATAAGGGCATAATTAGTTCAGAGGGTACAGATCCAAGCAGTATGGCAGCAGAAAGTGAGCAGTCCACTATGGGTACCGATACTGGGGCTCCAGGGTACGCTCCGACTCCAGCAAGCAGCAGTGGCTAGACCAAAATTTGGGTGCACAAGCTGATCGCATAATAAACCAGATGGCTAATCTGGTGCAAAATTTAACATCTAGTGGTGAGGTAATCTCTTCCCCTGCAGTCCCCCAGGAAGCATCGCCATCCCATGTGCCTCTAAACCCAAACCCCCAGCCAAACATCAACCCACCAAATACTACCACTACCCCAAATCCAAATCCCCTACTAAGTCCCTGCTACCAAAATATCAACCCTTACCCGTCCTATTCTCCATACCCTTTCCCAAGCACCAACATACCCCAGAGCTTAAATGACCTCCCTTTTCTCATGGCCAACCCATTCCAAAATAGCCCATATATGGACCCACAAAGCTATAACTCGTCAGGCCAAGTTATCACCTACTTACTTTTCAATGATCCTGGTTGCCTAACCGAAACTGTCAATAATCCACCAGCCCAAATTCCATCAGCACAAAATCCATATCCTTCCCAAAATCTACGAGCCCAAAATCCTTATCTTGCCAATAATCCACCCGCCCAAAATCCTTATCCTGCCCAGTATCCATATCCAGCTCAGAATCCTTATCCTGCCCAAAATCCTTATCAAATGCCACAGCAAGAAATTAACCCGGCCTTCCCTAATCCTACCAGTATATACCAAAAACCAACTCCCACAGCCACTAAAATGGAGGTCGACATGGAAAACATGAAAAGCATGATGCTCAAACTTCTCAACAAAGGGGAATTTTCTACGCGGGCACTAGGATTGCAACCTTTAGCAATGTTACCTTCAAAATTCAAAATGCCCGACATAGAAAAGTTTGATGGGACTGGATGCCCTATATCTCACTTGAAATCATATTCGACTGGCATACAGTCAAGGGGAGCTAGCTTTGAAGCTATGGCTTCCAATTTCCACCTCACCCTAATAGGGGCTGCCAAGCAATGCCTAATGTTGTCAGATAGTATCACCATGAGTACTTGGGACCAGATAGCTGAAGGGTTCCTTGAAAGGTACAAGGACAACACCAGCACTGAAAATAAAAGAGACCTTAAGTCGTGCACCCAAAGGGAAAAAGAAACATGTGCTGAGTTTGCAGCCAGGCGGAAAATAAAGTTGGCCCAGACATTCGACAAACTTGATCCGGTAGAGTCTTCCAAGATGTTCATTAAAAATCTCCAACCCATATACCTGGAATATATGCGGTATCTCCCTTATAGCAATTTTAAAGAAATATTGGAGATAGGAACCCGCATTGATGAAGATATACGAACGGGGTAACTAAAAGTCAATACGCCTCCTAGCTCTTTCCGTTACTCTAAAGGAAAGGCAGCCGCACCAACACCAGTCGTCAATATGGTAGGAAATGCTTCAGCCACTTTTCCTACCCAAAACTATAGCACTGTTCCATGGTCCTATGGATCAGACAGGTCTGTCAACACAGTCGAAGGGAATAATGGCCCAAGCAGAAATTTCAGAAATCAGAACATGGTGAATCGATATTATGATGAACTGCAAGCTCCCCAGTTTGTGATACTGCAGAGGCTAATGGCACAGGGAGTACTAAAGCCTTTGGAAAACTATAAGCCACCAAACCCCTTGCCCAGGACTTGGAATCATGCCCAGTACTGTGAATACCATCGCTGCAGTGGTCACCTCACCGATAAATGCTATGTACTCAAAGATGCTATCCATGACCTTATAGATGATAAGGTTATTGAAAAGCCTCCACCCATACCAAATATAGTCAATAACCCTCTACCTCAAATCAATATGATTGAGGTTGATGAACAAATTTGTGTACCAAAGTTCGAAATAAATAAACACCCATTACCATATATCCTTGTTCCTTTTTCTCCATCTTTATCCATAAAAGAGCCTAGCTGCAATATGCTCTCTTGGGACACTATCCTGGGTAGCCAAAATACTTGCAATATTGAAAAAACCACTTGGGTCGGTGGGGATGTTAGCCACCTTACCCGATCCGGTCGAGCCTACCAGCCAAACCTGGAAAGAGGTGACCACTCTGGCAAAGACCAAGAAACAGATACTGGGGCTAAGGCAGTGGAGGATACTTTATTAGCTCAGATGAAGAAAACTCAGGCCAACATTTCCATCTGGGGCTTACATTGTGCTTCTAAGACCCACCGTGATACGCTACCCAAGTCTTTAAGCCAGACAGATATTCCTATTGAAACCTCCCCAAATGAGCTCACCCAAATTATTGGGAACATTCACTTTGGGAATGTGATAATGTTTACTAATCTAGATCTACCAAGGGAAGGAACCAACCACATTGATGCTCTCCATATCACTGTGGGGGTTATGGAAAAACGGGTTCCCCGAGTTCTGATAGATAATGGGTCCTCCTTGAATGTATGTCCCGCCATCACTTTAGCCAAACTGGGAACAAAAATATCAAAGCTCGCTCCTTCATCGCAGACAGTAAGGGCATACGACAACACTAGTCGATGTGTCCTAGGGGTGGTCACTTTAATGTTGACTATTGGGCCATTGAACATGCCGGTTGAGTTCCAAGTCTTGGACATACCAGCCACTTTTAGCCTGTTGCTGGGGCGCCCTTGGATACATGGGGTAAAGGGGGTAACCTCTTCATTACACCAACGTGTCAAATTCATCCACGATGACTACATAGTAATTATTTTGGCTGATAAAATCGTGGAGAACAGAGAAAGTGAGGACATCCCAATCCTCGAAATAGAGCATGAAGACACGAGTATCTTTCTCAGTGGCTTTGAGGTTATCCCCCAAGCTGTAGTTAATGCTATTGAATATGGCCGAGAAACTGATATCATCGGAAAGAAAACCACATCCCTAGGAAACATGATCCCTTTAAACATGTTTCGAAAAATGAATTATATGTCTGGTCTAGGTCTCGGCAGAAATCAGCAAGGACTTGTTAATTTAGTCTAGGATGAACTTAAGGAATGTATCCCTCCTTTTGGTCTAGGATACACGCCTACTCCAGCTGAAGTAGCCACAGTCATGAAACAAAAACGTGAGAAAATAAAGGTAGAAAGAGAAAAACATCCTTACAAATATCCCCCTCTCCAACCATATAGAAAACCTTAAATGGTTACTTTGTAAGGGAAGGGGAAACAGAAGCCTATCTCATGTTTCTTGAGCCCTGGCTAGACCAGAATGGGAAAAGATGTCCTGGTTGGGAAATCTTTGAAGATGTCAGTTTGCTCACAGACAAAATGGAACAGGTTACCCTGGAGCCCCGTAGCACTGCATATAAGACTGTCACTATTGAAAATACTTGGTTTATAGACCAAGATGATTATGCTTTGGCCCTATTAGATGACGATGGTCTAGGAGACAGCTTCCTGGGTATGATAGACAGAGGCACTGATTATGAAAAGCTCCCTGCTGAGTTTGAGCTTATTTCTGATAAGCCTCTGCAGAACTAGTATACTACGACCGGCCCGATCTTAACGCCCACAGAACTGGTGGACCGCTTCGGATATACTATCCATATTTCTTCCCCTAGCTTTACGGATTGGTCATCTACCAATCCGCTCCCTAAAGTTGAGGATCTCAAACCCCATGTCCTCAATAATGTAAATAACCCTGTACAATTTGCTTTTAATTATAATCTAAATGTCTTTGCTTATTCCTTAGTTGCACCTACATTAAAAGACGCATTAAATAATTATAATAATGAGTCATTTTATGAAACGGACCCAAAAGATAAAAATTATTTGCTTGAGCTTGTAAAGTCAGTTGAGCACCAGGAACAACATCATTCATCAGCAGCAACTGAAGACTTGTCCACTATCAATCTGGGGCTGGACAATGAAATCAAAGAAATCAAAATCGGCAGCTACCTACAAGGCTCTGAAAGGGTAGCACTCATTGATCTCCTCAAAGAGTTCGTAGACATATTTGCATGGTCCTACGAAGATATGCCCGGGCTAGACCCATCCATAGTCGAACACCGGATTCCCATATATCCGGATGCTTGGCCGATCAAGCAAAAGCTCCGCCGAATTAAGCCGGAATGGTCACTACAAGTTAAAGAAGAAATTATGAAATAGCTGCGCATCAAGTTCATTCGGGTAGTTGAATACCCGATATGGCTGTCCAACATAGTGACCGTTCCCAAGCCCAACGGGAAGGTCGAATCTGCGTAGATTTCTGCGACCTCAACAAAGCATCGCCTAAAGATGACTTCCCTCAACCCAATATTGATATTGTGGTAGATGCCGTCGTTACTCATAAAATAAGATCCTTCGTCGACGGCATGCTGGGCTATAATCAAATCAAAATGGCAGCAGAGGACCAGGAGAAGACCTCATTCACTACTCCCTAGGGAACTTATTGCTACACTGTCATGCCATTTGGACTGAAAAATGCTGGGGCTACTTATCAAAGGGCTGCCACCACTCTCTTCCACGACATGATCCATAAAGAGATTGAGGTCTATGTCGATGACATGATCGTGCATTCCAGCGTCGCCAACGATGCTCATATCAAAGACCTTCGAAAATTCTCCGAAAGGTTGAGGAAGCATCAAATGAAGCTTAACCCCACCAAATGCACATTTGGGGTTACCAAAGGCAAGGTCCTGGGATTCATGGTAACCGAACAGGGCATCGAGATCGAGCTAGCAAAGATTAAAGCCATCCTAGAGATGCCGCAACCAAAAACTCCAACTGAAGTCAAAGGCTTCCTAGGGCGATGCGGTATATCAGCCTTCATCGGACGGTGACAACCACATGTGAGCCCCTCTTGAAACTCTAAAATAAAAATCTTGACCAAGTCTAGGGCCGAGAAGTGCCCACTAGCCTTGAAAAAATAAAAGCCTATCTTACTAATCCACCTGTGCTAACTCCACCCCATACACATAAACTGCTCCTCCTATATTTAACCGTCACAGACACGTCAGTAGGGGCTATGCTCGCCTAAGAAAAAGAAGATTCCTACATTGAAAATGACATATACTTTATAAGTAGGAAGCTGCAAGGAAGTGAGTAAACTATTTAGCACTGGAAAAAAGCTGCACCAGCCTAGTCTGGACCACACAAAGGCTCAAAACTTATCTGCAAGGACGGTCCATCAAGCTCATATCCAGAATGGACCCTATAAAGTATATCTTCGGTAAGCCATCACTTTCCAGCCGACTGGCTAAGTGGTCATTTCTTCTTAATGAGTTTGACATAACCTATGTCACACTTAAATCTATCAAAGGCATCGTGATTGCAGACCACATAACCTCTGCATCCCCGAGGGTTATCGGTAGTATCTACGCGAGAACCCTCTGCCCAGCTTTCGTGTGCGGGATGGCCACCACATTCTCCTCGTGTACTTTATATAGAATTCCTTGATTAGCTGCGAAGTGCCTTGAAACATAGGTCGACCTTAGATCGCTTGTATAAGATTCCCTACTAATGGCTTGAGTAATGGCAGGAGCTTCGGACATTGTGGCTTTGACCTTGTGCGTGGGTAGAATTCCTGTTCGATGTAGTCTTTGTAGTTATCAATCGACTTACGGTCGCTAGTTCGATGTCCATTATGGCGGTCTACCTAGGTTGGAGTTTCCAGTGCTCGATCGTGCTTGAAGGATTCGGCAATGCTAAGTTTGCCTGGCTTATCTTGGACAAGTAGTCTGCTCGCATGTTGTCTGCTCGGTTAATTCTGATGATCTCCCAAAACTTGAAATTCTTCAAGATTTCCTTGACCAGCTCGCAGTATTTGACCAGGGTAGGATGAAGTACCATATATTCCCCCTAGACTTGGTTCACTACTAGTTGTGAGTCCGAGTACTATTGTGTGCTACTTCGTAATGTCGTGCGAGGCTCGAATAGAAATTTATCATCGGCTTCATACTCGGCCACGTTGTTTGAGGTGGGGAATTTGAGCCAAGTGCTAGCTCGAGTGCAGCCAATCTCGTCGGGAGCTATGAGAAGGATGCCAACTCGGCTCCCGACTTTGCTCCCTTTGCCCCATCTATATAAAGATCCCAACAGAGTAGAACTGGCGGGGTTGTGGCAGCTGTCTTTGCTCGGGCTCTACTGGCTGATGGGCCTCAGGATCCTCCCGTTGGGTGAAGCTTGTTTCGACCAGGAAATCAGCTAGAGCTTGAACTTTGATTGCTCGCCTAGGCAAATAGTCTATGTGGAACTCTGTGAGCTCGATTGACTAGTTGAGTAGTTTGCCTGATGTGTCAGGCTTGTGCAGGACTTTGCGCAGTGGTGCGTCTGTGTATACTATGATTACATGTGCGAGAAAAATAAGCCCTTAATTTTCGAGGCGGTATGACAAGCAGTAGGTTAATTTTCTACATTAAAATAACGACCCTCAGCGGGTGAAGGCCTTGGATACATAGTACACGAGGTTTTTGAATATCTAATTCCTCCCAACTAAAGCAGCACAGTCTTTGGTCAGTGGCTGTAGATATTAAAGGCTCATGAGGACGCAGGCTGGCGAAGAGGTGGTTTGCCAAGATATTTCTGAGCTACTCGAGGGCCTTAGCACATCGCATTCCACTCGAAACCCTTGTTCTTTGCTTGAGACACAGAAGAAAGGGAAACACTTTTACTGGCGGCCAGAGATGAAGCGACCCAGGCAATGACCACGCCATTTAGCTTCTGGATGTGTTTGATGCGATTAGAGGCTGCTCCATGTCAGTAGAGCTTGTATATTTTCCGGGTTAACCTCTATACCACGCTGTTTGACCATGAACCCAAGAAACTTCCACTGCTCCGGACCAGAAGGCGCACTTGCTCGGGTTCGGCTTCATGTTGTGTTTTGCGTTAGCAAGCGTTTACGCTAAGTCGAGTATGGTTACGACCCTTTGTTTTGATGACCATGTCATCTATGTGAGGCCTCCATGTTTGCGGTGAGGCCGAAGACTTTATTGACCATGCATTGATAAGTGGCTCCTGCATTCTTCAGCCCGAAGGGCATCATTTTGTAACAATAGAGGCCCCCAGCTGCCCGGAAGGCTGTCTTTGCCTTATCTTGCTCGTTCATCTTGACCTGGTGATATCACAGTATGCGTCAGAGGAAGCGAGCATTCGAACCCGGCTATAGAGTCGACGAGCACGTCTATGCGAGGCAATGGGTAGCAGTTTTTCGAGCATGCTTTGTTGAGGCTGGTGAATTCCACGCACATCCGCCATTTGTCGTTGGCCTTAGCGGCCATTACCACATTTGCGGCCAGGTCGGGTATTGAATCTTCTCGATGATGTCTGCCTTCAGGAGCTGCTTGACCTCTGCTTTGATAGCCTCGTTTTTCTCGGGTGAATATTGCCTTGGCATTCTTTGGATATCTTAGAAAGGTAGGATCAGCGTTCGGGTTGTGGCGAGGCAATACTGCCCGATACCTGCGTGTCTCGTGTCCAAGCGAACACATCCAGACTGTTCTTTAGCAGCTCAATCAATCTTTCCCAAGCTTCAGGAGGCATGGCCTTCCCGATTTTGATTTTCTGTTCGGGATAGGTTGGATTGATAACTACCTCTTCTAGCTTGCCCTCCGGTTGAATATCGGGCTCGTCCCGGACTTGCAGAGTGTCCATCTCGATGTCTTGTGATTCTGGGCATTTAGCCTTGCGCCTGGAGGGCCCTGGTGCTGGGGTTTGCTCGGGAACCTCCATTTCCATGGTATCTGCCGCTTCAGAAGTCTCCCCGAGTTCGATGTTATTAATGGGGAGGTGGCAGTGAAGTGGTTTCGGTGGAAGCCGATCGATCGAGGAAGGTGTGGGTTCAGGGAAATGCGCCGCGCCTTTTGGATAGGGGTGCGCGTACGTGCGGATGCGGGACATCCACTGCTCTCATTCCACCCTCCCTTGTTTAGGGGAGGACGAAATTAAAAGTGCGAGAGGAGTGCTGTCAAAATCGCGCGTTGGAATGTGCCTCGGTTGCCTTTAGTGGATTTTTGATCAGATATGGGAGCTTTGGGTTTTCTATATCAAGTTATCCCTTTTTTAGGGGATACCAGGATGTAGGAATGCATCACCCTTCCATTCCCATTCTCCCTTTTTTAGGGAAAAACGGGAAAGTGCAAGAAAGGAGTGTTGCGGCGCCCCCACTATGGATTTTATGAAAATAGTCTTATGGCCTATTTCGGATCACTATGGGTGCTTTGGGTTTTCTATATCAAGTTATCCCTTTTTTAGGGAATACCAGGATATAGGAATACATCACCTTTCCATTCGCATTCTCTCTTTTTTAGGGGAAAACGGAAAAGTGCAAGGAAAGATGTTGCGAGGCCCCACTGGATCCAAAATGTTTTAGAGTCGCCATCTTTATTTTGAGGAAGAAATAAAGCAAAACCAAAAAAGAAAACCAGAGATAATAAAAAGGGGTCCAGAGGCTAAGTTACGAGTTGGGAAGGTGCTAGGCACCCAACTCGCCCTTTCGGTCTCAAAACGGTTTTTGGTTAAAGTATGTTTTTTGTTATATTTATTTAACAGATAAATAAAGCATTAACTGCCTACAAATACATCAATTTGTCTACATTATTTACAGACTTGCAACTGTCTCTTTACAAATAATTACAAATATACTTGAAAATATTTGGCCATAATAATGGCTCTTTTTAGTGCTATTTCCTAACTAAATTCGGGCAGCACAACTGCTTATATATTTACATTGGGCCGGATTTGAAATAACACTTTTACAAATAAAAACTTAAAACTTACCTCTTGATGGCCTTAGGGTGTGCTCGCTACGTCGCTTGGGGAGAGGAGTCTTTTTGTTCTTTGTGTGTGTTGTGAAGATTCGAGGCGTGGTAGCTTCCGAAAGTTACTTTTGGGCTCGGGATTTGGGCGAATGCTTGTTTGTGTTTGGTTGTTTGTTGGCTTGAGGGAGAGGCGAGAATAAAGGCTTATTTCTGACTGATTTGGCCTTTTAAATCGGGCAGAGCAACTGCACTTTCCACGATTTTTGGACCGGGGAAATAGGGTGGAAACCTAGCTAGGGAGTTAAGGCTTACTTTGACCGGTTGGTTTTATGTTTGGAGGAGGTTTGGTAGGGTTTCGAGGCTTTGAGGAGATCACTCACTATCTCACTTCGCTCTCTATTTCTTCAGCGTAACGAGGGGCGGAGAGTTTTGGATGAGTTGTGTGTTACGAAGGTCGACCAGAAGCTCTATTATAGCTTTGGGATGAGGACAGAAGGAATTAAAATTCCTTCTTCGCGCATCAGCCGTTTGTACACAACGTCGAATAAATTGCACTTTACGGCAGCGAGCGATCTTGTTTGAGCAAACTGGGCGCCACCCACATGATGTTTGGGCGCCACTCCCACTTTGAGTGTGGGTGGTGCCAGTTTAGTGTAAATGGGTTTCAACTTTCGCACTTTGGCCCCTGCATTTCATTCTTTTGCGCATCCTGCTTTGTTCTTTTGCATTTCAACCCTGTAACTTGACATTTGTTAATATTTTACAGGTCTTGATATTTTATGGCATGTCACATACAAGTGCGAAATGGGGTGTCTGAAGGTCCACGATCGGTTTTGGGCTGCTGGCATGCAGTCGGGGAATGTCACGATCGGGTTTACGTTTCTTCGCTTTCGATTCGGACATACTCCCACGTTGCACGGGGTTTCTTTGTTGAGGATCCCAACTCCGTTCTCAGTGTAGAACTTGGCTTTCTGGTGTGGAATTGAGGTGACAATTTGGAATTTGGCCATTCTTTGAGCGCCTAAAATCTGGGTTATCTGTGATTTCGAGTCGATCACTAAGAATGTGATCATCTATCCGGGTTTGAGCCCATCACCCATGAATACCTCGAGCTTGATGGTGCCGCGACACTCGGCAGTGATTAATGAACCCCTCGGCTTTCCCGGAATACGGCTTGAGGCGGGCATCGCGATTCCGATCCCTTGAAGCAAGAGTAGTCATGATGTCTCTGCATGTTCCAGTATCGAGTAGGACCATGTGGACTTGCCAATTGTTCACCAAACAGGAAATAACCAGCGGTTGCTCAGATGTCAAAGGGGTGCTCGCCAATTCGCTGCGGGTAAAGCAGATGCTCTGCTCTCCTGCCCGCTATATCGCTGGCGTGTTGACATCCTTGGACAAAGAATATATATGTTTTCCGAGCTGTGTGTTGGACGGGAGCTCCTCTTGAATCATGTTTATCACCTCTCGAATCGAGGGGCACGGCGCCTCTTTCCTCTTGGGGGTCTTCCCTGGTCATTGTTGGGATTATTCCATATGCCCTGATCCCTTTTAAAGCGGTCCAACTTGCCGCGTTGATCGGCTTTGAATTTCCCTCTTGACACAATGCCTTTCTTCATTGGTGTGGCCATTACCATGGTGGTAATCACGGTACTTTGTGTTGTCAGGGTATGGCGAGCTTAGGGTCGAGTGGATGCACGGAGGCGGCGCATCTCTACTTGGAACATGATTTCTTCCCGCGTAGTGTTTAGCGGGGTGGCCGAGCCTCCACGAATCTTTGCCAGGGGTGGATGTTTTCTTCTTGTCTGTGCTCGAGCGGTGGTTGCCCTCCGGGCTCTGGTCAGCTGGCGTGGCCAAGCTACCTTGAGCATTGTCCTTATTTTTGGCTTTATCACAGCTTAGGCCGTCCTTGTAGTGGGTAGAATATCTGGGTTTCGAATCACCTTTCTTGAGCCTGTTAAGATAACAAGAAAACCTGAGTGGGAGTGCAAGGCAGGGCCTCACGAAACCCCTCCGGCGTGAGAGTAAGTATCGAGTGTGATTGTCAAAAGCAAATTGACAGTCTTAGAGGCTCGAAAAGTGTGTGTACCTTGTTAATGATTATGGAGAGGTATTTATAGGCCAGGTGGTTGAATCGTCTAGGATTCGGTTCAAATCAATCAAGGATAGAATCCGGATTTTAGGCATGATTTTAGGCATGATAGATGTACCGAGATAAGGCAAGTATCTTGCTCAAGTATGGAAACCTTTGACTTGTCTTGGAGAGCAAGCCTCCGGTACTCCCTGCTTGTTATGTACCTGGGCGAGCAGGGCTCTGCCAGGATATTCAATTTGCACTGTTTCTGAACTTAAGGTAGATCGAGGCGGCCCACAGTCGGCCGGCGAGCCGTTACTCGACCGAGGTTTGGGCGGGATGAATCTGGTTCCTTTCTTGAGACATGAGTGTGGTGTTCGGGCATGGCCACAGTCGAGGCAGAGCAGGCTATGCCAGTTTAGGGAGTCACGCCGCCGGCTTGACACCTTGATTACTTTGCTCGCTAAGCCGGTGGGTCCTATATTACTGGCACATGATACTAGCTCGTGCATTACTCGTGACCCGGCTTGGGCCGGGCATATCAGAAGGGACAGCGAAGACAGAACGGGAAATACTTGAAATATTGGACCATCCGTTCTTGCTGGTGGCGTCCCAGCAAAGGTCGCCGACGAAGGAGACGAGGGGGGAGAAGGATGTTACACAAAGAGGGAGAGAAGGAGGGAGGAGGGGTATGTTTATAAGAAGAAGGGTGAAATAGGAAGGTAACATTTTTAGGGGGTACGATGATAGGAATGGGGGGGATCTGAATAGCACGACTCTTCAATTTTCTGCTATTATATATATATATATATATAATAAAATCAAATACTAAAATGACATAAAACGTAGTTTGAGTGATACTATAAGATCGGGTGTTATTTGGCCTTATCTTTATTTTAAGCCACCTTAGTTGATTATCAAATTAATCCAGGGATTATTCAAAATAGATGGTGGATTGATCAAAGACATGATTACAAACTCCAAGTGGAGAGTAACACTGGGGTATCCCATCATGGACCACGAGCCATTTTGCTTCCAACCTAAGGAGCCTAGGTACGTCAAAGTCCCACAAATGTATCTCAGACTTGTGTTCATGGCATGGGTACCAAGTCCCAACTACTACCAGTACGGTATGTTTTCGTGAAATCGTTATACGAATCAATTCGTAATTCGTTAAATTGACACTCTTTTTATTTTCAAATTATTTTTTTTTCATTTATTTTAAAATAATTATTTTATTTGAATTTTTTTTAGAATAATATTTTTATTATTTTATTTTTATTTTTTTATTTTACTTTAATTATGGAACATATATACATGGGCTTTAAAGTAAACTACATATCAAACTAATATTAATAATCAAGTCAAATGTGTTCTTCTTAAATTATGCGTTAAGACGATAATTTAAGGACGAATGAAGTATTAATTTTGGTAAAATTCTGACCGGTCTCTTTTTCAAAGTTTTTAACACCAATAATTCACCGTTCTTTTTTTCAACCGCAAAAAATCATTTTTTGAAATATTGTTATGAAAATGTCATCGTCTCATTCAACAGCTCTGGCAAACATATTGGATTAAAAAATCACAATTGTTGCGTAATGAAACGAGGATTGACACAAAAATGTAATAGATATGTGTTGGGTTGTATGATTTTTCAGTTGGAACGAAAGCGGAGAAGGAGGAAGAAGAAGGTTTACGACGGAGGAGATGGAAGAAGAATGTGGAGGACGTGTTCTGGTTCATTATCATTTTGTATCGCGGTGCACAAATGGATTAGATAATATTTTATATATCGCGATTCAAAATTGGATTAAATAATTAAGACTTATGTATATCGGTTCAAAAATTGTTTAATTGCGGTTCAAAATTTGTTTCATCGCAGTGTAAAAAGTGTTTTATCGCGATGCAAATTTGGATTATGTAATTAAAATTTATGTATCGCGATTCAAAAATTGTTTTATCGCGGTACAAATTTTGATTTGGTAATTAAGACTTATGTATCGTGGTTCAAAAATTATTTTATCGCGGTACAAAAAATAATGCAATAAAATTAATTTATCGAGGTGCAAAATTTAACATACGTAACATGCCTTCGGTGAATTAAGGGTCCGGTTGGAAAAAAAAATATTTTTGCGATTAGAAACTTCAAAAAGTGGACCGATATGTAATTTTTCCTACTAATTTTCTAATAGTTCAATTTATCAATAGACAATGGGTCATGTCAATAGATTTGTCTTACAAAAAATACTCGTAGACAACCTTTCCTGAAGTTTTACCTAATTATAATTATTAGGCTCTTTAATAAAATTTTGTTACTTGTGTAATAGTATGAGCTTGCGCCTTGTTCTAATAATGTTGGATTTTGATCTCGCAAAGTCAAAACTAAAACCATTTCTAAATCCTCCGATATTTTTTTCAATATTATTATAATTACAGATAATTAACGTTATAATGTTTAATGAAAATAAGATTGCTAGTAGTCAACTTGTTCTATAAAAACCTAATTTTACATAGTATATTGGATATCTGCAAACATAATGATTAATTGCAATAGTATCCCCCAAGGAAGACTGCACATGTTCATTTAACAAAAAAAAAAAAACTAATTGACAAAAAGACATCATAGATTCATAGTTGTAGGTCACAGGACTCGTGCTTTTTGAAAGACTCATCAGTACCCAAATATAACAAAGGGACGAGAGCAAAGATGAAGAAAGTCGGCTGAGGTTGTAGAGGAAATCCTAGAGCGTCGGCAAAACAAGCATCATTACCCGCTACCTGCTTTATGTATGATAAATTTAACAACGTCGATCGCCTCCCCTCTCTGCCCCTTTCTTCTCCAGCGACGACATCGATCTCCACCTCCAGATTTACTACAAGATACAACCCCACCATGATTTTTACAACGAAAATTTGTAGATTTGTCACCTCCGGCGATGGCATCGATCTCCACCTCCAGATCTACTACAAGATTTGTAAACCCACCACGATTTCTACATCTGTTAGATCCATTCCTTAAAAAATTGTTGCAAAAGTCTTTTTTCATACGATTCATTTCAAAATTACATTACATGTCATGATTCCACCCAATAAAATCAGACACTTTATCAACATTGAATTCATAAAACTTTAACCAAAACCGTCAATTACAAGGATCGTCATTTTAAAGAAAAAAAATGGAAAGTGAGGAAAAGAAAACAAAGGTTCATGAAGCTTTCTTGGATGATGCAGATGACGATAGTGGCGAGGAAGATGACGAGGATGAGGGTGAGGGTTCTCAGATCGGTCTTTATAACCTTAGATTCCAGTATCTTCTGGTATTGATTGATGTTTCGAAGTTGGTTCCTTGATACGAGATTGAAGAAGTTTGAATTTCGATTCAAATCGTAAGCCCTAGAATTTGGGAACATGGGGGCAACGATCACGAACTGGTTAAGTCAAAAATGGAGAGACAGTATATATATTAGGTAATACTTGTCAATGACAAGGGACAAAATAGATATTTGATATAATTTAACGGATGAACATAACGTCTGTCTAAAAAATGGACTCGCTTGCAGCCTATCTAATGTTCAGTGGTCTCATTGCAAGTGGCCGCCTTTCAAGTTCTTGAAAAGTTGGGTGGCCAAATAAGGAGTTATGTCATTTTTTAAATATATATAAGTACTACATGATTTTCATAAAAATGATTATTAATTTTTATTTACAGCCTTCGTTCAAAACGAATGAGTCAACCATACTATTTTGAATTGTTTTATTTTAAAAGCTGACTTTCAAAAATTATGACTAAAATCTTAGTAACTTGCAAAATAAATTGGATGTATATTAGAAAATTGTAGTTTAATATTAGAAAATGCTTGATAAACCAAACAATTGGGCCTCACAAACTGATTGGTGAAAGGAGAAGTTGCCCGAAAGGGAACGAACGTGATGAGTGGGTGTGCAAGTAAAGTGACTCCTCTTTGGTCATCACTCATTACTTGGAAAGAACTTCAAAGTATTGTTTAATGTGTGGCTTGAAATTTTACATCAAAAGCTTATGGGAAGGAAACATTTAGCATATTGCTTGGACTCTTGGATATATATATATATATATAGGTTTAGGAATATTTCCATTTACACATTTTCAAGCAACGTTACTTGTCTTTGGGCTCAAGCAATAAGCAATATATATGCAATTAAGCATAGCATAGTTAAAAAGTTAGTTGAACAAGTGAGTTTAGTTATAGAAAATGGTTGGCATGCGCATGAGTAGGCTCACCTAAGCCATCAATGAAAAAAGTTGCTAGTAGTTGGCTGTATTATTTTTGGTGGATGTATATCTGGATCGGACTCAATCTTCATCCCGTCCAATTTCATCCTACTACCAAATTAAATGACTAGATTAGATCAGATGTATGAACTAGTGATCCAGGATTCAGATCCAATATAAATTGGATCTATATATATATATATATTTACAACTCACAATTTTCACATTAAATAATTTAAGTTCAAAATAATCATATCATATATAGCTTCCAACCATCCCTTTCCCAATCTCAAACAACCACCACTCATACTCCACCCACCACCATCTACCACCGGTCACCTCCGAGTCTCCAACAATCATTCTCTCGTTGTCCATAAAATCAAAGATATAAGGAATTAATGGAGGTTACAATTATCATCTGTCTCATAATCCATTCGTAAATCATTGAGAAACAAATATATATATATATAGCTTTTTAAATCATTTCGATTGGTGAACAACCAAGAAGTTATAACTGAAAAACCGTCATGGTAACAAATAAATTGACGTCTCGTGACAGCCGCTGGCACCCATGGTTGCCACCGCTATGGGAGCCATTTTACTCGTTATGTGTTATGGATTTCTTTCGAGATGATCTACGTATGGAGTATAACTTCATGCATATCGGTGCGGTAGTAGCCGTAAGCGAGTGTCAATTTACTCGCACACTAATAATTTTCTGGGCATCACTCTTACTCGTTTACTGATCAAAACGATTTAAAATGCTATGAATTTTTTTAGATGATATAGAGATAGAGTATATGACTATATGTGCGTGGAAATTGACGATTTTAACTTATAAATGTTTGTGTTAAATGGATTAGTTCCATTCGATCTGTATTAGTGACTCATTTATTAAAAAATTAAATGGATTACTGACCCATCAATAGATCACAATTTTAATGAATTGGATCATGTTAGATGGGTTGGATCAAGAACCCACTGTATCATAAGTCCCAACCATTGTCAGGCCTGCGTGGAGGCAGGTAGATGTGAAGGATGAAAAGGGGAGATCATTGAGGAATAACAAACCTAATTTATCGCAAAAAAGGCTGATATTATGGTTTTCTTATGTCTAATGATCATAATTTTGAAAACATTCTCGTAGATAACCTTACAATGTGTAAATCTTTTGCTAACACAATGGATTTATTAAGCTAGGGATGTGGGTTCCAATTATGAGAGGAGCACGACTAAGAGACTCGTGTAGAAATAATAAAGTTTTATCGTAAAGATATTGAGATGTGATAGCTACGAGTCTTAGTTTCAATCACTTGAGGTTGGTTATATGATTCTTTCTTTGCCAATATTGTAATTTAGTACAAAAAAAAAGTTATCACATTTGTCACATTCATTCACATATTTTTTTTAAGTTTCAATTATAAGCTAACAATGTGTGCCTTTACAATAATTGTTGGTAATTTATTGTGTATATGTATACATACTAATTTGGACCAAGTGGTTCCAATGTATTCAATGATGATATCAGTTTTGGACTTCAAGTTAATTATATGTGCTTTAACTTTTTCTAAGCAAGTGATTAATTTTAATTTTTTACTAAAATTAAAGAAATTGAGTTTTAGGACATTTTAGTAATAGATTTAAGATTTATATTAATGCCCTTAATGTTCATATAAAATATCAAAGTCCACACAAATAAATGATAAGTACTAAAAGTAAAAGTAGTAAACTTATACTCTATTCTTTCCGCGTAAAGAATCCACTATTTTATTTTGAGATGTTTTATTTAAAGAGTCAATTTTAAAAGATAAAGACATGAAACTATCATTTTATTACTAATGAACTACCACAAGCGTTATTTTCTTAAAAAATTTGATTTTCAAATGAAGATTTTTTGCTCGAACGGATGGTGTATAAAAATAGAAACTCATTTATGTTTAAGGAAGAAGGAAGTGCTATAAACTTCAACATTTTGTCCACAACACAAATGAAAAAAAACAAATATAATGCCTTAAGTCAAGCTTAAGAGTTAAGAAGAGCGGACAACCACCGATTAGACGAGCAATGCTAGGGTCACTCTTATTTTGTATTAAAATATGTGTACTTTATGATGTGGCATATTCTCATTGGTTGGACATTTTGTGTGTCCCAGCACTCCAGCCAATAAGAGTTTGCTACATCACAAAGTATCTATATTTTGGAGTAAAATGCGAGTGACCCAAACATTACCCCTAATTAGACACATGAAAAACCTTATATAAGGAGACTAACCAATGCCATTACCTCCGCAACCAATCAAAGCTTTTTCATCAGTCCTTCAACAATGAGATCTAACTACTCAATTTTCTCTCTCTTCCTCATTCTCTTGGCCTCCTCTGCTTCAGCTAAAAGAAGTAGAATCCATAGCCACCAGCCATGTAAAAGACTTGTCTTTTATTTCCATGACATAATTTACAATGGCCACAATTCCAAGAATGCCACTGCAGCCATCATAGGCGCACCAGCTTGGGGAAATATGACCATTCTAGCAGGACTGAACCATTTCGGCAACTTGGTCGCGTTCGATGATCCCATCACGCTCGACAACAATTTGCATTCAACCCCTGTTGGACGGGCGCAAGGGTTCTATCTTTATGACCAGAAGGACATCTTTACCGCCTGGCTTGGGTTTTCGTTTGTGTTCAATTCTACCGAACATAAGGGTAGTATTAACTTTGCAGGAGCTGATCCGTTGATGAACAAGACTAGGGATATCTCGGTCATTGGTGGAACCGGCGATTTCTTCATGACTAGAGGCATTGCTACGCTGATGACCGATGCATTTGAAGGAGAAGTTTACTTTAGGCTTCGCGTTGAAATCAAGTTGTATGAATGCTGGTAATCAAGTGTTCATCTCGCCTTCTTACTCTCTTGCTTTAAGTTACTACTTTGTTATCATTATTACCAAAGAGTTCTAACTCAACAGAGATGCTGTTTACTTCTTTTAAAAGAGAAATCGAGTATTTAAGTCTTTTGATACCGTATGGTACTCACACTATTGTTCTAGCCAAATGATATTATCTAAATACTTTAATTATAACATTTCAAGACATAAATAATAATATTAAGGATTGAGATATGGTTGATGGTTCGACCTTTGCTAACAAGATTAATTAACGTAGGTTTTTTTTTTCTTTTTCCGATAGATGGTTCCTTTTGTGATTTTCATTTTTTTATTTATTTATAAAATTGAATCAATAAAGTAAACGATTTAAAAATAAAATGATGGGACCAGAATAAGAGAAAGTAAAAAAGAAAAATGGAAAAACAAAATGGATGACTAGAAATTAAAGAAAAGGTATATGCAATAATCATCATTATGTAAGAGTAAGAGTACGCAAGTGCAATTAGTTATGATAAGGCTCCTGCTATATAGACCCACAATTCCTTTAAGTTATACCCTTTTTAAATATGTCCTCATCTTATTTTAAAATACTCCAAAATACTGAATATACCCCTATATATTTATATATTTTGTCCTTTTCAATTTTGAAACTCACATTTTACACAAACCACCCCCCTTTCTACCCCCAATCCAACAAAACCCGATTATCCCTTTCTCTCCTACCTTACAAAACGGAAAATTCATACCCCTTCTTCTCTCACTTCTTTCTACAACCTTATTTGAAGAAATTTAAAGAGGAAAGACTATTCATCTTCATCTTTTTTTAGCAAAATGAAGAATCAAATTATGTATATGTTTCATTGATTTTGGTTTGGTGTTTTGTTACAATGTAATTTGTTTGTTAAGTGTTTTGGGTTGAGATAAGGATTATGATCACTTTGGTGTTAGGGCCAAAAAACTATGAGGATTTTTATCAATTTTACTTAAATGTTCGGCCTTGGACTGTGGAACATTTGTCAACTATTCCACCACTCTCGGTGGAACATTTGTAAACTGTTCCATCGGGGTTGATGGAAAAGTTGTAAAATGTTGGCAAAACACACCTTTGGGCCACTGTACTTTGCCAAACATTGCAATTAGGCCACTGAGACGTCAAAATTTTCGGTCGACCTTTGCACTTATCTTGCATGTTAACCCAATTTTTGGATGGACGTTAAGTTCCGTTGTTAACTAATGTTAAAGTCCTATTTTACCCCTGAAAATGAATCATTATTACCTTGTATATAATAAAGAAATTAAAATTGAAGGCATGTGATATCTCCCAATATAATAAAGTTGTAAAATCTGATTGTTCTGAAGGTGAATGCATCTTCCATTAAAAGGTGAATGCGATATCAAAATTTGTAGATTGGTTTGTTGAAGAAGGAACAGACGAAGAAAACGAAATCGGAAAGAAAGATGGGAAAACGATTCCGACGACCGACGTCAATCTGCTGCTGCGCCTCTCCTCGCTCCTCCTTTCTCTCTCCTCATTCCATAATCAACTGGTCCGTCTCTGTATCTCTCTTTGTAGTCTGTATGCTTATAGATTTACGATGCCGCCTTGGTATTCTCAGCCGGCGGCGACCCACTGGTCTCCCTTCGTCATAATTTCGGTGTCTCCCAAACCCTAGCCCTTCCCAGTCAAGCCTTCTCCCTTCGCCAATCAAACCCAATACAATCCAGTCCGCCGTCTTGTTCGCAATCGTAGCCGCCGTCCTAGTGACAGAAACCAAGGAAGAATCCATCGAAACCCCACCACCATCTCTAGATTTGTTAGATCCAGATCCACCACCGTTTCCATCACAACAACTCTTCAAGCTATATCTCTCATCGACATCTCCGGTCATCACCATCATCTCTGCTTCAGCTTCGTCCCCTCTCCCCCCCCCCTTCGGCCTCTGCTTACTCCGGCAAATACAGAGCAGATCCACCTTCGCCAACAGTTATGATTGCATCTCCCTCCATCGACCAGCATTGTGCAGCAGCCATGGGTCGTTCTCTACTCCAAGCAAGCCCCGTCTCCAGACCCCTTGCACAATCTCGATCTGGGTTTGTGCTTCTTGTGTGTTCTAGATTAATTGATGAAAAATTCAAGATCTGGGTTTGATCTTTCCTTATCTGGCATTGTGCTTTTTTGTGTGAGAGGGAAAGAGTTGGAAACGATTGAGTAATCCACATCTGAGTTTGTGCTTGTGTATGAGAGAGAGAGAAAGATAAAGAAATGGTAAAGACGGACCAGATCTGTGTGTATCTGCATCTGTGTTCTTCATGCTCGATAATGGAGGAATTTGGTTAATCATTGGAAGTTTGAATTTAGTGACCAGCACGTCGGAATTTGTTAGAATTATATTTTCCTTTGTTTGGAATCAATACTCATGTGAATTGATGGAAGAAACTTAATTTGTAAAACCCAGATATGAGTTTGAAAACCCAGATCTGGGTTGCTTGGTCTTTAGATCTGGGTTTGATTTCTGATAGTAATGAAGACGAGGGCAAAAAGGGTATTTCACTCGAAGATAACGTCAAAAGGTAACGTCTGTCAAAAAATGGGTTAACGTGCAAGATAAGTCTGGTACAGTGGCCATCTCGAAAATTTTGACGTCTCAGTGGCCTAATTGCAAGTTTTGGGAAAGTACAGTGGCCCAAAGGTGTGTTTTGCCTAAAATGTTCTACAGTTCAGGGTTGAACATTTTTCAAGGTTTCGAATTAGGTTTAGGGGAAGGTTTTCTCTCTCTACCCGCTTGCCTCTTGGTTGACGGTTGATCTTCCTTGGCCGTGCTATGGCTGCCGCCATGGCCGACCCTCCACCGGCACCACAATCTCCTTCCTTTAAGAAATCTTTTGCTTCTTTATTTACTTCAACACCTCAGCCTTCGTCTAAACCTGTCCACCTTATTCCGCCTTCTACTTACAAAGGGGAGCATGCTCTACGCCTTACTCCAGCCATCGTCTCTACCCTCTCCAACCCTTTTCAACTCACGCTCGTTGGTAAGTTTTCCCATGGATGGCCTTCTATGGAATCTGTGCGAAAAGAATTCCTTACTTTCGGTCTTAAGGCAGCGGTCACTCTTGGTCATCTCAATCATAAGCATGTTCTTATTCAAACGAATCACGAAGCTGATTTTCAACGCCTATGGATTAAAGATTAGTGGTATGTGGGTTCTTTCCCTATGCGCGTGTTTAAATGGACTCCCGAGTTTAGGCCAGAAATTGAAAGCCCTGTAGTCCTGGTTTGGTTTTCTCTCCCCAATCTGCCTATTTATTTGTTTAATAAGCATGCTCTCTTTTCCATTGCTAATATGATCGGCACTCCTTTGATTATTGATTCTCCCATCGCCAACTTGTCTCGACCTAGTGTTGCTAGGGTTTGCCTTGAAATGAACTTAACCAAGAATATTCCCAGTCGTATCTGGATAGACAATGGAACCTTGGATGGGTTTTGGCAACCAATTGAGGTAGAGCATCTTCCCCATTACTGCTCATTTTGTCATCGGCAAGGACATACTACAGACTCTTGTAAATTATCTCCCAAGCCGGCTAATAAATCTAATACTGCTGGCCCAGAAGAAGAACCACATGCCAACATGACTCATGCCAAAGCTATTGGAAACACAACTCTTAAGACGGCTTGGAAGCCAAAGGAACCTACTGCTGCCCCGGTTATTCAGGAAAAAATTGATCCTAATATTGCTCCTACAAGTCACGCTTCACCCTCAACTACTCCTTATCCCATCATGAATGAGCAGGTCCAAGGTGTGCATATCCCCTCTTTGTATGAAAAGTTGAATGATCTGGACGTTCAAATCCATGTCCCTATTAACCTTATCGTTGTGGAAGAAATCAGCCCTACTAGTAAGGAGACTCCTGAGGTTCAGAATCACGTCACATCCGATGTTAATTGTGCCACCAATAATGAATCAGACATGAATGACCTTAATAATGATGATGTCCAAGCTGACACCTCCCAACCCACTGCTACGATTATATCTCCTAATCGTTTTTCGGTGTTTCAAGAATTTGAGGATAAAGATCCAGAAAATAACCTTTCTCACTTTGATGCCCTTAATTTAGATACTACTGTTTGCCAACGGAAACGGAAAGGAAAGCCTCCATACATTCCTGTTGTTGACAGAACAACACGTTCTAAGTTGCAAGCCAAGGTCCACATAGGTTCTAACTCTTCAGTTCCCCATGTCAGTTAAGTCCCTCTTCTGGAATATTCGAGGAGTGGGTAATGATACCACCGTTTCTCGTCTTAAAAAACTGGTATCTCTTCATCATTGTTCTCTTCTTTCTATTTGTGAGCCCATGACCGATCAGTCTTAACTTCCTTTTATTGCTAGGAAGCTGAAATTTTATTTCTATTTCTGTAACTCTGCCAACAATATATGGGTCTTCGCTAAGTCTGCCTTTAATTGTCGCGTTATTTATGAGACTGCTTAACATCTTACCCTCAGTATTAAGCATTTCACGTGGGATCAGCCAGTTTTTTAGTCGTCTATTTATGCTAAATGTACTGCTTCTGAACGTCAAGCTCTTTGGAATGACCTCATTGATGTGGGCACTGAATTCTCCAATTTTCCTTGGATTGTGATCGGGACTTCAACATCATTTTGGCTCCTCACGAAAAAATAGGAGGTTTGGGCTGGGATAGACATGGTGCGCACGATTTTCAGGCTTGCCTTAATGCAGCTGGGCTTACTAATATGGGGTTTCATGGTAGTCAATTTACCTGGTGTAATAATAGGGATGACAACGCTACCATTTTTCAACATCTGAACAGAGCGGCTAGCAACTTGGCTTGGTCCTCCATGTTTTCTAACACTTCGGTTGAGCATCTCAACAGAACTTGTTCTGATCATTCTCCTTTGTTGATGGAGATTACTTCTTCCATGAGTCCTCGGCCTTATACTTTTCGTTTTCTTAACATATGGACTGATCATCATTCTTTCCTTGAGGTCGTTAAGAATGTTTGGTCTTACAATGTTGGCGGTAGGCCTATGGTGAAGTTTGCTAATAAACTTAAGGAAGTGCGACGGGCCTTAAAACCTTGGAACAAGTCTATTTTTGGTAACATCTTTCAGGCTATAAAAACGGCGAAAGACGAGGTTCTTGCTAAGGAGATTTTGTACGAAGCCAATAATAATAGTTCGAATAGAGTTAATCTTCATCTGGCAAAGGCCAATCTTCAACACAAACTCAAGGTGGAAGAAAACTATTGGCGTCAGAAATCGCATCTTCGGTGGCTTAAAGACGGTGATGGCAATACTAAATTATTTCATTCCTCGGTTAAGCAAACACGTACCAAGCTCTTTATCCACAAAATTTAAGATCTTCAGGGTACTATGGTTAGTTCGGAAGAAGATATCAAACAGGCAGCAATTGATTTTTACAGGGAGCAGCTCACTGCTTGCCCTACTTCTGATAATGACTTGATTTCGGCCATTCCATCTCTTATATCTACTGATCAGAATGACATGCTTACTGCCCCTCCCTCTCTTGATGAGATTAAGGCTATTGTCTTTGATCTTTGTGGTGATAGTGCGGCGGGTGCGGATGGCTTTTCAGGTAAATTCTATGCCTCTTGTTGGGAGATCATTGCTGATGATTTTTTTATGGCTATTTATGAGTTCTTCTCTGGTTTTGATATGCCCAAATCTTGAACTAGCACTCTCTTGGTCACTATCCTGAAGTCTGATAATATTGTTTCTTTTAAAGATCTCCGGTCCATTAGTCTGTGCAATTTCTGTAACAAAGTGATATCTAAATTGTTCTCTGCTCGCTTAGCCCTTTGTTCTTCCTTTCATTATTTCAGAAAACCAAAGTGCATTTACTAAAGGCCGAGTTATTCAGGATAATTTGTTGATTGGATTTTTTTGATTAAGGTTATTCGAAACTTTGGATTTACCAAAGTCTTTATCGACATGATTTGGAGGATTGTTTCTAACAATTGGTTCTCCATTTTAATCAATGGTTCCTCAACTGGCTTCTTTCATTCCACCCGTGGTCTGAGACAAGGTGATCCCCTTTCTCCTAGTTTATTTATCCTTGCTGCTGAGGTTCTTAGCCGGGGCCTTATTGATTTACAGCGGCTTAACCCTCATTTTGCTTTCTCGACCTCTCTTGCATCTGGCCTTCGCTGATGATGTTATTATTTTCTGTAATGGCAATAAGCACTCTCTGGTGAAACATTGTAATCTCCTTACTTCTTTTGAAAGATGCTCGGGCCAGATGATTAATTCAGACAAGAGTTGTTTCATTCTTTCCAGTAAGACAACTAATTCCCGTATAGCAACGATCAAAAGACATTTGGGCTTTTCTCACAAACATCTGCATGTTACTTATTTAGGTTGCCCTATTTTTGAAGGCCAGAAAAAACAAGCCCTTTTTGATCCGCTCATTGAGAAGCTTCAGTCTCGGATCAATTCTTGGTTTGGATGTTTCCTCAACCATTCGGGTAAAACCACTCTTATTAATTCGGTGTTGAACTCCATTATTATGTATCAGATTGCTGTCCTCGATCCTCTTGTTACAGTCATCAAACAAATCAATAAAATCTTATCTAATTTTTTCTGGGGCTCTATTGAAGGCAAAGCTAAATCTCACTGGATTGCTCGACCTAACTGTTGCAATCCTGTCAATGAAGGTGGCATTGGTATCCGTTCAGTTTTTGATATTATCGAGGCTTATTCTGTGAATTTATGGTGGCGATTTCGATCTGGCAGCAGCCTTTGGGCGAAATTTATGAGGACCAAATATTGCTCGTTGTATCACCCCTCCTTAGCATCTGGTCGTGGCTCTTATACTTGGCGAAGGATGTGCTCGATCAGATCAGATATTGAACCTTATATTAGATGGATTATATGGAAAGGCAATTGCTCCACTTGGTTAGATTACTAGCTTCCTAATGGTAGTTTGGCTCATCCCCCTTTGGATTCGTTCCTTCAAGTTAATCACTTGTTTGATGACATGAATCAGATTACTTCGAATGCCCGCTTGGCTCTTGGTACGGCTGCTTCTGCTTTAATTGGTAGTCACGACATCTTTTAAATGATAACCCCGATCTTGCCTGCTGACGCCTTGCCTCTAAGGGCGGCTTCTTTCTATCTTCGACCTGGCATTTAATACGTCGCAAAGATCCCCTCATAGATTCGGCTAATTTCATTTGGCACAGAAAGCTTCCTCGTCACATTAGTATGTTTATGTGCCGTTTATGGCAATGTAAACTGCCTGTTGATGAAAGTATCATTAAGAAAGGAATCCAGCTTGCTTCTTGATGTTCTTGTTGTTCCATGGGTCATGAGGAAACCTACTCCCATGTATTCATTACTAGCTCTATTGTGGCTCAGGTCTGGACTGAATTCAACACTCTTGGGGTTGTTCAGTGCTTCAGCTCTTCGGTTAATTCTAGGTGCATTGCCTGGTGGTATTCGAAACCTAGTTCTTCTCTGCATTGTGTTACCCCATCTATCATCCTTTGGGAACTTTGGAAATTCCGAAATTCGGCTCTTTATGATGGCACCCGATGTTCTGCCAAAGTCATTATCGATCGGGTGAAGATCTCTATATGTTCCATCGTCTCAGATTCGGTTTTGAACAACTTGATTGACTGGGGATCTATTTTTTTCTAGCCGCATAGGTCGTGTTTCCACTAAGACTATCCAACTCCTTTCTTGGTCCAAACCTGAGGGTGATTTGATCAAGCTCAACACGGATGATACTTGTCAGGGCAATCCGGGTCAGAGTTATGGTGGTGGTATCATTCGTAATAGCCAAGGCAATATGATTTTTGCTTTCTCCTCTTGTTATGGTCATTCTACTAGCTTTAAAGCTGAATGTCAAGCCCTTATTCAAGGCCTTTCTTGGCTGCATGATAATGGTTATAATCGGGCTATCATTGAGATTGATTTACTGAGTTTGCTGGATTGTATTAGGGGTTCCTCAAAGCTTCCTTGGGATAGCATCTACTTGTTGCGTAGCATTCTTACAATTTCTTCAGAGATGGCTCTTAACTTCACTCATGTCTATAGAGAAGCTAACTCGGTGGCTGATGGAAAGGTTTTTTAGAAGAAGATCTTTGAGAAGAGAAAAATGTTTTTGAGAATGGAAGAAGGTTTTGGGAAGGGAAGAATAATGTGTTTAGAATATTTTAGTTTTAAGAAAAACAATGGGGGTTTGCTAAAAAACATAGGTGTCGTTTAGTAGCCAAGATTAAGGCCGGATAGAATTAATAAGTCGAGTTGCTTGATGTTTGGTACGCAATAGGTGGTCGAGACTAATAGCACGAGTTATCCGGATAAAGTCATTATCCTCTCACTATTAATACCAAAGGGGAGGGTGATATTATTAGCGCCCTCACTAAAAAAAATTGGGATTAACATTTGTAATCTCAAAACTACCCTCAATATACAAGTGAGAATTAATAGCAAGGACACTAATAGTACTGGGATTAATAATACTCTCTCCGTCCCTAAATAATCGTCCTAGTTGACCCGACCACAGTTTAAGAAAAAACAATTGACTTGATTATTTATAATGGTTTAATGTGTAGTTTCCTTTAAAGTCCATGTGTATGTGGCTCATAATTAAAGTAGAGTGAAAAAGTAAGGGTAAAGTGGTAAAAGTGATGTTCTAAAAAGGTAAGTTTTAAACTGAACAATTATTTTGGGACGGACGAAAAAGGAAAGGAAGACAATAATTTAGGGACGGAGGGAGTACTGTTTATATTTATCCGACTACCAAACAAGCTCATAAAGGATATTTTGTCTTTTTGATTCATGGTATTTTTGTCATTAATAAAAAGAAAAAAAGGTCATGATGTGGCAAAAATACAGCTTGGGTTGTCCGTGTGCTAGGTAGGATGTCTGGGCTTGATCTGCTTCCTTGAACATGATTAAGATCACGAAAACACCTTAATGGAAGTGCAATATTTGGCTCGCAAAACCACTCCAATGTGAGAGTAAGTATTGTATGAGAGTAGAGCTGTCAAACGGGCGGGCTAGCCGGGGCCGAATAACGTCGGGCCTCATAGAACTCAAGCCCAGCCCATGCGCATTTCGGACCTATGGGCCAAAAAAATAACTACTTTTTTTAATTAAAAAACCTCACAAATTAGCTAATAAATGTTATATAACACATCAAAAGTTCAAAACACACATACTTACTAGTCTAACTTACACAATTATAAATCAAAAGTTCAATTAAAGCAAATATAAACAAAGGTAGTAACTTCAACAATTGAACAAAACAGAAACTAGAAAAACTATAATGTTACAGACGAAAGAAAAAATACATGTGCTACTTGAAGGGTATTTTTTCAAAAAATTTATAACCAAATTGAAGTTCATCATATTGTCCCCAATTTTTTAATATGTGTTTTCTAAAGATAGACAAAGTTTTTCGGGTTCTAGTTTGCAAAACCATACTAACTAGCAAATGTTCATTTTTTGATTCGCTCGATACAATCTAGCATTTTTATTTATTTATTTATTTTTATCAAGTTTATACTATTGAGGCTTTTTATTAGCTAATATCATATAGAGATACTCAATTAAATAGATCATTTTCGATAAAATTACTAACCACAACCATACTAAACTAGATTAGAACTTGGAAGATCAACTCTATTTCCTTTTTGTAAGTGTCACTTCCATCAATTTAGAATATGAGTTTCAACCAAAAAGAGAACAATGATTTGGAAATATATCATATTGTGTCATAAATTTATCTAACCAAAAGAAAAAAAAGTAGTCTAAATGAATGTCTGATAGTTTTTTTCTTTTTAGATTTGTGTTTTAGTTTTTAATTTTGTAATTAAGTTTAAGTGTTTAACTTTATGATCGGGCCATGCCAGGCTTTTCGGGTTTTTTAATATCGGACCTAGCGGGCCGGGCCAAAGACCCAACTTTTTCGGGCCTTCTAAATTGAGGCCCAGGCCCTTGAAAAGTCGGGTGGTCTGGACCGGGCCTGTGGGCCGGGCTCGATTTTGACAACTCTATATGAAAGCGTCAAAAACAATTTGACTGAGGTTCTGACCTCAAGGAAGAGTGTGTACCTTGTTTGTGGTTTATGGAGGGGTATTTATAGGCCTCCAATGACGTAGAATTTAGGTGAGATTTAATTTCCATAGTTACCCAGTCAATCAAGGATGAAGTCCCTAAATTATAGGCATGATAGGCGGCTGACTGCGTGAATGTAGAAACAAATAAGGTAAGTGTCCTGCTCGGATAAGGAAACCTTCGACTTGTCTTGGGGAGCAAGCTTCTGGAGTTTCCTGCTCGATGCGTGTCCGGTCGAGCAAGGCTTTACCTGGCTATATGGTATAGGTTGATTATAAACAAGTGTAGATCCCGGCCGTGGCCCCTGGTCGGGCAGGCAAGGTCAGTGCTCGACCAGGTTTGGACGGGATGAATCTGATTCTTTGTTCGATGTGAGTGTGGTCCACGGGCATGGCCCCTAATCGGGTAGGCAAGGCCTGTGCCCCGTCAGGTTTAGACGGGAGTTATGTTTGTTCATTGTTCGATACCTTGGTAGCTCTGTTCACTAGGCTGGTAGGTCTCATACTAATTATACTTGTGACTGACACGTGATGATAGTTCATGCTTTGCTCGTGACCCGGCTTGGGCTGGGCACATCAGGTCAACTTATAGCTTTTTGGGGTCTATAACATGACTCTTATAATAATTAACATGGTCTCGTTCTCATACATGAATATGATTCCAAAATGTCATTAGGAAGACGGAAAACGGAAAACCCATAATCTCCCACGAATGTCTAGGCAACTGTTGTATGGTCTTTGTAACCATTATTAATAAATTACAAGTGATTTGTGTGTTAGATAGATATATAAGGGTGGGTTAGTTGAACTAATTCAGTTCAAATACTCTGAACCAAGCAAGACCAATTTAAGCTCAAAGCTCAACTGATTTACATCACGAGTCAACGACTATGGTTGAACTTCAACTAAGCTCAACCATGTTGGCATATATAACATATACATTAATTATGATATACACTCCTAATCAAACTTATTCGAGTCGCTGAGTCAAAGTGGGTGGAATTGAGTATATTCAGACTTGGCTCATTTTCGTACCAAGCTTGATTTAAATAGGTAAAACGTGTATTTGTACTACCTACCTTTCTACAACTATCACCAAATTACCAAACCATGCTAAAGTAGGCTATCATATTGAGTTTTATACCTTCGACTATATTTTTCTGTTAAATCAAGATAAAATTACTATTTTAACCTCTTACGTTCTCCAAATAAAGATTTTGCCTCCATTTTAATGAAAAAGTCTAACTTATAAAAAAAGTTTGTCAATTGGGGCCGTAAAATTCAATATAGTGCTTATATTACAAGTTTTTAAAACGGAGAAAATTACGGGCTGATTCACTTTTTTAAGTTTTTAATCATTAAAGTATTTTTTTTTTCAATCGAAAAAAGTCACTTGTGGGGATATAATGACTACGATATCCTTAATGAATCATATGCGCTTTACGGAGGTCATTCTTTTTACACCGCGGTTCATCAATTTTATTGTATTATTTTTTATACTGCGGTTTAATAGTTTAATTATTTAGTTTAATTGCATCGCGATTCGGCAATTTTAGTGTATTATTTTTTACACCGCAGTTCAATAGTTTAACTGTTGAAGGAGATGATGACATTTTTGGAACAATGGTGATTTTCGAATCCAAAATATATTACCGAAACTGTTGAAAGAGATGATGATATTTTCAGAATAATATTTCTAAAAATCATCTTGTGCGATTGAAAAAAAGAAAGGTGGATTTTGGGGTTAATTTTACCCTTTAAAACGTTCCTAAGTTGAATGTGTCTTTTGCCATTAAAACTGTACTTTCTCCACCTTTGTATGTGTGTTTTTTTTTTTTAAATTCTAAAAGACAAGAAGGATAAATATCAGCACTCGGTTTTTGGCTATACATATCTGCTCTAAATGTAAGCTTACATACTCAAAGAACACGCTCAATAGGTCAATGTACCTGTATGTGTATCGGTTGTAATTTTTTACTATTTTCTATGTCCCAAAATAAGAGTCTACTCTGTTTTGCGATGTCCCAAAATAGAAATCTCATTTTCTCATTTGAATTTTTTTTTTCAAAAAGCAATTGACTATTGTGTACTTTATTTGGTGAGACAAAAAAAAGGTGAAAGTCGAATCGGTCTTCTTTTGTGAAATTGCAATCTAAAAAATCCATAATTTTTTTTTTCAATCGCTAACGTATAATTTTGAGGATAAAATAATGATGATATTCTTAATGAACAACAAACACATGTATAAACCACGTAAACCGTGCGTGCATATAATACATACTTTTGGGGATAAAACAATGACGATAGCCTTAATGAACAACAAATGCATGCATAAACCAAGTAAACTCAACGTGCATATAAAACACCGATGTCGAATTGGAAGATACGATGTCTAATTAAATAACACTGAGGCAGAATAATTTTATGAACGATGTTTAATTAATATAAAACGCCGAAACCAAATTGGAAGATACGATGCCTAATTAAATAACACCGAGGTAGAATAATTTTATGAATGATTTCTAATTTTATGAACGATACTTAATTAATATAAAACACCGAGACTGAATTGGAATTGGAAGATACGATGCATAATTAAATAAAACCAGTGCACAATTTTTAAATTAAGAAACGCGTATATTTTTTTATAAATTAATAACGACGCGCCAATATAAAAAACCGAGGCAGAATATAATAGTTCGATGCCTAATTAAATAACAATGATGCTTAATTTTTAAATAATGACACGTGGGTTACCATAATTTTATGAACAATTCCTAATTTTATTAACGATGCTTAATTAATATAAAACACCGATCGAGGTAGAATTGGACATATATTTAAGAATGAAAAAAGTAACAAACCTAACTTTAAATAACACCGAGACATAATTGAAAGATGCGATGTCTAATTAAATAACATTGAGGCGGAATTGGAAGATACAATGCCTAATTAAATAACATCGATGCAAAATTGGACATATATTTAATAATGAAAGTTAACAACAGCGCACCAATAAAACCAACGACGCTCAATTAATAAATAATGACACGCTCAATTAATAAAGTTAACAACGACGAACCAATAAAACCAACGACGCTCAAAAGTTATATCAGATTCATTGATCAACGAGATTTCTGAATTCAACAGACTTTCTCATGTTTGTCCAACTAAAGAAAAAGCCGAAGCTCTTTTTCAAGAACACGAATAGTAGGGGATACATTAAAAAAAGATTCTCAAATTATTAATATATGTGATCGAGACAACTAAAGAAAATAGCATGTGAAATGAAAGATTTCTTCGAATTCAAGCTGTAATTAATGGTCGATGACAAAAGATAAAGACATATTTTGAAGAAGACGAATGAGGGTATTATTGGAAGAATTCTACGAAAGTTCCTTTTTCTGGTTTTAAAAAAATAGGGTAGCTGAGTGATTATAATTTTTCAAAAGGGGACCGGCCCACAATTATTCTATAAAAAAACTCGCTTCATCCTAAAATAAATGTCGTTTTAGAAATTTACACATATATTAAAAGCTCGTTTGGTATAACGGTTTCAAAACGCAGCGATTTCCTTACAAACACGTTTGCGATATAATTTCAAAACATTATTTTCATAAACTTGAGTAGTTGTCAAAAAGACAGTTATACCATTTGATCCAAACAAAATCAAACCAAACCACCATAATAAATTAATATTAATAAATATTTTTATATTACATATATTATTATATAACTAATAGTCAAATGTATAATATAGTTACACTCAAACTCAAAGTCTGACTCATTAGATCTCTCTCTCTCTCTCTCACTCTTTGTAATTTCTTTTCATCTATCAAAGCTTCAGTCTTTCCGGTCGCCTCCTCCTCTCCTCTGATCTCTCTCTCTCTCTCTCTCTCTCTCTCTCTCTAACCCCTCATTCATTTCCTCCAAACCCACTCTGTTTTTTAAGGGAGAAATCTTTATACACCCTACCTCTTTGTTTTATATTTTCTTCCTTTCCGCTATTTCTCTTCAGCAAAATATTTGCCCCAGTTATTAGATTCAAATCCCTAGCCCCAACATTTAGTTATAATTCCAGAATATTTCTGTAGGTTCACTTGCAAGCAATGACAATTTATTTTCTTCTCCGTCGCCGACCTCATTCGATCTAGTTGCAGGACACCCATTTTCTTCCATTTATTTTATTTGAGCCAGAATGCAGTACCAGACACAAATAGAGCTTATAAAAAACTGATATATTTTTATTTAAGCCCAATTATTTTTTACAAGTTCCATGATTATTTTTATTTTGCCTCTTAAAATTCCTCTTTAAATCATCCTACATTTTCTCAAAATTTGAACAACACAATTAATTAAAGAGTAATTAATAAGGGCAATTTTGGAAAATATGGATACAATTTTCATGAATACATATAACGTCATTTATTTTGGGATAAATTTTTTTTTGAAACGTCGTTTACTTTGGGACGATTCATTGATTTGATATTATTAGAAATATAGATAAATTGAAAGCATTCAAAGAAAAATGTATTAAGTCAAACAATTTTTTTTAAAACTCGTGTAAAGTCAATAACACACTTATTTAGAGGTAAATGAAGTAAAAATAAAGAAGTTGACTTTTTGGGTTTTTGGATAGCACGTCTACATTAGAGCATTTCCAATGTTAATGTAGAAGCGAAAGAAATTTGATGTCATCTATGATTTACACTTCTTGAAAGAAAAAACCTCCTCTCCAATACAAATGTGGATGATGAATGAGGATATGATGTGACAACCAAATTTGTTCACATTGTGGATAACAATGTGAAGTTTTCACATTTTACTTGAGAGTGTGGATACATTCTAGTCATCATGATTCTTTCTAAAAACTCTTTTTATTAGTTGTTTTCTTTTCTTTTAGTTCTTATTTTTTTGCCAAATATTATTTTAGTGGTGAGATGCATGTCACATAAGATTACATCCACATTTGTATTTGAGAGATCCATTTTGATTGAATGTGAATGAAGAGAGAAAAAATAACGCTTATGACTGATGGTGTGAATTACCCACGATCACGTATGATCAAATCCACGATCGGTTGCATTGGTGATGATCTTATTATCTTTAATGTCCACATATAAGGCAAAACCTCTTTTTGGGCCACCCAACTTTTCAAAATTTGTAAGGTGGTCACCGAAAGTTTGAAATTTGTAATTTTGCTATTGTATAAATGTTATGATGCAAACGAGCCTTTTTTTGGATGAACGTTAAAATTAACTGTTAATTTATGCCAAATATCTATTTTATCCTTCTAAATACAACTGACTGTTGAAGGGGCCAAAGTGCAATAAAAAAGAAAACCAAACAGAAGACCTAACCGCCGCCTCTCCCATATTGATCTTCATCTTCCTTCTCCAGTTCACACCATCTTTCAGAAAAATTTGGAAATGGGTCTATTGTCTAAGGGTCCATTCTCGAACTCGTCATCATCATCATCAACATCAACATCCAGCTTGAAGATCAAAATCTAAATTTGAATCTCTATTTCAAATCCTAGATCCATTGAACTTAAATAAACCTAAATCTTAATAAACCAAAAAAATACTCAAATACATCTAAATCTACCCAGCAGGAAGATGTATTTGGGAAATACATACTTGCTTTTGTATAAAAACTCTTTCAAAAACACCCATCGTTTCGAGTTCCGTCCAACTGATCAGATCTAGAAGACGAACCGGACGGCGGCGTTTCACTCTATGTTTCTACAGTCTCGGCCTCGTACAACTTTGTATTCATCTTCATTGACACCTTCTTCACAGTTGATTTCGTCCAGATCGATTAACGACTCAAGCATTTGAGGTCGTTGGAGAATTGGCAGAGGCGGTGGTGGTGAAGTAAGGAAAGTAGGTGTCGTTTAAGGGGGTGGGGCAGGATATTAGAAGCTTCATTTTTTTTTCCTAACTCACTAAAGATCTACGAAAGAAAGACAAGATGTGTAAGAACGAGATATCCAACATAAAATGGGGATCGTGAGAGAGATGAGAGTGAGATTGAATTGTGTTGATGGTTTGGAGGTGGGGGGGGGGGAGCGGAGCCAACAACAAGGCATTTAGAGTGGTATTTGGGTTTCTTTACCCATTTAGTTACATTTTGACCCCTTATCTTTATATATTAATTATATATTTTCCTATTTCGACCTCTTTGGTTTCTAATTTTACATAAAATTTTAGTATTTATAAGGGCAAAATAGATAATAACATAATTTAACGGCTGAACCTAACATCCGTCTAGAAAATAGATTCGCTTGCAGCCTAACTAATGTACAGTTAGTTAAGAACAAATATGTTTTGGCAATAAAAAAATTAAAATATAGGCAGTTAGTTAAGAACGGAAAAGATACAAAATTTAAGGATGGTAATGAAAAAATATGAAAGTTTTTGAAAAGTAAAAAAAAATTCTACTCACGATATAGAATTTTTCTTTACACAAATGGTATTTGGAATATAACATATGTCAATCGCAGTTTTTCTCTTGATTTTTTAGATTTTGATCGGTGGCATAAGAGTAAGTGCAACGGAGGTTTTTATGGTAATCTAAATGGGTTCTTCACTTCCAATGGTGATTTTTAAAAAATCACAACCAAATCAAGAGCTGATTTTTTTAAAAAAAAGAATCAACAGGTGAACCTTTGGCATTAGCAAATCGTCACAACAGTACCTCATGTGACGGTACCGTTTTGAGCCACAGCCCATCAAAACGGCGTCGTTTTGATGGGCCAAATTTGAAAAAAAAAAGCTTCAGCAAAAAAACTTCAGCCGACAAGCCCACAGACCTGCTTTCCAAGTGTCACAAAACTGGTGGTTGGGCAGCTTTTTTAATTATCTGTTGTTCAAGGGCAGTTTGGGCATTCAAAAAGTTTTTTTTTGTTTTTTCATAAAAAAACAATACACATTTTTATCTATAAATAGAGACATGGTTTGCCTCATTTGGATACCAAATGAATTTTTGGCAAAATTTGAATTTATTTACAAGTTTTCTCTCTCTTCTCTCTCTCCAAATTTTATTTTTTTAAAATAATATCAAATTATAATAAATATTATTCAAATTATAATAAATAAATATTATTTTAATAATGACTATTTATATAATTATAAATTAATTATTTATGCAATATGAAATTTATTTGTTAATATAAATTGAAAGAATATATTAAATTAATAGAGATAAAGATGATATGGTAGATAAAGTTGTTGAAGATAAAGATAGTGGGGTATGTAAATGTGTTGGATTTTGTGCCACCATTGGGAGGGTTTTTTTGTTTTAAATCAAATGAGTATCTAATGGATTAGTTTATTGATTTTTAATGGGTTAAGTTTGATTTTGGGTTTGATTTTTCATCAACCGTTATACCTGCTCTAAGTGTTCCAAAAGTTGCCTTTGTAAAAAAATAATATTATACGATCGTAGGTGATAAAAAATTAATTCTTTTGAAAATAATGCAATTTATTAGGGAAATTTTGGATAAAGTGGGGGTGGGAAAAGTAACGGTCTAACTGGCGCGCTATTCTGATAGCTTATCCAGAAAGCCGGTAACGCCATTAACTTTCAATCTCTGAGAGAGAGAGAAAAGGAGAGAGAATGCGGAGCATAACACTCTCATCGGAGAGTGTGTTAGTGAGGAAGACTAATTCCGTGCCGTCATCTTCATCGTCCTCTTCTAAACCTCATAGTTTCTATCACCTGTTTTCGAACTCAAGGCTCTCACATGGCAATTCAACTCGAATTTTCTCCAGGTTACTTCTATTACTCTGTCTAAATTTCATTCGTCCAATCTTTAGTTCTTTATGATTGCTTTGTCGATTGTGATCGTATTCTTTTCATTTTTTTAGTGATGCTATAATGCTATATTTTCAACTGGCAATTCCCCAATTCTGATGTCATTCATGTGATTGATTAAGTCGTTAGATCGTATGAGTAAGTGTAAATTAGCTACTCAATCACAAGAATTATAGAACTAGGTTTGAGCAGAGTTTGATAAATTGGCTACTCAATCACACGAATCACACGATTAGGTAGGAGCTGAGTTCAAGAACTAACAATTGGATATGTAGTATTACTCAAGTTTTTTAAAAGAGAAATGCTACGGGCACCTAATTTTGTGCACAAAATGATGTGGAATCATATGTGTCAATTTCACTTTTTCCATAGTAAAGCTTGTATGACACGTAGATGTCACATCATTTTGTGCACAAACTTAGGTACCATTAGTTGAATGTAGCAAAATTCTTTTTAAAACAATTCATATCCAAACTAATGGATACCGTTTTTCTCCTAGTTTTATATTGGACCGAACTGAATGGCGAAAGTAGATTTCTTTGATGACCTCGGCAAATTGGGACAAAGACTGAGTTGAGTTGTGCTACGCTAAATACATAGAACTGCTTGGCCTTAAGTCATGATACTATCTTTGGCGCGAAATGTAACTTTTACTACAATTGCAACGCAAAAGTTGATTTCTTGAGTACATGTTACCAGAAACGGCCTTCATTAAGGAACGGAGGCAGTATATTATTTTATTATTCGTATTTGTTTTCTTTTGAAGTGATAACTTGATTCAGAAGAATAAGAAAGCTGTTCATTTTTAATTTGACACAAATATTTTGTGGAAAATGTATTCTAGGGACGTATCAAAGTTTTTCGTACTTTGTTGGTCTGAGCAATATAGTTAGTTAGTTACTCCACAGCTTTGATGGTTATTGATCAAACCATATCAAAGGATTGCAATGCTTCATTTAGTAGGTTCTGTTTTTTAACTATGAACTTCTGTTGCTTGTTGCAGATATTCAAGACTATGTTGCATCAATACAAGTGGTGGGCGGTTCAGGAACTTTTTACATTCAGAACCTCATAACTTGCATTTGAATGTAAACTCACTTCTTAGACATTATATATCCGTTCCGAAATATATTCTATTATTTGTGCATAGACAGTTTGTATTTGGATCGTTCTTTTCTTGGATATGATGCTTGTTGAAAATAGCATGTAATTGATGGTGATGTTTACCCCCACTCTAGCTTAGAGTGGTTACGTAGTGCTTTTAGGAGAGTTCACTTGCTTAATTTCATTGGAGAATGTTAGGAGGGAAATGTTGGTTTACCAAAATACTACCTGAAAGGGTCTGGCGGAACTTTTCTTCAAGGAGCACAAATTAACTTGTAGAATATAAATAAGGATGTAACAGGATTTGGGATTTGTATTATCGACGTGTTCCAATTGGAGGTTATGTCTTTCCTCTTAATGAAGATGAGTGGGAGTTCTTAAATCCATATATGCATATGGAAATATTCAACTATATCCTTTTAGTTTGTCCATTAAGCCTAGTGTTGGTAATGAATTTCTTTCCGTCAGGGCACTTATGCTCAATTGGCATGTTGTTCGGACAGGAGTTCAAGATGCTTGATTCCTACAGTTGCAGTACTGCAAATTTGACACACAAACTGGATAGCTGCAGCATTGTGGATGAACCAACTTCAAATACTGAGAACTCAACTGTTGATTCGTCTTTCCATAACTACCTAAAGTTTTTGCTGCTCATTGGGGTTTTCTCACTTCAAGGCACTCAACATGCAGTTGCTAGTTCAGATTTTGCTAAAGGATTGCAGTCAAGCTCTATTTTCGGGGACCTCGGTGATATTAGTACAGGTTTCGCTTCAGTTAGGAAAATCTCCTTGTAACTCGTACAGTTGACCTTACTTCTGCTTGCTGTACGAGATGGTTTTATGTGGATGCCTTTTCTCCATTATGTAGTTCACTAGAACTTGAAGTTAGTTTTTTGTTTTATCATCCTAACTGGTTACTGAACTTACTTTATTATACATGACAAGCTATAATATTCTCATGCTATTATATGATTTTCTTATATATGGATTAGTTGCTCTAGATTCTGTCCTGGAGCAGGATTATAGGCGTAGGTTTCATGTGGGAATATAAGTTTTTCACTTACCAATATCTGGATTATTTGCAGGCGTTCTTGCTTATATTTTTTTCTGAGCTAGGGGACAAGACCTTCTTTATTGCGGTAAGAGAAATCCCTTCAGTAGTTTTCTGAATCTTATATTCTCAATTTACAACAAACATGCATGTGCATCATGCATACACATATTTTGCTTGTTGTTTATCACGATAACATTTTCAACTAATGCTTCCCTTCTATTGAATTTGGGGGTCCAACTCAAAACCGACTGGTGGCTTAAGAGGCATTTAACCTCAAGATCTTATACTGAATGCAAGGCTT
Source organism: Codonopsis lanceolata (assembly GCA_013146195.2). Lineage (NCBI taxonomy): Eukaryota > Viridiplantae > Streptophyta > Magnoliopsida > Asterales > Campanulaceae > Codonopsis > Codonopsis lanceolata. The sequence goes on from CM028379.1 coordinate 157,195,380, forward strand.
ATATTTATCCCAATGTGCAATTTACAGTCTCAACTCTCAACTCCTCTATTTTCTCAAATTCTCATGTTCAACTATAGTCAGCATACATTTTTTTTTGGTACTCTGCCAACTTTTGCTTTCCATTTAAATTGATTCAAAAGTTGATACTAAACATCACAAGCAGGCACTATTAGCTGCTAGGAATTCTGCTGTGGTCGTCTTCCTTGGGACCTTTGGTGCACTTGGGTAAGTAATTACTGGGTATATTAAATGGCATTTACACTTTTTTTCTTTATAAGATCTCAAAGTAGTTATTAATGGTATTTAACTTGAGATCTCAACTGGTAAATCATATTTCGTTTTTTGTTTTCTAATTTGGTAAAAGGATAGGATGTGATGACCAAATTGTAGGAATGCCTGCCATCCGTAACCATAATAACATCCTATCAGCTGATCAAGATGGTGGGGTCCAGCAGATGGGCCAGGATAGTCAAGGGAATCACAGATGCCCCCTCAAGCCAATCTTGAGCCATAGGCTGACCCCAGCCCCAACACTATGTGCACCACCAATGAAACTGGTGGCCATTGTTTTATGGAATGAAACTGTTTAGCATACTATGGTAAACAATTAAAGTGTGCAAATCTGAAGATAGGTGAAATTGCAAAAGCTTTTTATGATAGATGGATTAGTGATTGTAAATAATAAATATGGTGAAGATATTGTTTATACTATGGTGAGAATAGAGATGGGTATTTGTTTTCTAGATATCATTGATTTGTCTGTATCTTGTGAGCAGGGTAATGACAGTCATATCAGTTGTTCTTGGAAGAACTTTTCATTACGTGGATGATATCCTTCCCTTCAGGTTAATTTTCGTCATGATTTCCATTTTTTTTCCTGTTGGAATTATTGGTATCATTTATATTCGAGTTTTCTCTTGGGATAATGGGACAATGTTTAATTGATTATTTTTGTGCTATTTAACTCGGAAGCCATGGAGATAGATAGAAGAGAGTGTTTTATTAATCTAGTCGGTGACATTTCAAATTGAAAGGTCCAAAGCATTTTGTTGATTGTAGCCAACATCCTGCTGAGATTTTCTAAAACTAGAAACAATATAAGTTCATGGTTTCCAAGTAAGTTAATTTGCTATTTATGTGTCATCCTTGAATGGCAGATTTGGTGACACTGACTTGCCTGTTGATGATATTGCTGCAGTCGTTCTTCTGGTAATATATGGCTTCAATTTTTACATAGATGATGGATTCATATCTTGTGCTCAATGAATTAACAATACAGATATCTGAAACTCCCTCGTTCCACTCAGAGAGTCCTTTCCAGTTCTGGACGTTGGCACAAACAGTTGTTTATGGAAACCTAAGCTACTCAATTTTATGAGTTTTCCATAATTACCATTATCAGATCAAAAATAAATATTTGGAGAGCTGTGTTAAAACTTAAAAGTGAAACTTTCATTTTCTCAAAAAAAGAAATCCTTAAAAGTAAAGGGTATTTGCAGAAAACTATTTTAATCCATAACTTTCAAACATAGATTTTTTTGAAAGGAATGGAGGGAATATCTGAAATGAGTATCATGTATCTGATTTTTGAAACTGGTGGTAGGTTTATTTTGGTGTTTCAACCTTGCTTGATGCCTCTTCGAGTGACGGTCTAAAAGCTGAAGAAGAGCAGAAGGAGGTAAATTTTCAGTTTAGTACAATGATCTGTTTCCATGACCCACATCGAAAATGAAATAAGGCAAATTATTTCATAGCAACTTGATAATGTCAAAATGAAGCTTCTTGCTCACTAACCTGCATAGAAATACTATGGAGTTTGCTCGTTAAATCATGTCGTATTACTGTTGACCTTCTACTACGGTTCCCTCTCTCCTCAGTGTAATACTACCAGTTAGATAAGCATTATGAAACCTTTGAAATGAACATTACATAAGCAGTTCCTTTCTAACCATATAACATGCATGTCTGCATTATGAACCAGGCGGAGCTAGCTGTGTCAGAGTTTTCAGGAAATGGTGCTGGAATCTTAGCCGCTGCTAGCACAGTTGTTAGCACTTTCCTTTTAGTTTTTGTTGCGGAATGGGGAGATAAATCATTTTTCTCCACAATTGGTGAGTGACAAACCTGAAATACCTTTACTTTTTTCATTATTGGGACTAGGAGATATGAAGTTGTGCTCATTGCTTTTGTACTTACTAGTAGGGCTGTATACGATCCGAGCTAGGAGTGCTCAAGCTTGTCTTTTTTATTTCAAATTGAGGTCAATCTGAGTTTCTGCTTTACTTGAACCAAGGAACCTTTGGTCGATCTTGACTCGATTCCAACTCAAGTCGAGCTTTGAACAATCTGTGCTCAGGCTGCTTGGTTTAGTAAACAACCCTAGCTTCTGTGCATTTTGCTCCTGCTAACAAGAAAGGCTTTGCAAATCAAAGATGAACTAGTGTGAATGGTACACTTTAATATAATTGTCATTGTAGTTAGTTGTTTAATGAATGGTGCAAGTAAAAGCCAATGCTTAGGTTGGACACTCCTGCAGAAGAGAAAACGATATTGTCACAAAGAGCCATCAAGCTCTGTCACCAAGTGGCCGTAGTACTTTGGTTAAAAGGTGATTTTGTTTAGTAATGCAGTCTGATACTAAAACGAGAGGTGTTGTGCCAATGTCTGCATTTTGCACTACCCCACCCCAACAAATCAAGCGCAGTTGTATCTTGGATTGTAATGCATGACAATGTGACATTTATTTCTCACTGTTTGTGCAATACTTTATCCTCTATTAACTATGTGCTTTCCATATTTAGCTCTGGCTGCAGCCTCATCACCTCTTGGAGTTATTGCGGGAGCACTAGCCGGCCATGGATTTGCTACTTTGGTAACTTCTAAAACATCAAAATAACTCGCACTCTGTACTTATCACCACCATTTTATGAGTTGATAAATCAGAAAAATTCATGAATTTATTTTTCTCCTCATTTAAACCAACTTGCAGAATTCCTTCATGAGACGTTTTTTGACAACTTACATATGTTCTTGAAACTTTATATCAGGATCCTAAATCTGCAAGCAGCTATTAATTTACAAAAACACAAACCATAGGTTTCTTGTTCTTTTCCCCCCTTTTGAAAGTTTCTCATCACAGTATGCAATTTTTTGGCTGTATGATATGCACATAGTTGATAGTGAAAGAGTGTTCTCCATTTTATCTCCTTTCCCTTTTCCTCTCCTTTTTAAAAGAAAAATCTCATCAGGGTAATGTTTGTTTCGTCCTTTTTTTCAATCTGTCTATTGCATTATAGAGCTGAGAGATTCTATTGATGCATGCAGCTGGCTGTTCTGGGAGGCTCCTTACTCGGAACATACTTATCGGAGAAGGTGAGATTACTAAATGTCTATATTTACAAAAGCAAATCCTTAGTTTGTACTTGTACAGCTAAATTGAATGAATGGTGATTAAGGACATAGTGACAGTTCTCTTCAGGATATGGAATTTAGTGTCCTGGAAGATGAGGAATGGCAATTTGCCAAAAAACATCTGCTTTTCAAAATATAATTCTTATTATTCTCAAACTATCCCTTCTTATACTGATTACTAAATCCCAAACCCTATTTACTCCTCTAGGGGTAATTTGATCATTAGCCAAGATTTTCATTCCCTCGCAAGCACAGTTCCCACATACCAATGAAATGACTTCTTCAATTGGGCACAAATCACAAGTACAAACCAAACACGTGCATGACAGTTTCATTTCTGATCCCAACTCCATTATAATGTCATTTTGTTAAGTTAACTATGCTATATCTGTATAGAGGAAGGAAAAACAAAATTGAGAAACAATGAACTGAGCTTTATTGCTTTGAAAACTGATACACTAACTCATAACAAGCTGCTCAATTTATAGAGCAAGAAAACAACAGATAAAGCTTGAAACTTGAACTGCAGCTACTAACTCCTAACAAAGTGCAACAAACTCCAATAAAACCACCTAAAGCTAAGAATTCTCCTTTAGACTAGGTAAAATCAAAACAAACTAAACCACTCAAACTAACTCCTAATGACATGGTTAACTGATGAAATTTAGCAGAAAATCTCAACAATCCCTCCCTTCAACTGAAAATTTTCAAATATTCAGTTTTGTAGAACTTATCAAGAGCACACTTCCGAGCAGCTTCCTTAACTTCTGAAACATAGGCAACTTCAATGGCTTGGCCATTATGTCAGCATTCTGATCTTCACTCTTGCCGTTGAAAAGATCAATGATTCCATCCCTTGTGAGGTCCCTTAGAAAATGAAACTTCACAGCTATATGCTTGCTTCTTCCATGTAGAAAGGGATTTTCAAAGAGTTTGATGGCAGAACTATTGTATATTGTCCCAATAGATTGCAGTACCTCCCTTTTCCTTGAAATGCAGCTCTTCAAGTATTTTCCTCAGCCAGATTGCTTGACAGCGCATGCTGCTGCGGCTACATTCTCTGCTTTGGTTGTTGACAAAGTGACAATTGGTTGCTTTTTCAAAGACCACGAAACAATTCCCGAACCAAGCATGAAAACATACCCTGAAGTGCTTTTCCTATCATCTTGATCTCCAGCATAATCACTATCTGTAAAGCCAAATAAGTCTGACATTTCACCTTTCTTGTAGAACAGCCCATAACAAGCTTTCCCTTGCAAGTATCGAAAGATTCTTTTTGCGACAATAGTTCTGCCATCGAACTCTCTAAAAATCCTCTACATGGAAGAGGCAAGAATATAGATGTGCGAAGTTTCATTTTCTAAGGAATCTCACAAGGGATGGAATCATTGTTAAGATTTTGTGCTCAATTTCATAAGTTGACCAGGTCAATAGGAGTTTGGTGGTTTTAGTTTGTTTTGATTTTACCTAGTGTAGGGGAGAATACTTAGCTTTAGGTGGTTTTGTTGGAGTGTATTGCACTTTGTTAATAGCTGCAGCTCAAGTTTCAATTTTTGTTTTTCCTCCTCTATAGATTATAGTCACTATACAGATATAACAAACTAAACTGAATATTGAAAATGGCAAGTTGGCAACCTAACTAGAAGTGTTGTAAATCATTTGGAAATTACATGATGGTTTTTGTTTGACTTTTCTGCAGGTGATTGCATACATTGGAGGCACTCTTTTTCTGGTTTTTGCAGCAGTAACAGTGGTGGAGATTGTGAGCTAGGAGATACTTATAATTTCTTTAAAGTTTGAGATAATTTGTAGGGAGGGTTAGTTCCATTCCATGAGAATGGGATAAGGAGATTCTTTCAAGAGAACTAGATTCCACTCTTTTGAATGGCTGGGCTGGGCTGGGCTGGGCTGGCCATTGTGAGTTGGATGTCAATATGTTTGTTCTTTTGGAATTTACGCTTTTGACTATCTTCCGCTGGGAAAAATTAAAGGAAGAAAGATGGCATCAATACCATTGTTCTGAATTATCTTTTATTATGATTGAAAATCATAATCGAGCATATACTGGTTCAGAAACTCCTCTGTTAGGAAATTGGAGATGGGGATCGAAGAATAATTAAATCCCTGAACAATTTTACTAAGCCTGGCAATTAATTGCTAGAAATTACTACATAACATTAATTAGAGATGGTGATGTGTGTGAACTGGGAACATATGTACTTGTGAATCGTGGAGGACTTTTGGTTGGCTAAAGCCACAGGCCCACAACATAAATGAATGCGTATCAAATTAACCAAATTGTATTCTGTATATTGATTGACCTTTCTCATTTTGGCCCAATTAAGATTTATTTATTTATTTTAATTTAATTCCCGTTCTTAGGGGAATTGAATATTTTTATAGCAGTCGATTAATACACCAGGAAACTTCATTAATCTTCTGTTTCTATTCAAAATTGTTTCTACTTCTATTTCAAATACTACACAAGTGTTTTATTAATTTAAGTTTATTACATTTATTTTAATAATATTAATTTATCAATGTCCTAAATAATAACCAAACATGCCTGGCATATGTTTGATTTTGTGACCTAGGCCAACTCCAACCAGTGCCCCCAAATCCCTAATTTGGGGCAAAACCCCAAATCTATTCTCCCCCCCCCCCCATTAATTTGGTCATTTTGGTGTGATGAATAGTATTTCCCCAATTTTGGGCAACACTATTCATCTAACTCTAAATTGAGGTTCATGAGACCCACTTATTTTTAAATAAAAAATCAGTTTTTAAATATAAAAAAATATTAATAATATGATATTATTAATTTAAAAATATTTTAATTGATTAATAACTAATAATAGATATTATAGCTATGTAATAAATTTAATCATGTAATTTATTTTAAAGTATTAAACACTATAAATTGAGTATTGTTAATTCATTTTTCTTTGTAGTGTTTTAAGATTTTAAATAGATATAATCCTTACCCTATCATGAGTTTGTATTTATCAAATGGTTAGTAATTTAAAATAGATTAGATTACTTATTTTTAAATATTATTAATTATAATAATATTATAAAAGTAAACTTATTTAATTTAATGAGATTATGAACTGAGTAATCTTAATAATTACAATTTAAAAGGTTAGTAGAAAATCAAATAGAATATGCTAAGAAATATTTTTTTTGATGTAAGATTTTGTGTGAAGGGTTGGAGTTAGAATAATTGATAACATTAAATCTGCCCCCATATTGATGTTGAAACTGCCCTAAAATTGGGGTTTTGGGGCATTGGAATCGGTCTAAGTGACTTAGTTTTTAGATTCTGAAATCATTCATATATGTGTGTAAATAATAGAGAGAAGCTAGTGAGATAAAAAAAAATGTTTAGAATCATAAATCAAAGTTTCAAAGAAAAATATATCTAATACTCCCTACATTACTAAATAATTGACTTCTTTTTCATTTACAAAAAAATAATTTTACCATTTTATTTTTGTTTTTGCTTAAGGTTATTAAATGAAATCACACATCTAACATTATACAAATATTTATAATACATTCATTTATTTTATCTTAAACGATGTAACAAGTTAAAGAAAAATTATTTGAAATCAGTGGGAGTATAATTTTAGAAAATCATAATTCAAAAAAATAAACAATAAAATGTGTGTAGGTGGGAGGTCGTACACGTGCGTCATAAGAACCGAATCTTAGTGCGGATATTCCTATTCCAAATCGAAAATCTGAAGCAAAAGCAAATTATGGGATTTGCCTGTCAATTTCATAAATCCCTAAACAATTAAGATTAAAAGTAACCAAAAAGATAAAAAGATTGTTGCAGCCCCTATGTATGCATCTAAAGGAAAGTCAGAAATATATATATACACGTACACACACTTAGCTGTATTCCACTCTCTGCTGAAAGTGTCGCTACTATACTTACTTCAAATCCACGTGGCCCACAAAATTCGTTACATTAAAAGACCTCGATTGCTACACATGAATAAATTAATTTCGAAAATTGTTTTCATGGAATTAATCGATAATGTTTGCTTTTATTAGAATTTTATTTTAAAAGGAAATTAATAACTGAAATATTAGTATTGATTTCTAAAATTTGTATAATAACAATTCTGACGGATGATGTGAGATTTGGATTCCTAATAATTGAAATCCATATAAATGAATAATTACATCATTCGATAGGTCAAATATATATTTTTTATTTATAATCTCATATGGTTTCGACTACTTTACGAACGTTTATTTTTAGTTTTTCTTGTGATCGTTGGTTTTTGGTTCTTTATAATATTTTTTAAACTTATTTTGTCTTATTTAATTTGTTAATAATGATTGTTTGAACTCATGTTAATATAAATGTTTTCAAATGTTTAAGCTATTTTTATTAAAACTAGTTTTATTATAACATTAGTTTGTTATTTTTTTAATTTAATGAATTCTTCTTGTTTTATTGATGTTTGATAATTTTAAAAAATCACATAGATTGAAAAGAATGAACAGATTGATTTTTTATGGAACAGTAATAACATTAATGTCTAATTCTTTTATCATTAAAGTCATTAAAAATACTTGTCTACTTGGTAATGTTGTTAATTGTCTTAATTTTTTTCAATAAATTCTAAGTTGTTTTGTTTCTAACCAAATAATGAAATTTGTACCTTATTAGTCTTCACATTTTGTATATTACGAAACACTTTTTAGAAATCATCTTCTCAATATTAATAAATTGATTCCGCAAAATTGATTCAATTTATGTATACCAGTCACTCCTAAAAGTTCTATGCAAACGTCTAAAAAAATATGATAATTTCTCGAGAAAATTAAGTTAAAATCGGTATTAAAAAAAGTTTAATTGGATGATTAGTTTCTTCTTTCCATTCGTTACATAAAATTTCAACATTAAAATTTTCGCTAATTAACAATTCTATTAAAATTAAGGGCTAACTTCACCATTTGCAAAATTAAGGGCTAACTTCACCAAAGTAGGTGAATTTTGTACATCAGCAGTCCATCCGTTGGATGCTATTAAAGGTTGCTCCGATAATTGATTATGTGCTCAGCACATGATCATTTTTAAGGGCAAACCCATCTTTTCCACCTTCTTCTCCTTCAATCTTCTTCAACCTCAACCCCCCCCCCCCCTCACACACACCCCCACCATTTTTCTTTTTTAACTTTTTTAAGGAGAATAATCTTGCCCTAATTTTATGTTAGTTTCTTAATGACCGACCTAATCATTTTTCTTCTCCTTAAAGGTTGTTTGAACTCATGTTAATTGTAGACACCTCAATTTCGTACCCTCTGGTATGTAACATGACATGCGATATCAAGACATGTTGAAACTTAACAAATGTCAAGTTACAGGGTTTTAAAAATGCAAAAACAAAGCAAGATGCTTAAAACAGTGAAATGCAGGGGCCAGAGTGTCAAAAAGGAGGCTAAGTTTGAAGCCAGGTGCTGCCACCTAGTAAAGTGGGCGTGGTGCCCAGAACCCAAGGGTTCGACGCCCAAGCCCCAACAGCGCTTTATGATTTGAGAATTAGTACAAGCTCTCAAGCGAGCGGTACAAGCTGATGAAGCACAAAGAAGAAATTTTAAAGATAGGGGTGTCCCTCCTCTCACCTATAAATAGAGGTGTCCGACTTCAGTTTTAGGGGCCGAGAATTTTTCTCACTTAAACGATGTGCGTTTATTTTACGCCGTAGAGAGCGATCGTGAGATAGAGAGAGTTCCCTCCTCATATAAAGCCTCGAAGCTCTGCCAAATCTCCTCCAAACATAAAACCAACCGATCAAAGTAAGCCTTAGCCCCCCAGCTAGGATTTCACCCTATTCCCCCGGTCCAAAAATCCCAAAAAGAGCAGTTGATCTGCTCGAATCCAAAGGCCAAATCCGCGAGAAACAAGCAGTTGCTCTACCCGATTTTCGCCAGCAGCAAGCAAACAATAGCAAAAACGCAAGAAGTTGCTCCGCCCGTTTGACGGTGCCCAGATACAACTTTCAGAAGCAGTTATTCTGCCCGAACCGCAGCAGCAGCAAAGAGACTCCCTCTCCCGGAAGGACAGAGCGAGCGCACCTCACGCTCTTAAAGGTAAACCTTTAAGGGTTTTTATAAAAAATGTTATTTTCATCCGGCCCAATGTAAAAAATATAAGTTGTTGTGCTGCCCGAATTTATATAGAAAATAGCATTAAAAAGAGTCATTATTATGGCCAAATATTTTTAAATGTATTTGTAATTACTGGAAGGAGGCAGCTGCAAGTCTGTAAATAATGTAAATACAGATATATATGTTTTCCTTTTAATGCTTTATTTTATTTGCTAGATAAATATAACAAAAAACATATTTTAGCCAAAAACTGTTTTGAGACCGAAAGGGCGAGTTGGGTGCCTAATACCTTCCCATCTCGTAACTTAGCCTTCGAACCATTTTTCTACAAACTCTGGTTTATTTTTTGTTTTTCTTTATTTCTCCTTAAAATAAAGATGGCGACTATGTTAAAACATTTTGGATCATAGTGAGGCCCGCAACATCCTTTCTTGCACTTTTCCGTTTTCCCCTAAATAAGGGAAAATGAGAATGGAAGGGTGATGTATTTCCTGCATCTTGTTTTCCTCTAAACAAGGGTGGATGAGATATGGGGAAACCCAAAGCACTCATAGCGATCCAAAATAAACCTAAGTTCATGGTGAGGCTCGCAACATCCTTTTTTTGCACTTTCTCGTTTTCCCCTAAACAAGGGACGATGAGAATGAAAAGGGTGATGCATTTTCTGTGTCTTGTCTTCCCCTAAACAAGAGAGTGTGAGATACGGAGAAACCCCAGACACTCATAATGACTTAAGGCAATTTTTGAAAAGTCCATAGTGAGGCAGGACGTGTTCCCACGCGCCTTCGCAACATCCTTTTTTTGCACTTTTCTGTTTCCCTAAATAAGGGACGATAGGAATGAAAAGGGTGATGCATTTTCTGTATCTTATTTTCCCATAAACAAGGGAGGGTGAGATATGGAGAAATCCAAAGCTCTCATAATGGACCAACGCTCACTCAGGTGACCGAGGCGTATTCAACGCGCTTTTGACAACATTCTTTCTGCACTTTTAATTTCGTTTTCCCCTAAACAAGGGAGGATGGAATGGAAAGAGTGATGTCCTTCCGTATGCTGCGTTCCCCTAAAAAAGGGAGCGCGGGGAGCGGGAGATATCCTTCCGGGGCACCCACAGTGGCAACTCTGCTGGGGATGTAGTTTTTATTTTAAAGGAAATAAAAATGGAGGGCTAAACTCAGTTTTCATAAAAAGAAAAAAATCAGTTTTCTTGGTTTTTGGCTAAAATATGCTTATTATATTTCTTTAGCATTTTAAATATTGCGTTCTTATATATCTGTGTATATATTTGTGGATATGATCCTCCATCTTGCAGCAGTTTCGTTCAAATTATCGTTACATGTATATTTAAAAAAAACAAACAAAAAAATTATAATAAAAAAATATAATAAATTTCCGGGCAGCATAACAAAAGGGCTGGGGCTTTATTTTTATTATCGCTTTATTTATGCTCTATATTATTATTCTGCTCACTTTATTTTTATCGCAAAAATATGTACATTTTATTTATTATGTCAATTTATTTTGGGGACTATGACAAATATGTAATTAATAGGAATAGATAGATTCCACATTTTTTTTTTCTATTTTTGATGTGATTGGTTGCTTGCTTGCGCTCAAACTAAAAAAGCAGAGAAAATTCACAACAAAAAAACAGTAAGACAGACCACATCCGCTTTATTTATTTCTTTATATCTGAAAAAAAAAAGAGATTTTACTGCTTTCTAGATGCTGCACACACGCGCACGTATGTATATGTATTCCGAACTGCTACCCTACACCATGGCCAGCCTACCCCCTGCATCAGCCAACGTTAAATTGCATATAGATTCTCAGGACACTTCATGGACCGATCGGTTTTTGCATCTCTGAATTATTGGTCAGCCCATGTGCAAAAAAAAAAGATAAAAAAAAAATCAGATTAAAAAAATGAAATAAAAAAAGTATACAAAAAAAAGGATATGAATAATAATACACAGGGGCTAACTGATTATTTTCTGATGTTTGACTTAAACCATTTTGAATGGTGGATCCCGGAAAGAGTATATGCCCTTCGCCTAAGATCAGTCCAATCTTGGGGAGTCGAAAGGCAGGTGGAATACGAAGGTCCTATACTCTGGAGAAAGAATCCACTATTCCAGGAATAGTTCTGAGACTGTCATAACAAAGCGGGTGTTTGTCCGGTCAATTGTAGGAAAAATAATAAAAAAAAAATACTAATAAAGGCACACTGTACTCCGAGCCCAGAAAGCCTTCAGCCAACCATTTCTGATGCCTTCAAACCCCTTTTCCTCATAAACCTGGTTCGAATTTGAAAAGGCAGAGATAGTACTGGTCGGTTGATACAGGATACAGGCATAGAAATCAGATCATAAAATATCAGGGTCAAATCAGAAAAGGGCAAAATTAGTACAAAAGATACAAATTTGAGCAAAATGGCCGCTAAAAATAAACAGGCTATGACTGGGACCAGCAATAATGTTAGTCCCAAATGGCACAATAATAAGTTAGAAGGGGGGGGGTTAAATAGCTTATTAACACTTAAAACTTTTCGTATAAATTCTTAAAACAAGCACTTGCAATCTATTGAAAAGATTGAAGTAGCAGAAGTCTTGTAAGGAAGACAGTTCAAGTTTGTCGGTGAAGCACTACCGGTAGACTTTGCTGAATACTCAAGTCTGCTGTTAAGGAGTAAGTTTACAGATATGAAAACAGTGTAAATCAGTAAGCAACAGTAAGGAGAGAACACAACTATTTTGAGATGGTTCGCACTGTAAAAAGTGCTACGTCCACCACCAAGGCAGTCAACCTTGGATTTAAATGTGCAGTATGTTTTCCACTAGTTCTATTACAGAAATGTCCAATGGATCGTGTACAAAATATTTGACTTGTGTTTGGGGGTTGGGAATTGAATATCTAGACAAAACAGAATATTCAATGGTGCAGAAGAATAGAATAAAGAACAACAATAAAAAGCAAAAGATAAAGTGTTGATGCAGATCTTCTTATTGTTGTTGAGGACTTCGTTGATCAGTTTATGATCTCTTGAATGCACTGAGTATATAATAATATAAAGCTTGATGTTGTTGGAAAGATTCAGAGCATTATTTTCTTCAGTCTTTAATGGTAGTATTTATAGCTGGGGCATTCTTGAGATCGTTGGAGAAGATGAAGAGAGTAACGGCTCTATTAGGTTGAATGCATTAAATGCATGGAGATGTCTGTCGATTTCTTCTTCAACTGATCTTGAGCAGGGAATGGCAGAGAGTTGTTGCAACAACTAGCAGGTGAACAATCAGAGTTGCAGACCTGCAATAGTTGGTACAGTCTGTAAGTGTCAGTCTGTTCACCTGCTCTGTCACTTTTCAGAAGGCGAAAGTCTTCATGCTTTTCGGAAAAGCTGGACAAGCGTGTCTGAGAAGTCAAGTGTTGATAGAAGATTGGTTTAAATTAAATTCAAACCGATAAAGGCTGAATTTAATTAATCCACTAAAAGCTTGATGACTGGACACGTCATGCTTGAACAAGTGCAGACAAGGTCTGCCGTTGGAGGCTGATTGAAGTCTTCTGCTGAACCTGTGAAGCCTACAAAACTATTCTAAGGCAAAGTTCTATACACAGTTGCCACGCTAATTGATACGCATCCCAATTAGCCACTAAGCATAGAACCTAATGTAATGAATGAACAAATGCAAATCAAGATACAATGAGAAACAACAAATAATCAGAACAATTGGGAACCAGAAAAAGAAACTCCTGAGTATACACCTCCTTCTGGATTTGAAATCTGGCTAAAGAAGGAATTGGATGCCCATGCAGAAAGAATAACAAACCAAGTGGTTGGCGATCTTTTAGCAAATTTTGCAGAAACTCTTGCCACTATCTCTCAAAAAGTTAAAAGCCCAAAGTTTGATCTTGATATTTCTTGCCTTCCCTAAATAAACTGTCTTGATACCACATAAAATATCATTTTTCAAGCTTCCAGAAAACAACCAAGTACTAGCTTTCAACCAGATATCAACCCCATTTCCCAAGGTGGTATTATTCCGAACACGTATAACTTCAATCCACCTCCTCCAGAAATCAACCCTGAACTCCTTCACCTAAATGTCTGCTATCATAACCAGAAAAATTACCTTCCCCTCGATCCTTCAAATACTTATTCTCAGCAAATGGCCCAGGGGACTCAAACGAGAATAATTTGTGCACAAGAAAAAGAACCTCCCTTAAACAGGGGCCCAAGCAATCAAATCCCAATACAATATTACCCAAGAGAAAAGACCCAACCCAGCTATTTGACCAAACCCAAGCCCAGTTTTCTACCCAGGCCAAAAGGAAGGAAAGAATTGGTTCCAAGGCACTATGACGATCTACCTGTTCCAAGATCCAAAATATTCCAAACACTATGGGCCCATGAGATACTTAAATATGTCGCTAATTATCAACCTCCCAATCCACTACCTAGTACATGGAATCATGCCCAGTACTGTGAATACCACCGTTGCAGTTGTCACCTCACCGACAAGTGCTACGCACTCAGGAATGCCATTCAGGATCTTATCGACAACGAGATAATTACGGTTGTGGGTACAAGAATTTTCGAGACCAATCAAGCAAAGGAAGTTTAAAGGGCAAGTAAACCTATTTAGCCAGAATAAAGGTGCTGTAAATATCCCCATCAATAAAGGGAGTTTCTGATGAATGTCTGGAAGACAGTTTCCTGGATATGATAGATAGAGGCACTAATTATGAAAAGCTCCCTGTTGAGTTTGAGCCTATTGCTGATAAGCCTCACTAGAATTGGTATACTACGACCGGCCCGCTCTTAACGACCGTAGATCTGGCGGACCGCTTCGGATATACTATTCCTCATCCTTCCTATAGCTTTACGGATTGGTCATCTACTGATCTGCTCCCTAAAATTGAGGATCTCAAACCCCAGGTCCTCAATAATGTAAATAACCCTGTACAGTTTGCTAATAATGATAATCTAAATATCTTTGCTTATTCCTTAGTTGCACCTTCATTAAAAGACACATTAAATAATTTTAATAATGAGTCATTTGATGAAATGGACCCAAAAGATAAAAATTACTTGCTTGAGCTCGTAAAGTCAGTCGAGCACCAGGAAAAACATCAATCAGCAGCAAGTGAAGACTTATCTACCATCAATCTGGGGTGAACAATGAAACCAAAGAAGTCAAAATCGGCAGCTACCTACAAGGCTCTGAAAGGGTAACACTTATTGACCTCCTCAAAGAATTCGTGGACATCTTTGCATGGTCCTACAAAGATATGCCTGGGTTGGACCCAGCCATTGTTGAACACCGGATCCCTATATATCCGGATGCTCGGTCAGTCAAGCAGAAGCTTTGTCGAATCAAACCAGAATGGTCATTACAAGTGAAGGAAGAAATCATGAAGCAGCTACATTTCAAATTTATTCGGGTAGTAAAGTACCCGATCTGGCTGTCAAATATAGTGAATGTTCCAAAGCCTAACGGAAAGGTCCGGATCTACATAGACTTCCGCGACCTCAACAAGGCATCGCCCAAAGATGACTTTCCTCTACCTAATATCGATATCATGGTAGACACCGTCGCTTCTCACAAAATAAGATCTTTCGTCGACGACATGCTGGGCTATAATCAAATCAAAATGGCAGCAGAAGACCAGGAAAAAACATCATTCACTACCCCCTGGGGAACCTACTGCTATAATGTCATGCTATTTGGGCTAAAAAATGTCAGGGCTACATATCAAAGGGCTGCCACCGCCCTCTTCCACGACATGATTCATAAAGAGGTCGAAGTGTACGTTGACGACATGATCGTACACTCCAACAATGCCAACGGTGCTCATACCAAAGACCTTTGAAAAATTTTCGAAAGGTTAAGGAAGCATCAGATGAAGCTTAACCCCCACCAAATGCACATTTGGGGTTACCAAAGGCAAGGTCTTGGGATTCATGGTGACTGAGCAAGGCATCGAGATCGAGCTGGCCAAAATTAAGGCCATCATAAATATGCCGTAGCCAAAAACTCCAACAGAAGTCAAGGGCTTCTTGGGCCGATTGCAATATATCAGTCGCTTTATTAGACAGCTGACATCCATATGTGAGCCCCTATTCAAACTCTTAAAGAAAAATACTGACCAGGTCTGGGACGAGAAATGCCAGCTAGCTTTTGAAAAAATAAAAGGCTACCTTACCAATCCACCAGTGCTAGCTCCTCCCCATACACATAAACCTCTCCTTCTATATTTAACCATCACAGACACGTCAGTAGGGGCTATGCTCGCCCAAAAAAAAGAAAATTCTTACATCGAAAATGCCATCTATTTCATAAGTAGGAAGCTACAAGGAAGCAAGCTTAATTATTCAACTTTGGAGAAAAGATGCACCGACCTAGTCTGGGCAACGCAAAGGCTCAAAACCTATCTGCAAGGTCGATCCATCAAACTCATCTCCAGGATGGATCCTATAAAATACATCTTCGGTAAGCCATCATTTTCCAACCGACTAGCTAGATGGTCGTTTCTCCTCAATGAGTTTGACATCACCTATGTCACGCTCAAATCTATCAAAGGCAGCATAATTGTAGACTATTTAGGTGATCTGCCCCTAGAAGCAGAAGATGCAGCTGAGCCCAGTTTCCTAGATGAAGGTGTCCTGGAAATTGCTGATCATGACACCAGCTGGCAAATGTTCTTTGACGGAGCCGCAAATAAAAGAGGCTTTGGCATAGGAATCTTGTTAATTGACCCGACAGATTCCCACACTCCATTGGCCATAAGGTTGAAGTTCGAATGCTCGAACAATACAACTGAATATGAGGCCGCATGTATCGCTAGTTTAGAAGAAGCCCTCCAAAAAGGAGACAAAGACTTGGAGGTTTACGGTGACTCTGTCTTAATCATAAATCAAGTCGAAGGGAAATGGAAGATCCAGGATCCCCAGCTGCAGCTTTATCATGCCAAATTAACAGCACTCGCCACCAAATTTGATAATTTCTCGTTTCATTACTTGCCGCGAGATAGAAATCAATTTGCCGATGCCTTGGCCACTTTGGCACCATTGGTCCAAATTCCCACGGAAACCAATGTCCAACCATTTATAGTTGGGAAAAAGGTCACTCCGACTTACTGCTTCAAAATCAATGTTGCTCCTGAAGAAGATCACGAGCCTTGGTATTCATACATCATAAATCTACTTCAGAAAGGAGTCTATCCTCCCAGTCTAGACAAAAGGGGGAAAGTCTCCCTAAGGAGATGGGCATCGCAATTCGTATTCAGCGGTGGCAGTCTATACAAAAGGCACTATCAGGGCCTAAACCTATTATGTGTCGATCAGACAAAAGCTGAGCAAATCATCGACCAGCTTCATGGTGGTACCTGCGGGTCACACATGAACGGGAATATGCTATCCAAAAAAGTCATCCGGCAGGGGTACTATTGGAGCACACTAGAAACCGATCAGATCCGGTGGAGTACGCTATTGTGACAAATGCCGGCTTTCAGAATCTGCAAAGCACGAGCCCCCGCATATCTTATATAACTCCACAGCCCCCTGACCCTTTTCGACTTGGGGAATTGACGTCATAGGTCATATCCATTCGAAGGGATCCAATAGCCACGAATAAGTCTTGGTAGCCGTCGACTACTTCACAAAGTGGGTGGAAGCCTCTTCCTATAAAATTCTAAATGCTCGAAAGGTGTCCGAATTCATCCGGACCAACATCATATATCGATATGGGGTACCTTTTGAAATTATCTCCGACAACGGCACACACTTTGAAGGGGACGTGAATCGTCTACTCGACGAATTCAAGATTTAAAGACATAAATCCTCCCCCTACCGACCACAAGCCAATGGTGTCGTCGAAGCAGCCAACAAAACACTGGAAAATATTATCAAAAAAATGGCTGACACGGGAAGAGACTGACCAGAAAAATTGTCACTAGCCCTTTGGGGCTATCGCACTTCAGTTCGCACACCCACTGGGGCTACTCCCTATTCTTTAGTCTACGGCATGGAGGCGGTGCTACCCATCGAAGTTGAAGTCCCATCATTAAGAGTAATGATGGAATCAGACAT
This sequence comes from Codonopsis lanceolata, assembly GCA_013146195.2. NCBI lineage: Eukaryota > Viridiplantae > Streptophyta > Magnoliopsida > Asterales > Campanulaceae > Codonopsis > Codonopsis lanceolata. The sequence continues at coordinate 157,213,012 of CM028379.1, forward strand.
ATCAAAAATTGATTGGGTCAAAGGGCAATATGAAAAATTGGCCCTGATCTACGAACGACGACTGTTAGCCCTGGAACACACTCGAGCATATCAAAGGCGAATAGCTCGAGCATTCAACAAAAAAGTCAAAGGTCGTGACATCCAAGTTGAAGACCTGGTGCTTCGCGAAAAACCCCCTAGTTATGTTGATGCTAAAGAAAAATGGAAGTCTCCCTAGATGGGACCATACATTGTCAAAGAGATCCGGTCAGGAGGTGCGGTACTCCTCACAAACCAAGAAGGCGAGGATCCTATTCAGCCCTTCAACCTCGACAAGCTTAAAAGGTACTATGCATAAGCTGAATATATCTGGCAATTGTTTCTCTCTCCAGCTCGCTAGGTTGAAAACCCGAAAGGGCAGCCTAGGCAAAAATTATAGTATATAAAAAAAACACAAAAAGGAGAAATAAGGGCTCGCTAGGTTGAAAACCCGAAAGGGCAATCTAGGCAAAAATTAGAGCAAATAAAAAAAAGAAGCAATAGGAGAAAGGGGAGAGGGAATGCAATTTCTGAATCCTTAGCATCTGACATCCAGCATTCCAAAGTCTTTAGCATATGTAGAGTCTTGACTGACTAAAAGAGAAAAACCACGACAGAGCTCGCGAAAAATATCAATATATAATATAATACAGGTCCCATGGTACAACTTAGGAATAATTGCCTAAGATATTTAAGATTATGCATTTATGCCTGTACATTTTGTCTATTACTACTTGATACCTATATCCCCATGTTTTCCCCCAACCATCCTTTTATTACAGCTTAGCCCCGAAGCGGTCCATCAGCGTCTGCGACGTCCACCCAGCCGGGACCATATACTTCTGCGAGTCACAGAAGAGGCTCCTGTCTCACCAGCGTGAGAACCCCTAGAAGTGTCCTCATCTTCTTCATCATCAGCGTCCCCATTGTCCTGAACAGCCGGACGACTTGGGCCAGCACCGTCATCTCTATGGGCAGTGCTTCGTCTGCCAGCTTGAAGAGGAACAACCTCTTCTGCTTGCCGAGGATTGCTCTGCTAACTTGCATTACTCAGACGGGGAGGTGCATTGCTAGGACCTGCCTCATTTGGATCAGGAGCCATTCAGGCTCCAAGGCCATGAACCCGCCTGAAATCCTCCTGCAAAGCCTGAGGTACTACTAGCCCTGAGTTTTCCAGATCCTCGCCTATCTCCATCAGGCGAGCATTTAAGTCGTTGCTTATTTGTCGGCAAGCATCCGCCTCAGTGCATGTCTAATAACGCGGGAATGCCCCTCAGCAGCCACTAAAACCCATGACAGATATTCATGGGACAGGAGCATATAATCAGAATAGGCATAAGCCGCCTCCCGTGAGTCAAAATCAAGCTGCCATATGTTGTGGATAAGGGTGCCTAAGTCCCTATCCATCTCCAGCTCTTTAGCTAGAGGACGCCTTGCATCTGGATTGACTTGCTCCCTGCCAAATTGAAGAAGGACCCTGTGCGCCAGATAAAATGAGGTGCGCTCAATACCTGGTAAAATAACCTCGGCATAGACCCCGGTATACATGAAGAAGCTGTGGATCCGCCAGTGGCTGACAACCCATATGATTTCCATGGAGTCAATGCGCAAGAAATACTCAATCCAATCAGACTCCGAAAAATTTTTCTGGTGATAATGACCACGAGAGCCATAGAGCCCCAGATCATACATTGCGCCCATCGGCACTGGGCCCATCACCCAGTTGAAATGTTCCTCTAGCCACATACGAATCAAAAGAGGACTACCTGAAGGGAACAGCTCATCGCCAGTCGCAAAGGCGTCCATGCCAGACAAAGTCTCAGCCAAAATCACCGGGATAATATTCACCCAACGGTCCCGAGCCTGCAATACCAAGTCCACGACCCTCACATCTATATATCCGGGTCGGCCCACCAACAGATACCGCCCTATGAGGCAGAGAAAAAGAGAAGCCATCCGGCGCCGCAGATAAATTGGGTCATTGATCGTGTCTTATTTTAATTATTCCTTACAAGTGGACAAGACTATTGTAGAATAGCTTGGGAAGCAAGGGTCGAACCACAGAGACAAGAAGAACACAAATAGCAAGAATATCGGTAGCAATTTTAAACTAAAGGGGGTTTTTATTTGTTGATTTTATCTAAACTAATTATTCTAATCTAATTAAACTACGCAGCAATCACAGTTGTGAAGATCTGATGGTGGAGGAAAATCTAGGATTAGGGTTTCACTTGTATCTACTCTATAACTTATTTAGATAAAGTATCATTCAATAACTTGGGTTCGTTCACGAAAGATAGATATAGCCTGTCGAATTACTGTTCAGTCTCCATCTCCAAATAATTCGTCCATTCTATATCCTAAGAACAAGAACATATGGATCCTAACTGTCACTTAGGTCATATATATGAACCTGACCCTAACTTATCACTCTCGTGCATCGATAGGTTCAATTTATCATGATGGTGAGCCAGTGTACGAAATATGCATTTTGGCCGTGCAGTTATCCGCACCTCTAGGCCTTTATTACTTGCGATTACATTCATTTGTTCAAAGCGAGAAAAAAAGGGGTTGATAAACACCATGATCAACAAGAATTGAATAAATAAAAATATATTAAGTCATAGATTCAATACAAGTTACCTCCCAACTCCTAGATTAATGGATGTTTAGTTCATCCTTGAAGAAGAACCGTACAATAAGATGAAGGAATACATGGATCAATCTTCAAAATTGAAATTACAACAACTAAACTACGTAATACAATTTAATTTCTACGCTAAAGCTGTTTAAAAATACTTTTTAGACGTCCTTTGGCTTTGGCTACTGTCCTTTATTTATATCAAAGAGTTGTAAGGGAGTAGGAGGTTCAATCCAGCTTGAAAACCCCGTAAAGTCGGTTTTGGGAACCTTGCGGCCACATTGGATAATGACCTTGTGTCCGCAAGGGTCTAATCTTGAGAGGCCGTCTTTCTGCCTACCTTGCGGCCGCAAGGTGGCCAGAATCTTCTTTTTGCCTTTTCTTCAATGTTGCACTTTGGCCCCTTCCTTGAAATCTTCACTAAAAGCTTCATATATCACATGAATCCACCTAAAACCCTGAAACTCATAAAATAGCTCAAAAACACATATCAATAGCCAAAAGCCTCATGGAATTGCTCATTTTAAGTTATAAAAGTGTCTGATAAAAACATATAAAATACGTCTATCAAATACCCTCAAACTTAAACTTTGCTCATCCACGAGTAAACAATACTTATAAATACAACAATAACCATACAAAAATTAAGAAAATCTTTTTGGAGGGTGACATTATTTACACAAGGAGACTCTTACGAGTGACTCGACTATGCAGATAAATACAAAAACAACTAAATACAAAAGCAACTAAAAATTATTCTAAAAGCAATCAAACAAAAATCTTTTTGGATTCAACCTCAAGTCATAAGAGCATGGCATATCAAAGTAGTCTCAGTCATATGTGCAGACTAATCACATAAAACAAGCTGACTTATACTCAAACTGTTATCAGTCTTAATTTCTCCGTGTGTGTGTGTGATCACCAGTCATAAAGAATATCTTAACTAAAACAGTTTTATTAAGCTAAACACCACATTCATTTAAAAATTAGAATTTAAATAAAACCATTGCAACATAGAATATGAGATCTACCATCCAAACCCGGTTTATTACAGAAAGAGAGATCACCAAGGATTTTAAAAACTTATATATACATCCCATGCACTTCTATGTATGACATACAATGCTTTCCTGCCCCAATTACTTGCAATAGCTAAGATTATGCTAACATAGTGAGCTTTGCGAATAATATGAATATGAAGTGAAGATCAATTTACATTCATTAATTACCATCAAATCAACAAACACAAGTATTGGCAAGAAGATCAATAGGTCTTTAATAGCTTGTAATGTAAGGCCTTGGTGTAGGGGGAAATGATGGAAATGGAATATAATACAAAGTGGGAGAGCAAGACTACTCTTTACCCCTAATACTTCCAAGTAAAATGAAGTTTTTCCCAATTAGGCTAGGACCTGTAAAGACCACAAGTGGGAGGTTTTTTTTTTCTTTTTCTTTTCCCCCCAAACTTATTTTGTACAATATGTCAAGCTAAAAATATCTAGTATTCTTTTTCAGCAGAATTTTTCTATCACACTAGTTATTTAGCCTGTGCTATGCACGGGTATAATGTGGGATATATATATATTTTTTGTAATAATAATATAACTTTTAGACATTATAATTAGATTGTTAATCTCTTCTATTGTTATAATTTTTTTTATATTGTTACTAATATTAAACGATTTTTTACCTAAATACTTTTAAAATTAATATAAGTTTCTAGCTAACGTGAGATACATATTTTGTATTAATAATAATAGTAATTTTTTTTATCTAAAGACTTTTAAAAATAACATTTAACTTGATAATAATATTAGAAGTCATTTTGTTAAAAACTTTTAAAATCATAATTCATTTTTAAACAATGTGAGATACATATTTTATATTTTTATTGGTAATGAAAGTTTAAGTCTTTTATCTAAAGACTTTAAAACCAACACCACATTCTAACCATGTGGTATACATATTTTCTATTAGTAATAATAGTAGTGGATAAAAGACTTTTTAAATAATATTCATTTCTAAACAATGTGGATACATATTTTCTATTGGTAATAACAAAAAATGTCTTTATCTAATGACTTTTATAACCAATACTCATTTCTAAATAATATGAGATACATTTCTTTGTAACCAATGTGAGATACATCATCTAAAAACTTTTTAAACCAATATCACTTTATAACCAATGTGAAATAATTCTCTTCTATTGCTAATAATTGTAGACTTTTAAAATCAACATCACTCTCTAACCAATGTGTAATACATATCCTCATTTGGTAATAATAGAAGAAGTCTTTTATTTTAAAAATTTTATAACCAACATCTCTTCCTAAATAATGTGGGATACATCTCTTTTATTACATTGACGATAAAAGTAAAAGTCTTTTATCTAAAGACTTTTAAAACTAACATAATTTTTTAGCAAATGTAAGATATCTCTTCTATTAGTAATAATAGTAAAAGTTTTTTTTATCTAAAATTAAAATCAACATCACTTTCTAACCAATGTGAGATATACATATTCTATTGATAATAATGGTAAAAGTCTTCTATTTAAAGACTTTAAAACAAACATTACCTCTACCAAATGTATGATACATCTATTCTATTGGTAATAATAGTATTTTTAAAACAAACATTAATTTATAGCCAATGTGTGATACATCTTTTCTATTGATAATAATAGTAGAATACTTTGTAACCAATGTGAAATACTTGCATCCATGTCGAAAACTTTTGGTTTTCAAGTGACTTTGAAAATCAACATCACTTTCCAACCAATGTATGATGCATTTCTTCTATTGATACTTAATAATAGAATTTTTAAAACCAACATCAATTTCTAACCAATGTGGGATACATCTCTTCTATTGTTGAAAAATAGTGTTTTTAGTAAAAGAAATTGTGCAACTTGAGGCACGAAATTCTTTACGTGTCATTTGTTTGTTGACGAAGGTAATTGCGCAAATTTGTTCTACTCGGTGAGAGCATCAAAATGATATATTTATTTGTCCAAATCGAAGTTTTGGGTAATAAGATATCAAGACTTAAAGTATAATACTTGTTAAAATAATAAGTGTTTTTAGTGAGAGAAATTATGCAACTTGAGACACTAATTTCTTTACGTGTCATTTGTTTGTTGGCGAATGTAATTGCGCAAATGAATTCCACTCGGTGAGAGCATCGAAATCATATATTTATTTGTCCAAATCGAGTTTTGGATGAATAAGATATCAAGAGTTAAAGTATAATACTTATTAAAAATTAGTGTTTTTAGTAAAAGAAATTATGCAACTTGAGGCATAAATTTCTTTACGTGTCATTTGTTTGTTGACAAAAGTAATTGTGCAAATGTGTTCTACTCGTCAAGAACATCGAAATGATATATTTATTTGTTCAAATCAAGTTTTGGATGAATAAAATATCAAAGCTTAAAGTATGATGTTAAAAGTGAATCATTAGAAGGAATATCTAACCTTGAAGAGTTTTATCCCACATTGGTTAGAAGTAATGTTAGTTGTAAAATTTTTTAAATATAAGTCTTCTACTATTGACAATAGAAGAAGTTATATATACTAATACTAATACCCATTATCATTATGATTATTATTATGTATTATTATTAGTTAATGTTAGAAAACAAAAGTATATATATATATATATATATATATATATATATATATATATATATATATATATATTATTTATTGCTAATAATAGTAAGTCTTTTATATAATCTAAAATAATTAAAAATCAACATCATTTTTTAACCAATGTGAGATATAAATTTTCTATTGGTAATAATGGTAGAAGTTTTTTAACAAAAAACTTTAAAATCAACATCACTTTATAACAAATGTATGATACATCTTTTCAATTAGTAATTAATAATAATATTTTTAATACAAACATCAATTTCTAACCAATGTGTGATACATCTCTTCTATTGGTAATAATAGTAGAATATTTTGTAACCATGTGAGATACATCTCTTGTAAAAGTGAAAGTCTTTAGTCTTTTTAAAGACTTTAAAATCTAACATTTTCTTTTTAAACAATGTGTTATAATATAAAATAATTTAAACTCAACATCATTTTCTAGCCAATGAGATATACATCTTCTATTGGTAATAATTGTAAAAATATTTTATCATATATATATATATATATATATATATATATATATATATAAATTGGTGAGGAGCATTGTTGTGCCACCTCACCACCTTGATAAATCTTCATTCTAAAGCATCCATGTGGAAGCTTTAAAAACTTTTGGTAGTGACTTTGAAAATCAACATCACTTTCCAACCAATGTATGATACATGATGCATTTCTTCTATTGGTACTTAATAATAGAATTTTTAAAACCAACATCAATTTCTAACCAATGTGGGATACATCTCTTCTATTGTTGAAAAAATAGTGTTTTTTTGTGAAAGAAATTGTGTAACTTGAGGCACTAATTTCTTTACGTATCGTTTGTTTGTTAACGAAGGTAATTGCAAATGTATTCTACATCAAAATGATATATTTATTTGTCCAAATTGAGTTTTGATAATAAGATATCAAGACTAATACTTGTTAAAAAAATTAGTGTTTTTAGTGAGAGAAATTGTGCAACTTGAGGCACGAATTTCTTTACGTGTCATTTGTTTGTTGGTAAATGTAATTGTGCAAATGTGTTCTACTGTGAGAGCATCGAAATGATATATTTATTTGTCCAAATTGAGTTTTGGATGAATAAGATATCAAGAGTTAAAGTATAATACTTATTAAAAATTAGTGTTTTAGTAAAAGAAATTGTGCAACTTGAGGCACAAATTTCTTTACGTGTCATTTGTTTGTTGACAAAAGTAATTTTGTAAATGTGTTCTACTCGGTAAGAACATCGAAATGATATATTTATTTGTCCAAATCAAGTTTTGGATGAATAAGATATCAAAGCTTAAAGTATGATGTTAAAAGTGAGTCATTAGAAGTAATATCTAACCTTGAAGAGTTTTATCCCACATTGGTTAGAAGTAATGTTAGTTGTAAAAGTTTTGAAATATAAGTCTTCTACTATTGACAATAGAAGAAGTTATATATACTAATACTAATACTCCTTATCATATTGATTGTTATTAGGTATTATTATTAGCTAATGGCTAGAAAACCAAAGGTTTTTAAAACCTCCACATGGATGACTTAGAATGAAGATTTATCTAAAGGTGGTGAGGTGGCACAACCATAGTGCTCCTCACCAACTTTATATATATATATATATATATATAGATTTTTCTCTTGAAAGCTATGCTTCCATTTGAATCTTCTTGCACTCTTCTTCTTCTGTTTCATTTTTCATCGATCTATATTTTTCTTTTTTTCTTTTTTCAACGGGAAGAAAGAAGTCTTCGGAAATCTTTCTTTGACTGAAAATTGGTCCTAATTCTCACCCACACTACTACTTTCAAAGGGTAGGCTAAAGTGTTTAGGTGAGTTAAGTTATTGGGTGATAGAAACGATGTCGGGGTTTAATGTGCTTAGCACATCTCCTTTTTTTTTTTTAATTAAGCTCGGGGACACTAGGGATATTTTTAATAAAGGTCGGGAAATATTTAGGCTCAAACGATCCAAAGATAGCATATATCATATCTTAATGTCAAAATACTCATGCAGTTTTTAAGAAAATAAAACACATAAAATATCATGTCAATTATGAAAGTTGTGGAATCAAAGATTTAGCATCATTGGATTTCACATAAACATTCGCTAAAACAAATGGTAGGGACAATCGAGAGACGCATACCTGGTTCGAAAAGCTTGAGATATTAGTAAGAAAAAAATCTAAGGATCTAACTTATCATGCAATTGATCCTAAGTTACAATTCAATGCAACAGTCATGTTAGGACAACTATTCATCATATTCTTATGCATATCTTGTTGCTAAAATGAAATGTGTGTTATAGACTTTATAAAAATATTCTAATCAATTCATAATCATGACTGGTGTAGGTGCACAAAGATTTGGAGAAAATCAAGAATTTTGCAGAATCAAGTAAATTTCAAAATGATTTATGGAAAAGTTATGTGATTTATTGCATTAACTCCTCATCGACTAGAATGACCACACACGGACTCGAGGATGAAAATTAAAACATGTTTTTATTTTTTTATTTTTGTAAAATAAATGGAGACGGCGATGACACAATTGATGATGTGGTTCCCTAATGGGTACCCGAAAGCAATATTAGTGTATTACGGTCAAGGCAACATCTCCGAAAATAAGAAAAATTAAAAAGCAAGAAAAAGAGTGATGAGACGAGGACGATAGAGGGACAAAAAATTTTCCCTCACTCTAAAACGAGCCCAACTCCACTTTCTTAGGCCAGCCCGCAGTCCCTGGCGACCCTCAAACTTAAATTCTATTTTGTCTTCAAAATTGAGAAATATCCTATGAGAGGTTGATGAGTGGAAATATCAAAAGAAAATAGCGTGCCCACCTAACGAAAGAAAAGAAACTTGGGCTCAGCCCGGTGAGTCGATGAAATAATGAAGTAGATCGAAACTTCGGGGATCGTGCCGTGTGGCATCCCAAAATATGTGGAGACATTCTTCCCCACCGAGCACCCAACCAAAGTGAGTTCGGTCGGCACGCACTGTGCTAACTGGCCGACACTATCTCATTTTGGAGCATGAACTCCTCCTGCTTTGTTGGGCCTCCAACGGATCCTCCTCCTCTCCTCATGTGGGCCCTCTCACGTGGTTGGCGAGGGTGCTCAAATAGTAGCCCCTCGAAATGTCGGGCACCTCCCGAACTCTCACGATATGAGTCAAAACTACCCCCACCACACGTCAGGTAATCAAATCGGGAAGCCAATCCCGTTTGTCGTATTCTAATAAGGGAATCAGATTTGGCCGATTGATCTACGGCCAACACGGCTGATCCACCGTAGAATGGTGTAGATCAATAGTTTGCACTGTGTCAATGGCTTGGTGACTGGAAGGCATGAAGCAATGTAAGATAAGTTTGAACACGCCTTGGTCGTGTTTCATGGGTCTCGTCCATGGTGCGGGCGGAATGGTGGGTTTGTCGTCCAAACCACATTAGGTGTTGCGATTTCGCATTTACCACGAGAGTAACGGGGTTGGAGGAGAGAGGCCGCATCGTCACCTCTGCAGTTATGCCAAAATAAGCTGGTTAATGCTACGATAAAACTAACGCTCCTACCCCTAACATCAACAACATCTAGAACATCGCCATCTATACCTATGCGCCATTACGTAATTCTCAAACTAAGGCCAATGGCCACGCCCGAATCGATAAGATTGCCCCATCTTCTGGCCATGGGTGGGGCAAGAGCAAAGTCTTGACCTTAAATCCCATTTCGGGATTATGCTCTTGGAGAGCTTTCTAGTATAGCTCTCCCAAGCCTCAAAAGAAATAAAGCGATGGGCATCGTAATGTGGCTCCTCTCCTCTGAGCCAGGACGTGGACTGCCTGTTCCTAATGGGGCCATTATATTTTAAACACAAAAGAGAAATATAAAATTCTAATTTAAAAATTAAAACATTTTACCTAAAAAATAAAGCATGCAAAAGATTAATCAGAATTAACTCTAACACCCTAACATGCAAATATTTTGACAAATCAAAATTTTAATTGAAGAGGGGATAGAAAATACGTGGATTGAGCAATGCTGTAATTGTAGTAGGAAATTGGCCAGAGTATCGAAGCTTTCTTTACCGAAAAAAATGGTGTTCGCCTTCTTCAAAGCTTGATGGAGTGAGATGGATGATGGGGGTGATGATGAAGCTTGAAGGAGGAAGGCTAGACTTGTGACTTGGCCGTGATAAGGACGGCTTCGCCGGAGTTGAGAAAAGAGAGAGAAATTGCTGGTTACTTTGCTAGAGAGAGAGAGAGCTTTGAATTAATCACGCCTCTGCCGTCATGAGTAAAAGGGCCTTGCGGCTGTATAGATGATGCGCCGCAAGGTGCTCACCAACCGAATGTGCTTAATTCGATGAGGTGACGGTCACGCATATGGCATTTAATAGCCTTGCGGCCGCAAGGGTTTTAAGTCCACGCCTGCTTTTCCGAGGGCCGCTCAAAAACTTCTTTTAGCGCCGTTTTCTGGTCCTTCCGTTATGTTCCGTTACATTCTTGCACTCTGAAAATTCTACACAAACTCTAAACTAAAGTATTAGCAACATATAAATACAACACTAGGATGCTTTTCTCCCCTAAACTTGAATTATGCCATATTAGAAAATTCACATTAAATGTCCATAATTCAACAAGACGGAGAATATCATATTTAAATTACACTACGAAAGCAAATAAATATCATCAAAGTGGGTTGCCTCCCACCTAGCACACTTGTTTAATGTCTTTGGCTCGACCCAACTGCAAACCTAATCTCTCGGGGGTTCATTGTCAGATAGACGAATGAGTTCGATTGTTCTCTCAACTGACATGGGTTCAAGGTACGGTTTGAGCCGGTGACCATTAACTTTAAATATCTCATTGGTCTTTGGGTTCTTAATATCAATCGCTCCATGTGGATAAATTCGAACTATAATGAAAGAACAAGACCATTTTGATTTTAATTTTCCGGGAAATAATCTAAGTCTAGAATTAAAAAAAAGTACCTTTAATCCTGGACGAAACATCTTGTTGGCTAATCCCATATCATGGTATTTCTTGGTCTTTTCTTTATAAGTTTTTGCATTCTCATACGAATTTAACATATGCTCTTCTAATTCATTTAACTGGAACAGTCTTTCTTCACCTGCCAAAGTTAAGTCAAGGTTAAGAGCTTTAATGACCCAATAAGCCTTGTGTTCAATCTCTACTAGCAAGTGACAAGTTTTTCCATACACCATCCGATAAGGACTCATACCTATTGGGGATTTATATGCAGTTCGATATCCCCAGAGAGCATCTTTAAGTTTTGGCTCCCAATCTTTACGATTTGGTCTCACAGTCTTTTCCAAAATTGCTTTTATCTGTCTATTACTAACTTCTACTTGGCCAAAAGTCTGAGGATGATAGGGTGTAGCTAACTTGTGAGTTACACCATATTTTCTAAGGCTTGAATTTAACAATCTATTAGTGAAGTGTATTCCTTGATCACTAATTATAGCCCTTGGTACTCCAAACCGAGCAAAAATTTCATCCAAAAACTTAACAACAATTTGGCCATCATTATTTCTAATGGCAATGGCTTCTATCCATTTGGACACATAATCAACAGCGACTAAAATATATTCACAACCATTAGATACTGGAAAAGGACACATAAAATCAATACTCCAAACATCAAAAATTTCAACCACTATATTCACATGCAAGGGCATTTCATTCTTTTTACTTATTCCACCAGTCCTTTGACATTTATCACATGTTTTGTAAAATATTTCATAGTCTCTAAAAACAATAGGCCAATATAATCCAGATTGCATGATTTTCCTTGCAGTTTTGTTACCACTAAAATGACCACCACAAGAGTATTCATGGCAAAATGTCATAATACTTTGTTGGTCTTGTTCTGGAACACATCTCCTAATTATGGAGTCGGAACACGTTTTGTACAAATGAGGTTCTTCCCAAAAATAATATTTTGCATCAGTTAAAAATTTCTTTCTTTGATAAAAATCAAAATCAGGGTTGATGATGTCAGAGACATAGTAATTAACAAAATCAGCACAAGGATCAAAATCTTTAACTGTTAATAATTGTTCATCCGGGAAGTCTTCATTTACGGGGATTTTATTATCAAGAAATTGATGTTCAAGTAAAGGTAAAAATTCCAACCTAGACAAATGGTCGGCTACAACGTTTTTCGTTCCCTTTTTATTTTTAATAGTAATGTCGAATTCTTGCAATAATAACATCCATCTTATGAGCCTAGGCTTTGCCTCCTTCTTACTCAAAGGATATTTTAGGGCTGCATGATCAGAGAATATGATAACTTTTGATCCTAACAAGTATGATCTAAATTTTTCTAATGCATATACAACTGCTAAAAACTCTTTTTCAGTGGTTGTATAATTGAGTTGTGCATCATTCAATGTCCTACTAGCATAATGGATTACATGCGGTTTCTTATCTAATCTTTGTCCTAACACAGCTCCAATTGCGAAATCTGAAGCATCGCACATGATCTCGAAAGGAAGAGACCAATCAGGGCTGGTGAAAATTGGGCTGATGTTAATCGTTCTTTTAATAAGTTAAATGCACTCAAGCACTCTTGGTCAAAAATGAATTCGGTATCTTTTTCCAACAGATTACATAAAGGTTTACAGATTTTTGAAAAATCTTTTATAAATCTTCTATAAAAACATGCATGTCCTACAAAACTTCTAATACCTTTGACTGAAGTTGGAGGTGGTAGTTGTGATATAACTTCAATTTTAGCTTTATCAACCTCAATTCCTTTGTTAGACAAAACATGACCTAAGACGATTCCATGTTTAACCATGAAGTGACTTTTCTCCCAACTTAGGGTCAAATTAGTTTCGCAACATCTTTTCAAAACTGATGTTAGATTTTCTATGCAATTATCAAAAGAACTCTCAAATACTGAAAAATCATCCATAAATACTTCAACACATCTTTCCACTAGATCCGAAAATATAGAAATCATGTATCTTTGAAAAGTAGCTGGGGCATTACAAAGTCCAAAGGGCATTCTCCTAAACGCAAAGGTACCAAAGGGACATGTAAAAGTGGTTTTCTCTTGGTCCTCTGGTGCTACTGGGATTTGATTGTAACCAGAAAAACCGTCAAGAAAACAATAATATTTATGGCCAGCTAGTCTTTCAAGGATTTGGTCAATAAAAGGAAAAGGGAAATGATCTTTCCTAGTTGCCGCATTTAATTTCCTCAAATCAATGCACATTTTATAACCAATGATAGTTCGTGTGGGAACTAACTCATCCTTCTCATTCTTAACAATTGTAATTTCTGATTTCTTATGAACTACTTGAACTGGACTAATCCATTTAATATCAGATATCGGGTAAATTATACATGCATCAAGAAGCTTAAGCACTTCTTTTCTTACTGCTTCTTCCATGTGAGGGTTAAGTCTTCTTTGTCTTTCTCTAGAAAGTTTACTACCTTCTTCTAAATGAATTTTATGCATACACATAGAAGGACTAATTCCTTTCAAATCTGCTAAAGACCAACCTATAGCTTCTCTATGTGTCCATAAAACTTTTAACAGGCTTGATTCTTGTTCTTCTGTTAAATCCGCAGCAATTATAATAGGTAAAGTTTTATCTTCCCCTAAAAATGCATATTTTAAATGAGACGGTAATGGCTTTAGTTCTACTTCAGGAGGGGATTTGACAGACAGAATAAATTCAGGAATTTCAGGTTTCCTTATCTCTTCTTTATCTTCCTCCTTAGAGTTCTCTTCTTTTTCTTCGTCTAATTTTATATCATCAAAATCAGACTCTTGATTTTCCATATCTTCATTATTGTTTTCATCTATTTCTATTTTATCATAACTAATTTCTGATTTGGAATCGTCCATTTTGTTCTTATCCTTGCTCTTAAGAGCTTCGAGTCTTTCCTTCTCTTTTATTTCAGCTATTTGAGGATAGAAGATTCTATCATCAAATCCTACATACGTGTCTTTCTCATAGTCATCATCGTCTAGATCTTCGTTAAAGGTTTGGGCCGTAAAATTTTCAATTTCATCAATTGAGAAGCATGCATTTATGTCACTCGGTCTATTTAATGCATCAAAAACTGAAATTTCTACAATCTCACCCATAACTGACATTGTGAGTTTACCATTCTTAACATTAATCATTGTGTTGGTAGTGTCCATAAAAGGTCTACCTATCAAAATAGGAACTTCATTGTTTGTGCATATCTTCCTTTCCATCTCTAGAACCACAAAATCAACTGGGATGATTAATTTATTTACCTGTACTAGAATTTCCTCTACTATACCTAAAGGATGTTTAACCGAACGGTCAGCTAACTGTAAAGACATAGTAGTGGGTTTTAGTTCACCCAACCTTAATTGTTTATAGACAGCGAAAGGCATCAAATTAATACTTGCTCCTAAATCTAACATAGCTTTCATCTTTTAGAACTACCCAAGGAGACTTGGATATTAAAACTACCAGGATCTTTCAATTTAGGAGGAAGTTCGAGTTGTAAAACTGCACTCACGTTTTCAAAAACAATAATTTTTTCATTCTTTTCAAATTTGTGTTTTCTAGAGTGAAGATCTTTGAAAAACTTAGCATAAGACGGAATAGTTTTAATAACATTAAGCAAAGGGAGATTAATGTTCACTTTGGATAACATACTATATATTTCCGTAAATTGCTTATCCATTCTGTTTTTCATAAGTCTACCAGGGAATGGTATTGGAGGAACATATGGTGGTGGTGCCACATAAGGTTCCTCAAGAGGTTCTGCTTCTTGCTCTTTTTCTTGAATATTTTCTTTCTGGTTATCTTTATTTGACACTTCTTTTTCTACTTTTTTATCTTTTTCTTGAGTATTTTCACTTTTATCCTTTTCAACTTCTTTATCAGAATTATCTACTTTAAAAGGCACATCAGTAGATTGAATAGGGGTACTTACCTCTTCTCCAATTACCCTACCACTTCGCAGAGTAGTGATAGATTTTGCTTGTTCTGTCTGACTAGGGAACTTCCCTTCTTCTCTTTCTTTTTCTTTAACTTTTGCGAGTTGATTCCTTAAATTTTCCACCTCTTCTAGCAAATATTTATTAACAGTAGCTTGAACTCTGCTCACTTTATCTAACTTTGGAACTTCTTCAATCTGCAATTGTCCTTGCTTAGGAAATTGTTGAGGTTGTAATGACTTATTTCCTCCTCATGAAAAATTAGGATGATTCCTCCAACCAATATTATATGTATTGGAATAGGGATCATTCCTTTGTCTTTGAGGGTACATGTTCATAGCATTAACTTGCTCAGGATATACAACACTATAGGGACACAAATTAGTAGCATGAGAATTTAATCCACAAATAGCACATGCTTCTTGAATTTGCCAATTTTCAAATTGAGCTTGCATATCTGGTTTTTCTTGAACTTGAAATAAACTTCTACTTTTACCTCTTATACTTTTCTGTTGAGAATTTGCACTTAACATCTCAAGCAAGTCTTCTAATACAACTGGTGTCATTCTATTAATAGAACCACCGGCCACATTATCAACCATAGTTTGTAAAGCAGGCGAAAGGGAATGATAAAATTGAATTACTAACACATCTTGAGATAGATTATGATGAGGACACATGATAAGTAAATTTTTAAATCTATTCCATGCTTCATGAAATGTATCTCCTGGTTCATTTTGAAAAGACATAATTTGTTTTACGATTCGATGTTGAAGAGATGCATGTTGATAAAATTTACCCATAAACAAATCATATAATTGAGTCCAAGTATAAACACTTCTAGGTGTTAGGTTCATAAACCATCTTTTCGCCAAATCTTTTAATGCACATTGAAATAATTTCATTTTTATCTAATCTTCAGTCAAACCTCCTAACGGGAAAGTTTCAATCATGAATTCGTATTCTTTAACAAAATTTACTGGGTCTTCAGATGGCAGTCCATGAAATGAAGGCATCATATTATAATAATAACCTTTAAGTTCGAAATTTCTTACCGCTTCTGGTAAGACTAAGCATGATGGTGTTGCATTCAACATAGGACGACCAAAATCACTTATAGTTCTTTGATTGATTACTACTTTCATATTTCTATCAGCAGGTTCTTCCATTCTTTGATTTACATTTACCGGAGGAACCAGATTTTCAGGATTTTGATTATTATTATCCATTGGAGGATCAACCAGATGATCCTCTTGATTCAACTGCTCTTGATTAACAGGCTGAGTTTCTAAATTATCAGGGTCTTCCTGATTATTTCCAAGATTATTTATATTTTAATTTAATTCTACTAGCTTAGGATTTAGAGATCTACGACCGTGCATAACATAAATAAAGCAAATAAAACAATTAAAGACTAACAACTAAAAATAAATAAAATCTTTTGTATTTTTATTATTTTATAAAAACTGAATTAAAACTACGCTAGCTACCAACAAACTAACTACGCAAACTAGCTTGTCGCCGGCAACGGCGCCAAAAACTTGATCGTGTCTTATTTTAATTATTTCTTGCAAGTGGACAAGACTATTGTAGAATAGCTTGAGAAGCAAGGGTCGAACCACAGAGACAAAAAGAATACAAATAGCAAGAATATCGGTAGCAATTTTAAACTAAAGGGGGTTTTTATTTGTTGATTTTATCTAAACTAATTATTCTAATCTAATTAAACTACGTAGCAATCACAGTTGTGAAGATCTGATGGTGGAGGAAAATCTAGGATTAGGGTTTCACTTGTATCTACTCTATAGCTTATTTAGATAAAGTATCATTCAATAACTTGGGTTCGTTCACGAAAAATAGATATAGTCTGTCGAATTACCGTTCAGTCTCCATCTCCAAATAATTCGTCCATTCTATATCCTAAGAATAGGAACATTTGGATCCTAACTGTCGCTTAGGTCATATATATGAACATGACCCTAACTTATCACTCTCGTGCATCGATAGGTTCAATTTATCATGATGGTGAGCCAGTGTACTACATATGCATTTTGGTCATGCAGTTATCCGCACCTCTAGGCCTTTATTACTTGCGATTACATTCATTTGTTCAAAGCGAGAAAATAAAGGGGTTGATAAACAACATGATCAACAAGAATGGAATAAATAAAAATATATTAAGCCGTAGATTCGATACAAGTTACCTCCCAACTCCTAAATTAATGGATGTTTAGTTCATCCTTGAAGATGAACCGTACAATGAGATGAAGGAATACATGGATCAATCTTCAAAACTGAAATTACAACATCTAAACTACGTAATACAATCTAATTCCTACGCTAAAGCTGTTTAAAAATACTTCTTAGACGTCCTTTGGCTTTGGCTACCGTCCTTTATTTATATCAAAGAGTTGTAGGGGAATAGGAGGTTCAATCCAACTTGAAAACCCCCTAAAGTCGGCTCTGGGGACCTTGCGGCCGCATTGGATAATGACCTTGCGTCTGCAAGGGTCTAATCTTGAGAGGCCGTCTTTCTGCCTACCTTGCGAAGGCAAGGTTTTTTGACCTTGCGGCCGCAAGGTGGCTAGAATTTTCTTTTTGCCTTTTCTTCAATGTTGCACTTTGGCCCCTTCCTCGAAATCTTCACTAAAAGCTTCATATATCACATAAATCCACCTAAAACCCTGAAACTCATAAAATAGCTCAAAAACCCATATCAGTAGCCAAAAACCTCATGGAATTGCTCATTTTACGTCATAAAAGTACCTGATAAAGACGTATAAAATACGTCTATCAGTCATCTTCCCTGTACTCCGTATAAGCATCGGGAAGGACGGTCAAATTAAAGTTTACTCTGTTGTAAAAACCCGGAGTAGCTTTATGGGTTGTGCCAAGCAGCTCCCTTATTGCCATATAAGGACGCCTCCGTGGAGAAGGCACAACAATAGGTCCAGTGGTTGTTATACCCACCATGGCACAAAATTCCTAGAAGGTGGGACACATCTCGTTCATGCCAAAATTAAAAAGATGGTTCTGAGGCACTAGAGGCTCCCCGCAAGATATCCCAAGCACGTAAAGGGTCCGCCATGACAGCAGACACCGGTACCCGTATATATGCTCGAACCAATCCCGCTCATCTGAACGCAAAGAGAGGACACAAAAGTCCAGAGCGTTCCCGTAAATTTCTATCTCTAAAGCCGTATGAGCTGGTGCGACCATCTCTAGACAAAAACAAAATTTTATCTGACAAAAAGAAAGGGAGATTGAGCAAGAGAGGACTCAAAAGGCTGAGTAGAAGGAAAGAAGGCAGGCTGATGAGAAAATGAGCGTTGCCTCGGCCTCCATTTATACTGAAAAATCGAAGAAGCGGACGATTTCTGAGCACATTGCATGAACAGGGACTGCACAGAAAAAGGCTTGGGCGCCGCCTATATCCCTTCCTGGCGCGGTGCCCACTTCTCCTATGGGTGGCGCCAAGATTTCAACTACTGCTCCCCGATACTGCCTGGTATCCTGGTTTTGGCTCCGACCGTTCCATGTTTGAGCACGGGAAATGGAAGAAAATGGAGGGGCTACGCAAATAGCCTTGCCTACAATTCGAAATATCACGCACAGGAAAAGGCGACTGCCTCTTCCTCCCCGCAAAATACCAGAAAAGCCCATTTTAAAAATCTGAAGGTGTATCTTTCTAAATCCACATTCATAAGTTGCAGTGTGTCGTTACCCTTAGATAATGGTCTAGCTTTCTTTTATGCATGAAATATTGAGTCTGCATTTTAAACTTTTGCATCATATAAAATCATATTGCATTGCATAAAAATATATATGTACAGAATCTGGTACAAGAAAAAAGAAAAGCTAATAAGTGCAGGCAAATGGAGCTAATGAGCGCGGGAAGATCTGTTCCTTTCAAGGTTGCCACCATAACTTGAGGGCCGGATCCTCCAATCCTATATCCTCGTCCTCTCACCTGAGCACGACTCGATCCGATGGCCGCATCATCATCATCATCATCATCATCCCGGCACCTGGTCTGTCGCACTGCATCATTCCCCTAGCAAGAGAATTCATCCACAAGCCGTTGATAAAGCTTGTTGATGCTAAAGAAGCCCCGAAGCAGCCTCTTGTACGTCGACACATTAACCTGAAAAAAAGGACGTTGAGACGGCAAAAGAGAAAATATATCAGTCTCCAAAAAAAATGAATGATAAAAAAATGATGCAAAAGAAAAAAGGAAGGCAAGAAAATGTTTACTATGCGAGCCTGCTCCGGGACATGATACTCCTCGGGATGTCTGCATCGGGAAGAACTTCCTCCACGATCCTTCCGTCATGATGATATCGGAAGGTGGAAAAAGCATCAGCAGGGGTAGAAAACTCTAGCTGCGTGTCAAGGGCTGGAAAAGATGGCCTCGACCTGTCAGAGGCATCGGAAGCACGCCTGGCTACCACAGGGACAAGAGGGGCAGGATGGAGCATAGTCCTCAGAAAATCCTCGTATGCCATATCTGGGAAATCACTCTGAGGCATAAGAAATCTCGACAGGTACTGATACCTGTTCGGTAAGACATCTGGAGCAACCACCCAAGGGGGAGGCATATGAGGCGTGATAGACGTATTTTATACGTCTTTATCAGGTACTTTTATGACTTAAAGTGAGCAATTCCACGAGGCTTTTGGCTACTGATATGTGTTTTTGAGCTATTTTATGAGTTTCAGGGTTTTAGGTGGATTTATGAGATTTATGAAGCTTTTAGTGAAGATTTCGAGGAAGGGGGCAAAGTGTATAATTGGAAGAAAGACAAAAAGAAGATTTTGGCCACCTTGCCTTCGCAAGGTAGGCAAAAGACAGCCTCCCAGAATTAGACCCTTGCGGATGCAAGGTCCCCAGAACCGACTTTACGGGGTTTTCAAGCTGGATTGAACCTCCTACCCCCTACAACTCCTTGGTATAAATAAAGGACGGTAGCCAAAGCCAAATGACGTCCAAGAAGTATTAGAAACAGATTTAGCGTAGGAATTGGATTGTATTACGTAGATTAGTTGTTATAATTACAGTTTTGAAGATCGATCAATGTATTCCTTCATATCATTGTGTGGTTCATCTTCAAGGATGAACTAAACATCCATTAATCTAGGAGTTGGGAGGTAACTTGTATCGAATTTATGGCTTAATATATATTTTTATTCATTCAATTCTTGTTGATCATGGTGTTTAACAACCCCTTTATTTTCTCGCTTTGAACAAATGAATGTAATCGCAAGTAATAAAGGCCTAGAGGTGCGGATAAGCCGCCGCCAAATGCATATGTCGCATTAATCGCTCACCATCATGATAAATTGAATCTATCGATGCACGAGAGTGATAAGTTAGGGCCAGGTTCTATATATGACCTAAGTGACAGTTAGGATTCATATGTTCTTGTGCTTAGGATATAGAATTGACGAATTATTTAGAGATGGAGACTGAATGGTAATTCGACAGAGTATATTTCTATCTTTCGTGAACGAACCCAAGTTATTGAATGATACTTTATCTAAATAAGCTATAGAGTAGATACAAGTGAAACCCTAATCCTAGATTTCCCCCCTCCATAAGATCTTTATAACTGTGATTGCTACTTAGTTTAATTAAATTTACTGTTTTAGTAGAATAATTAGATTAGATAAAATCAATAAATAAAACCCCCCCTTAGTTTAAAAATTTGCTAACGATAGTCTTACTATGTGTATCCTTCTTATCTCTGTGGTTCGACCCTTGCTTCCCAAGCTATTCTATAATAGTCTTGTCCACTTGCAAGGAATTAATTAAAATAAGACATCGATCAAGTTTTTGGCGCCGTTGCCGGGGACAAGCTAGTTTGCGTAATTAGTTTGTTGGTAGCGTAGTTTTAATTCAGTTTTATAAAAATAAAAATACAAAAAGATTTTATTTATTTTTTGTTGTTAGTTTTTAATTTTTTTTATTTGCTTTATTCATTTTATGCACGGTCGTAGATCTCTTAATCCTAAATTGGTAGAATTAAATCAAAATATAAATAATCTTGGAAAGAATCTAAAAGACCCTAATAATTTAGAAACTCAGCCTCTTAATCAAGAACAGTTGAATCAAGAGGATCCTCTGGTTGATCCTCCAATGGATAACAATAATCAAAATCCTGAAAATCCAGTTCCTCCGGTAAATGTGAATCAAAGAATGGAAGAACCTGCTGATAGAAATATGGAAGTAGTAATCAATCAAAGAACTATAAGTGATTTTGGTCGTCCTATGTTGAATGCAACACCATCATGTTTAGTCTTACCAGAAGCGGTAAGAAATTTCGAACTTAAAGGTTATTATTATAATATGATGCCTTCATTTCATGGACTGCCATCTGAAGACCCAGTAAATTTTGTTAAAGAATACGAATTCATGATTGAAACTTTCCCGTTAGGTGGTTTGACTGATGATCAAATAAAAATGAAATTATTCCAATGTGCATTAAAAGATTTGGCGAAAAGATGGTTTATGAACTTAACACCTAGAAGTGTTTATACTTGGACTCAATTATATGATTTTTTTATGAGTAAATTTTATCAACATACATCTCTTTCAGAATACAGAAAACAAATTATTTCTTTTCAAAATGAACCAGGAGATACATTTCATGAAGCATGGAATAGATTTAAAAATTTACTTATCACGTGTCCTCATCATAATCTATCTCAAGATGTGTTAGTAATTCAATTTTATCATGCCCTTTCACATGCTTTACAAACTATGGTTGATAGTGTGGCCGGTGGTTCTATTAATAGAATGACACCAGCTGTATTAGAAGACTTGCTTGAGATGCTAAGTGCAAATTCTCAACAGAAAAGTATAAGAGGTAAAAGTACGATTGTATATTTTCATTAACCAGTAAGTCTTATAACATGATTGTATAAGTTCGTTTCTATAGCGAGCAGAGTGCCACTTGGGCCAATGTCAAGTCATTTTACTCGACTTTGTGAGCGGGACAACCTTTAAAAAGCTAGCGAGTAGAACGCTACTTGGGCCTGTTGATTCCTATAATTAGATTTGGTTGAGTCATCTTCTGATTCTTTTGTACAGTGGCTAAAAGGTCTGCGTACCGATTAGTGTGGCAACTGTCTTAGAATCATTATGTTTAGAATAGTTTCTAGTGTTTAGTTCTTAGGCGCATTTCAGCAAGCTTCTTCGGCAAGCATTGGAAAAACAGCAGACTTTGAAGTCTGCTCAATTTACAGAAAATCAAAAGAAGCCAAAATCAAGATACAACGCCACGTGGATATTCATCCAGATATTTTTTCGAAAATATCTTGTCATTATGTCTTCACCAATTTTACATCTTCAAGAAGTCAACTCGTATGATGACAAGCCGTCGGCTCGCACCGAACTCACGAAGACTGAAAGCATTACCCGTTTTGGCTAAGAAGACTTTCTGAGCTGAAGAGCCTGCAGCCTGAAACATTACTCTGTTTGGCAAAGTCTTCTGCACTCTGCATCTCTGAAGGCGTAGGCGTCCCCAAAGCGCCGAATTGCATTCAATGCAAAAGACCGTTTGACACAATTCAACATGTTCCTATCCAACGGTCCAAAGATCTCTTCCTGGTATATATTCAAGTCCTGAAGACCTGAACAAATATAACTCTTGCGCATTAAACTCTCAAGCTTCATCTTCATCACTCAAGCATTCAAGAGATCAAAGGACAAGGACTAACACTTCACCAAACTTTACGCCGCAGATCTATCATCTTTATTTCTTCTCAAGCTTCATTTAGTTTGTCTTTAAACTGTTCTTTAATACTGCACGTGTAGAGAACAATTATTCATTGATTGTTTCTCTCACCTTCAAACACTTGGTTAAAAACTGATTTTGTACACGATCCATTAGTGATCTATATCATAAACCTAGTGGATAAACAAGAGCACTTTTAAAATCCAAAGCTAACCACTTTGGTAGTGGATGTAGTACTATTCACGATGCGAACCACTTCAAATCTCACTCGCTATTTACATCTCTTTTCATTATCATAAGCATTCTTTGCTTAACTGCTCTCGAGAAGTTATACCTCTGTAATGCCAGCCGGTCTTTATTATTGATTCCATCTTTATTCCATTTGCCTTAACACTTCTTCTCAAACCTTTCTAAAATCCTTAAAAGTGTTTTTATCAATCAAAAGATTTTAACACCTTATCTAGGCTATTCAACCCCCCTTCTAGCCTAGATTGAGCCTACTTTGGGACCAACAATTGGTATCAGAGCTTGATTCTTTGAAAAATCATTTTTCCAAGCCTAACCTCTTGAGAATAGATCCTATGGCTCACTATATGCTGCCTACTTCGAATACCAGCCACGTCCCAATATTGGACGAAGGTCATTTCGAAGTATGGAAAGATAAGGTTATGAGATATATGAACTCTATTGACAATCGGTTGTGGCAATGTGTTCTAACAGGTCCTTATATTCCAATGAAGCCCAACCTACTTCTTTGAAGTAGCCGGTGGTCCTCGAGAATACCTAAAACCATGAACGAATGGACGGATGAAGAAAGAAGACTTGTTGAACTCGACAGCAAGGCTATTCATATCATATCAAGCTCTGTCGACACAAGCACATACCAACAGATCATACGATGCAAAACTGCCAAGGAAATGTGGGAAGCCTTGGTGGAATATCTCGAAGGAGATCTACCCACCAGAGACAACAGGAAGTACAACTATATTCAACAATTTGATTCATTCAGAAAAGATCCTAAGGAGACTCTCCGACAAGCCTACTGACAGTGCGTGAGGTAGTAAATAGCATTACTCTTTAGGAAAAGAATATAGTGTTAAAGAAGTAAATATGAGATTTTTAGCTTCTTTAGGAAGTTTGTGGCATGTAAAAACCACTGCTATAAAAGAGTCCAAAGACTTGAACTCCATGCATCTTAGAAGTTTGTATGCGAGTTTAACAGTCTATGAGCAAGAATTACTTCAAGCTCAAGAACAGGACAAACATTTTAAACTTCCTTCCTTCTCTGCCATCTCTCAGGATATTCCTGCCCAAGAAAATAAACCTTCTACCTCTTCAAGTGAGAATGAAATCCTTTCTGACGAACAATTTGCTATGTTCGTTAAGAAATTTCAAAAGTTCTCAAGATTTAACAAAAAGAAGGAAGCAAACCAGCAGACTTTCAGAAAGACTGCTGAAAACTCACACAACAATGAGTTAGTTTGCTACAACTGCAGGAAGCCTGGTCATTTCGCTTCTAAATGTCCTAAGCCAAAATATGAAGCCTATAAGAAAAGACCTTCTAAATCATTTTCAAAACATAGAGGTCTTCTGGCTGAGGACTTAGAAGAAAATCATGTATCCACCGGTTTGAAGGCCGATTCGATGAGGATGAGTGATGACTCACCAGAGCACATATTTGCCTTGTTGCTCTAGAGTCACCTCCCACCTATGACTCAGACAGTGAAGTTAAGTACTCTCCCTTTCAAGCTAACATAGAACAATCTTCTGAAGAGCCTTCAAAAGAAGAAATCCTCAAAGATGCTCAAGACATGCTAGAGGAATTCAATGAATTTAGGAAGGCCTATGTTAAGTTAGCTAAAAGTCATGAAGGGAGGCGAGAAATCCATCTTTGGAAACCGAGTTAAAAACTCTCCATGGAATCCAAACAGAAAGTATCAAGTTAAAAGAAGAGAACAAGTTTCTCAATGAAAAGGTTGCTTGTCTTATTGATCATGCCAAAGAGTTATCTGGCGAGAAAGAAGAGTTGCAAAAACCATTAACTCATGGAATAACTCAGCGGCGATCTTTGATCAAATTCTTGGAGATCGAAGCCCTCAGCAGATAAATGCGGGCTAGGATTCTCAAATGAAATCTCTAGCGCAACCTCACGAACAAGAAAATGAGCAGTTCACGGTGAATAGTAATATTCCCTGCACAATATCGAAACCTAACAAGGGTAAAGAAGGAATTGGTTATCTTGCTACTCCTTATAAATACCCTAAGGTTCAAATTAACGAAAGCAGTGAAGCTTTGAAAGCAAAGCAATCATCTGCTGGAGATAAATCTGTTAAAGGAGGTGCGGACTTACAACGACCCTCACCGGCATACTTACGTGAAAGCAAAGGCTGGTTTCGGGGCCTATGAAAAGCTGCTCAAACCTATCGATTCATCAACGATACTACGAGATGGTGCCATCGCTACACTGAGAATGTTGACACCAAGCTTAAAGGAAAAATGCATGAGGCATCAAAGTCTACTACCGGCAAAGCAGTCTTTTGCTAAAGCAAAGCTGGCGTATCTGAACTCAAGAAGCCTCATACTGGATGCTCTCAAGCTGCTAACAAGTCTACCAACCCAAAAGCTGCAGTTAAGAAAAGTGTTCAAAAACCTTCAAATATCCAACATAATCATATAGACTTCTGTAATTTTCATCACTGTACGTTTTGTAAGTGTCTTGGCCACTTGGTCCATGAATGTTTGCTGACATCCATCATGAAGCCTGCTGGATCCCCTATTCCAAAAATTAGGCAAGTATGGGTTCCAAAAACTCGCTAACCATTTGGACCCATAAAGAAAATAAAAGGGGACCATGATTTTCTTACCTCTACATCTCAGGTGTGCTTCATGGCTAATTCCAGTTCAGAAAAGAAAGATGTGTGGTATCTAGATAGCGGCTGCTCAAGGCACATGACAGGAGAATCATGCCTTCTCTCTAATATTTCTGAGGAAGAAGGCCCTCCAGTCATCTTCGGAGACAATGCCAAAGGAAGAACAATTGGCTATGGATCCATCATTCGAGGAAATCTCTCCATCGGAAAAGTCTCTCTAGTAGAAGGCTTGAAACACAATCTTCGAGTATTTCCCAGTGCGTGACAAAGGGCTTATTTGTCAATTCTCCTCAAGCAGATGTGATATCAAGGATCCGGTCTCTTGCTCAACCTTGGTTCTTTGGACATAGACAGGGAATGTCTATGTAATAGATTTGAACGCCTACGGTAAGGCTACAAATCTATGTCTAGTAACAAACTACGCTCAAGACAAAAAAGGTGGCATAAAAGACTTAGTCATCTAAACTTCAAGTATCTGGCCAAACTATCCAAAGAAGGTCTAGTTAAAGGATTGCCAAAGGTCTCTGCTGATCATGATCGCGCATGCAAAGCCTGTCAACTAGGAAAGCTCTCAAAAACGTCTTTCAAGAACAAACCAGGACTTTCAACAAGCGAGACCTCTCAGACTTCTTCACATGGATCTCTTCGGACCGATCACTACTATCTATGGTGGTCACGGATACAGCTTGTAGTAGTGGATGATTATACAAGGTACACTTGGGCCGAGAGATGATGTCTTCTAAAGATCACACATACGATCTTCTTACGGCATGTTCAAGCGCAAGCGCAAAAACTTCGATGAAATCGGTGATGTCCGTTCGACAATGGCGAGTTCACCAATAATGGAATAGCAAAATCTTTGTGATGATCAGGTATTGGGCCACAACTTCTCTTGTTAGAACTCCGCAAAAGCAGGCGTTCTTTGAAAAGGAAGAACAGAACACTTATCGAAAGCTGCTAAAACTATGCTTCTTTGAAGCAAAGTTACCCAAACATAGGCGGGCAGAGTCAACACAGCTTGCTTCACTCAGAACAGATCCTTGATCAACAAATTCCACGGTAAAACACCCTATGAACTTTGGAGAGGTAAAACCCCAAACATTGGATTTTTTAAAATATAAAATACGCAAATGCTTTGTAGTTTATAATGGTAATGACTACTGAGGTAAATTTGATCATAAAGATGAAGGTGTATTTTGGTTATGCCTTACACTCCCACGGTTTTTCAACAACGATCATTAAAAATAGTTGAATACTGTTCATGTCTCCTTTGGCAATTTGATTTATTAGAGCCACTTGTGGCTCAAATGTGATGACTTTGTTAATGTTGAGGCAGTACATCCCACCAACAACCTCCCATATGCCTAATCACCACCAACAACTCAATCAAATATTCACGATCATCACCTCTTATCAAATGGGACGGAAAACTTCAACTCTGTTCATGAAAACTGCTCGAGAACACTTTGTTTAGAACACGAAAATCCTATTCCTCGGCTCACCTATGAACCAAATTAGGCGAAACACTCCTCGAACATTCTAATCTTCCTTCTAGCCTCTCCCGAACCTTGTTATGAAGAGGCAGCTACTTACTCATCACGTTCTGCGTCACGCTGAACATGCAGAATCAATCTCAATTCGAATACATGTTGATGCGGACGAGAAGATCTTCCAAAAATGAATGTATGTTATGTCTTTGCATTTGTATCGGAAGAAGAGCCAAGAAGGTTGAAGAAGCTCTTGAGATCCAAGTTGGTGGAAGCTATGCAAGAAAGAACTTCAACAATTTGAAAGATGTCAAGTATGGAAGCTAGTTCCAAGCACGATCATACGTCATTGGCACGAAATGGGTGTTCGAAACAAGAAAGATGAAGATGGGACATAGTGAGGAACAAAGCAAGACTTGTTGCACAGGATATCGCCCGAAGAGAAGGCATTGACTATGATGAAACTTTTGCTCCGGTACAGAGTTAAAAGCCATCGAATCTTCTTAGCCTATCTTTGTCTGAGGACTTTGTCTTTGTACCAAATGGATGTCAGCGCATTTCTTAATGGTGATCTTGAGATCTATGTTGCTCACCTCCGGGCTTTGTGGAGAAAGGAAAGAATCTCACGTCTGAGCTTAAGAAGGCTC